>WIWV01000043.1:0-203165 GCA_014839625.1 Penicillium ucsense
CCTCCTCCCTCCCTCGTCGACTCATTCTGGTCTTTCCATCGTCTCGTTGTCGCTCCCAGAGCCTGTGAATAATCCTGTCCAAGAAACTTGTCGTTCTGTGTTGGTACATTTCTTCTGAAATTGTTCGCCTATCTCCGATCTCTCCGATTTCGCTACAATCCCTCCCACCAACCCCCCTCTCCCTCTTTCTCTCTCCCCCGGACGGGCACGATTCGACCACATCCCTCACGCCTCCCCGCCTATATATAGCAGCCGTTGGCCGGTCGCAGATCACTGGGGAATCTCACCTGCTGTGTCCCACGACGTGCCGAGGGGAAATTCCCGAGTCGCTCGTGCGGTAGCCGGTCTACCTTGATCGCCTCTGCATCATCCCGAGCTCGTTCGACAATCTCGAGCCCCTCCCTCCCTCCCTTCGGCGGGCCTGTTGTCCGGTACACACGGCGCCCGCACATCACAGCTATATACTGTTCTGCCCTGCGCTCAGAGTAATGCCGGTTCATTCTTGCGTGCTTCCATGAGCTATCAATCAGCTCCTTCTGAAATCGACGTCCAGACCGACCAAGTTATTCACACATGTGTAAGGAGGACCATGCTCAACTGTAACTTCGGTAAACTCGGCCCGCATCCTTGAAGCTTTTCTTTTCTATCAGAAGGGCGATAAAATTTCCATACAACAAACACACAACCCTGGGAGGGAAACACCCCGGACTTGGTGATGACAGATCAAACGAGGTTTACGGTACGAGTGGATGACGCCGATGAGGCGCCGCCTCGGCACGGCGGCGCCAGGGACTCGAACCTGGAAGAGATCAGGCCCATTCAGTCGCAATCAACTGCCTCCACCTGCGCGGCCGACGACAAACCCGGTGTCTGTACGAAGACACACAAGGCGCCTTTGCCCTTTACCGCCGCCGACCTGTCCGAAGCCCAGAAGTCCCTGCGCCAAGCATTTCCCCACGTCTATACGACCTCTCGAGCCGCGTCCACTCGCTCATCTTCCAGCTCACTACAGGCACTCAACGAAGATACAGTGGTAGATGCCCGCTCTCATCTGGGCAATCTTGGACGTGTCTCTCGGCGGTCATCACGGCACTCGGATCATCAACCGGAATACCCCGTCTACCCAGATCAGTCTTATGCGTCACTTCAATCCCAAGTTCATCCCACATGGGGGCTGCCACCCCATCTGCGCTCACAAAGTACACACTCGACCCCCGCTTCGGCGGAAGCAGTGCCACGGTTCCCTCGCGCCGCTCGCACGGCCGGCAACACTCCGGTCTCAAGCCCTGGGCTCTTCTCCATGAGGAGCCCGCGCACAACACCTCTCGGTTCTGATGAGGAGGGTTCGGTGGGCAGTCCCTACCTGCACCCGTCACACCTGCAGCCGCCTAAAGAGACCCATACTGCCGAGGTAGACCGTGATTCGAAGACTGGCAATAAACTTATCAACCAGTATGAGATCTTGGAGGAGCTCGGTCGTGGTGAACATGGCAAGGTCAAACTAGGTCAGCATGTGGCTACCAAGCAAAAGGTCGCAATTAAGATTGTGCAGCGATACTCCAAACGCCGTCGCCTGGGGAAGCTCGGCAATCCCGAAGACAAGGTTAAGAAAGAGGTGGCCATCCTCAAGAAGGCACGACATCCCAATGTGGTCAGTCTGTTAGAGGTCATTGATGATCCGAATCGACAAAAAGTCTACATCGTCTTGGAATACGTGGAGAACGGGGAGATCGTATGGCGAAAGAAGGGCCTTCGTGAGATTGTTCACGTGGACAAACTTCGACTCGAGCGAGAGAAAAACGGTGTTCCCGACACGCCAGCCTTCCTCGAGGAAAGCCATCAGTTCATTCGGACCGCGCAGCACCTCCGCCGTCAACGCGAGCGAGCGAGAGAAAGAATTGAAGCGCAAGCCGCCGATGCCCAGCAAGGGCCGATTCCTGCATGGAGTCTAGAACACGGTGCCGAGTCGTCCGATGAGGAGGACGACGGCCTGTTTCTCACTATGAAGAAGACCAGCTCTCGATCCAATCAGTCAAATGCACCCTCTGACGAAAGCTCATCCAATCATTTGTCCGCACAAGACGCCCTTGCTGCGGTTGAAGGAAGCATGTACGGCGCCTATATGGACTACCCCTTTGAGCGGCGCTTTAGCACGGCATCTAGCAGTTTTGGATACCCTCCTTCGGAACCTGAGTGGTCATCTGACACCGATGACCTTTCCTACGTCCCTTGTCTGACTATTGGGGAGGCACGTAACGCTTTCCGTGATTCTGTCCTGGGGTTGGAGTATCTTCATTATCAAGGGATCATTCATCGAGATATCAAGCCTGCCAACCTTCTGGTCACCGCTAGTCACCGTGTGAAGATTTCCGACTTCGGCGTCTCTTACTTGGGTCGCCCGATGCGCGATGAAGAGGAGGAACAGGTAGGGGAAACCGACGCCACCGAGCTGGATGATGCGCGGGAGCTGTCCAAAACTGTGGGAACCCCAGCATTCTATGCCCCAGAACTCTGCTATACTGGCGATGATTTCGTCGACAATATTGGGGCTGTACCAAAGATTACGGGCGCTATCGACGTCTGGTCCCTGGGTGTCACCTTGTACGGAATGATCTTTGGCCGTCTGCCTTTTCTATCCGACGATGAGTACAGCATGTTTCAGACTATTGTCAAGAAGGAAGTTTTCGTTCCGAGAAAACGACTTGTGCCTGTCAAGGACGACACCTTTTCCAGTTCAAGTCATCGATACTACCGGCAAACCGATGAGCTCACGTACGAAGACATTGACGATGAGTTGTACGACCTTCTCCACCGACTTTTGACCAAGGATCCCGTCAAGCGAATCACCCTCAAGGAGATCAAACATCATCCGTGGACTTTGAAGGGACTCCCCAACCCGCAGGCCTGGGTGGAGGAGACCGATCCTGGGTACCAGAGCAAGGGCAAGAAGATCGAGGTCTCCAATGAGGAAGTCACCAGTGCCGTCAGTAAGGTCCCTTTCATTCAGCGTGTGCGATCCAATGTGGCGAAATGGTTCTCTGGCCGGTCCAAGGACAAGGAAGGCCATAAACACGGTTCAAACAATTCCTCCGATACCTTGTCATCCATTTCAAGCACAAGCACTTTTGGAAAGACTTCACGAGAAAGCCGTCGCTCCAGTCTACGGGGTGATGAGGATATCCACCGGTCATTCAAACACATCGCACACGGGGAACACCCTCTCGCTCAGAGTGTTACCGCCAGCCCTGTCGAAGACAACGCACCGTGGGCTTCCTACTTCGATACTCTGCCTGGCGCAGCCAGCAAGCCTAGTGCATTTACTACGACAGCACTGCCGACCAGGCCAGGTCCTCCCCGTCGGGCCAAGTCATCCATGTCTACCGCTGAATCGACCAAGACTGTCAAACAGTCCGCGGTAGATTCCGTGCACTCCCATTCGCGCACAAGCACGCATTCGATCATCGATGCTCTGGGCACAACCAATTTTGGTAGTCTGTTCAGTGGTGCTAGTCGGCGCGTCTTCACATCAAGCCGCAGTAGACGAGGCTCGCCTTCGAGTGACGCGGCCACTGTGCCTGCCTTGGACACGGAATGTCACGCAGAACCGACACTTGCCTTGAGCAATGCGTCTGCGGTTGGTCAGGTGCGGACCTCGGGACTATGGCATACACCCTCCGAATCCCCAAACGAGAGTTCCGCATCGGCTGGTCATCGACGTAATCGATCTCAGCAACTCGCAGGGAAGACGTCTGCGGAGTCTTTTCATTTGACCCGCGACGCTTTGATTCGCCGTCGAAGAAGTGATGCTCATGCTGGGTTGGACGAGGTGCATCCTTTGGCTCATCGTGTTGACTACGCAATGTATTCAACAGAGTCACTCGCACTTCCTCCCCACATGCCCCCCGCCCCTGCTGCTCATGCGGTCCTTCCAGAATCAGTATCCTCTGCCGACGCTGCAAGCACCGTTCTCAATAAGTCGACGCCTTCTGCAGGGACAATCTCATCCTCGTCGGCTGACGACTTCACCAGTGGGATGTCCCAAAGTGCCTCTCATCCGAGTATTCCGTCTGTGGTATCTGGTGCCTCTTCCCTATCAGGAGACGGGCTGTATACGGGCTCTCGAGAGAAGGAAGTGGAGGCCAAAAGCCCGATTCCGTCCATCTTGCGAACTGGTGAAACCGTCAAAGCTCGTCCGCTAGGGTCACCGCGCCCTGAAGAGGATGAATCGAGGTACTACTGCGATGATGAGAATGAGACGGATTCAGACGACGAGGTTCTCATCATTGGCCGCAAGAAACCTCTTCCCAAGCCAGAAGCCAAGCCCACAGCTCACTCATGAGCGCGCCTTTGCTATACACTCGCCTTTCTTCTCCCTCACCCCCTTCCTGTTCAGCATTTCACCTTTCCCTTGCTTCCAGGTTCTCCTCGACAGCACTTGTCGTCTTGTGAGGTCAAATGTACATCATATCTTACCTTTTATCTGGACTCCCTTCCGCCCGTCAATGTTGCCCTATTCATCAGGGTTTAGAGACTATTTTCAGACATCATATTCTTCACGTCTTTGTACATTTACAGACCTGTTCATTCTTCCAAACTTGCTCCACCATGGCCTTCACCAATACGTTCATGGTGGGGTTGGTCACAACTCGGCGTATGACTTACCCGCTTCACATTTTAATCTTTGCCCTCTTCTACTTGTATGTAATGTTGTCGGGCTGGAGTTTGACAAAAAGATCTTTACGGACATGCGCTATATCTCTGTGCAAGAGCAGAATCACTGATTGCGTGATACCAGACTGGGTTTGGAATTGGCAGAGATCCATGAGCATTCGGCATTTCTGCTACGATGATCGATATATGATGAATGACACCGGAAGAAAGGATTGATTGTTTTTCAACTTCTTGCCTATGTCCCTGGGTACACTTGATGTTCAGCAAACTGACTGAATAATTGGACTGTACACTTTTTAATTACTACAGTTGTATAGTCAACCAGGCCCGAGCCAGACCTGCTTGATGTAGATATTTATGAATACGGGAAGCCACACTTTCTTTCTACACATCCTAAGGTAGCTGTATGACTGTGCAGTGTGCACTAGGCACTATGCACTATGCAGTACCTACCTATCAGTGATGCTTGCTGCTCGAGGTGTGCATGTGTGAGTACAGCCTAAGGTCACGGGCTGTCTGCAAAGAAATCTCACCACCATCTGACAGCCTCCGTGAAAGGCAAACGCGGAACTAGCGGTCGATACATGGCCTTTATACTGTTTCCAACTCGTGCCGGTGGACTCAGGGACAGCGAAGTGAGTCGGTCGAAAATTCGTGACGGGCATGCGATCTTAGTATTCGGTCAGATACCAAAGAGTAGAGCGTGCGATTTACTACTATTACTCTGTACTCTGTAGCCATCACTGCTGAGGCTTTTGCCTATGAAGATATTGTGTGCGCCATCAAGAGTCCTTTGCTATACGTCATATGGTCCGCAAAGTCGGCCTCTGTGTTGACTATCTTCCACCAATGGCAATAGGAAGTGTTCCGAATCATGGGCTGGAATGCGGATTGACGACGACATATGAGTGCCCTCGTGGAGTGCTCAGAATGGCCATGTGATCAGGGCTTGAGATCCACGCGAGGTTGAGTCTTCTGTAGATCGGCGGTGAAAACGACCTCATCATCCCGATTTCTCGGGAGAGTGAGGACTGAGGACTATGTCTTGATCCGCTTGGAGCTGACGCGAGGACATCGCAGAAAATATTCGCATACAACAGCCGGAAAGCCAGACAGAAACACCAGTCACCCTGTCGAGGAATTCTCTCCCGTGATGATCTCTTTCCGGAAAGAGTCGACTCCAATGAAAGCTAAAAGGCAACCTGAGGCATATCTCCGGTGGACGGTTTCTTCAGCAATTCTTCAAGGACAGGGATTATCCACTCTACCCCGCGGTACACCGGTTGTTTCACGATGCAGACTAATCCTATCCAGGCCCGTCCCTCAATTTCTCTATATTCTGCCGAGAAGAATTATGAGAGGCTCGGTCGCAGTGCAAGCCTGACAGTACATCCACAATTACCAAACTGCGCAATTTCGCGGTGGGCACACGCCGGAAAGCGCTGGAGCAAAATGTCCCCATTTCTCGTTCCGGCTTGACCAAACGTGCCAGTTCCACCTATAGAAGTGACTTGAGACAATACGGAACACAGGCTACTTGGTGGCCAGGCTAGGTAGATTGGGTGGAGATCTTTTTGACCCTTTCTTTACATCAACGATCAACGGAGTGATAGGGAGAAGAGCCTTTGAAATCCTCTGTCAGTTCTGTCAGTCTGAGGTTTTTCCCCTTCCCTTTACACCTGCTCGACCTTGTACATCAAAATGCGGTTGGCAACGGTCTTGCTAGCTGCAGCTCAGCTGCTAGCCCCGGTCTCGGCCAAGTTGGCCATCCGCGGTGCGGACATCTCCTCGTTGATGGTGGAAGAAAGTGCCGGGTACTCGTATAAGAATCTCGGCGGAGCGACGCAGAAGTTGGAGGCCATCGTGGCTGGTGCGGGCATCAACTCGATCCGTCAGCGAGTGTGGGTGAATCCCAGTGGCGGCACTTATGACTTGGACTACAATGTCAGGCTTGCAAAGAGGGTCCAGGCCCAGGGGATGAGAACTTACTTGGATCTGCACTTGAGTGATACATGGGCTGATCCTAGTCATCAGGTACGCTGTGTGGTTCTTTGCATGGAAACGAAAGGGGAAGGGCCACAGACAGTGTACGTGTGCTAATCTGTCTCATTACATGGTTTTAGGCAACCCCTTCTGGTTGGTCCACGAGCAGTATCGATGACCTGTCGTGGCAAGTGTACAACTATACCAAGGAAGTCTGCGACACTTTCGCCGCGAATGGCTTGACGGTTGATATCATCTCCATCGGCAACGAGATCCGCAGCGGTTTGCTCTGGCCTCTTGGCGGTACAAGCAGCTACTACAACATCGGCCGCATCCTGCACTCCGGCGCATGGGGAGTCAAGGACTCAGACTTGGCCAGCAAACCCAAGATCATGATCCACCTCGACGATGGCTGGTCCTGGTCCCAGCAGCAGTACTTTTACAACTCTGTCCTCAAGAGCGAATCAGACTTTGTTCTCTCCGACTTTGACTACATCGGCGTGTCATACTACCCGTTCTACAACGCGGGCGCGACCCTATCGGCATTGAAGACCAGTCTGACCAACCTTCACTCCACATATGGCAAGGAGGTCCTGGTCGTCGAGACGAACTGGCCTTTCTCATGCCCTTCCCCCGCATACGCGTTCCCATCGGATCTCTCGTCGATCCCATTCTCGGTCGCCGGGCAGCAAACCTTCCTGCAGAACCTGGCGTCCGTGGTCGCGGCGGTTCCGGGTGGACTAGGAGTGTATTATTGGGAGCCGGCTTGGTTGAACAATGCCGGGTTGGGCAGTAGTTGCGCGGACAATCTCCTGTTCAGCTGGAGTGATAAAGAGGAGCGATCGAGTTTGGTAACGCTTGGATCATTGTAAATCAAGCATTGTCTTGGCGGATTGACTTTGTTCGAATGATGGTTGGTCGAGTCTGACATCATCATGTTTTATTTTCTGTAACCCCTTACTAGGTGTCGAACCTTGGCTGGCCCCTACATAGTTGATCGGATTCAATCTGTAAGGTTGATCCATTGTTGTAGGAAAGTACGACGACTTCCTGCGCATGTATTCCAGTCAACAGAGCGTAGATTCGAATTGAACAAGATCCTTGAAGTGTGAAATGTCTCAAGCAAAAGCAATCAAGTCCCGTCATCGATACGATCATGCTACGTTGCATGTGAAAGGCAGCAGCTTTTCCATTGTCTATAATAAGATCAGGCAACGATGTTTGGGAGCAACATAAGATTTGAAGCTCTTTTGGATCGGGATTGAAGTTACTTCCATTGCGGGTGAGGCTGAGATCGCGCACTGACGGTGGCTCGGGAAGTACTAGATTACCTCGCAGGTACTCTACGTTTTACAGCATGTCTACCTTGAGACGGGGTTACGGAAGGCAGCACGATCTTTGATGGCTTGTTGGTCGATCAATGACATGATCTTCGAGTCAGATTAGATTGAATACTAGCTATAAGATTACTTTGTAGTCCATACTGAATTCGCTACTAGAGGGCTAAGTAAGAAGTATATCTTCTCCAGTAGCTATTAATTAGTAATTCTACTATATTTCGGTACTTCGGTCGACGGTAGGGAATCAGGGATTTGCCGATTCGGAGACTCATTAAGCGTTACGGCGGATTGCGGACTTGGTAGCTACGCGTAGCCGTAGCTTCCCGTAGCCGTAACGGTGCGATACTTGGGTATCCTATCAGGTTATCACAACTATACCTGCCTCACCTCCTCCCTTTTTGCTCCCTAATGCAACTTTCATGCGATTGCTCTCCGAACCCGTTTCTCGGTGTCTCGCCGGCAAAGGGAAGATTCGGGCGCATTTCGCCCGAAGACTTCATTTTACGGATATCACAAACTCGTCAGCAAAGGGAAGATTCGGGCGCATTTGGCCCGAAGACTCCACTTTACGGATATCCCGAAGTTGCTCAGCCATTTGCTTGTGAATGAACACTTTGAAGTGGTCTAGAGGCTAAACATGGGAGCTTTACTTCCACATTTTTGGTAGCTGAACTTTGTCCAGTCACCCAATCTGACAACTGTGTCACAAGTCTCAAAGACATATACACCGTTCACAATGCGAGTCACCCGCTGTGGCATTCACGGATTCCATGAAGTCCTCGGTGTTGATGCTGATGAGCTGCGCTTCTACTGGGCACTGGAGAGCAGTGTTGAGAATTCTGTTCAAGTCGCTTACCGTATCATCCTTGCAACAGACTCAAAGCTTCTTGAAGTAGCTGAGCCAGATGTGTCGAACCTTGCATGGGACTCTGGTCGCGTTGAGAGCAATGAGCAGCGCAACATATTGTGCAAGCCTTCTGATGGCTTCAAGTCCACATGCAGCTACTACTGGCAAGTGAGAGTCTGGGACAACGAACAACAAGTACACTATGGCCCAACTCAACACTTCTTTACGGGCTATCCTCGATCCCGTCGGCTGCCTCCGTACAGCATGAACCAAACATACATGCCACACTCCAGTCTCATTTTCCGCACGTGGTTCGAAGATGAGGCAAACAGATGGAAAGCTGTTTGGATTGGCGATGGAGGTGATAAGCCCATCTATCTCCGAAAGTCTTTTCAACTAGCAAAGCAGCCCACGCGCGCTATTATCTTTGCCTCTGGCCTGGGTCACTTCAATATGAGTCTCAATGGTCAACCCGCATCTGATCACCGTCTGGATCCCGGTTGGACCAACTATCACCGAAGAGTTCAATTCACATCTTACGATGTGACTGTCCATCTCAGCTTGGGTGCGAATGCCTTGGGTGCCCACGTAGGCAACGGATTCTATGCCGGCGACCAGGGCGAGGATCGCTTCTTCTGGCCTATGTATGAGGACAACACTTACGTCCGATACGGCAACGAACTCTGCTTCTTCTGTGAACTTCATCTCTTCTACGGTGATGGAAGCCGTGACACACTCATTTCCGATCCCACTTGGCGAGTGCGGAAGAGCGCAACGACCCTGGCCAATATCTATGCGTCGGAGAATCATGATCGTCGACTCTACCCCACCAATTGGGATACGCCATCCTTTGACGACAGCAACTGGGCTTTAGCGAAGCCTCTGACTGGCCCCCGAGGTCACATCTTTTATCAGACACAACCACCAGTAGTGTTGCATGAAACCTTTCGTCCTGCCAGAGTCTACAGTCCCAGCAATGGGGTGGTTTGCTTTGATCTCGGTCAGAATGCCTCGACTATGGCTCAGTTGGTACTCGAAGGTACTTCAGGCTCTGAGGTCATTGTCAGATATTCGGAGACGGTCAGTGAAGACGGCACCGTGCTCATGCCCGATCCTCTATTTAAACAGTTTGAGACTGGTGTCTTCTCCCGAATCTATCTCGCTGGTACTGGAAAGCCTGAAACGTGGGAACCCGACTTCAGCTTTACTAGTGCTCGCTATGTTCAGGTCGAGGGGGTATCGTTGACTCCTGGAGAAGGCCTTCCTATTGTTCACTCCGTGGTGGGTCGCCATATTTCTTCTGCTGCCAGACGACTTGGCACGATGAAAACCGATAAGGCGGACGTCAATGCACTTCTCAATGCGTGTTATTGGACTTTCAATAGCAATCTCTTCAGTTATCATACCGATTGCCCACAGATCGAGAAATTCGGCTGGCTGGAAGTCACACATCTTCTCGCACCTGCCACACAATATATTCGCGACATGGAATCTCTTTACACTAAGATCTTGGATGACATCCTTGACGCTCAAGAGCCCAACGGTCTCGTGCCAACCATGGCTCCCGAGATCCGCTACATGTGCGGACCACTTCATGACACCATCACCTGGGGCTGTGCGCTCTGCTTCTTGCCCGATATATTACTGAAGTACTATGATTCCACCCACGTCTTTCCTCGGGTCTATCCCGCTGCAGTGCGCTACATGGAATACATGAGAACGAAGGAACGTCTTGGGGGTTTGATCGAGCACGGTCTAGGTGACTGGGGCCGTGACATTGCCTTTGGTAACCACCAGGCTAACATCGAGACTGCCATCTACTATCGATGCCTCCAATGCGTTGAGATGATGGCTAGAGAGCTCGGCAAGGCAGACGAGGCCGAGAGGTTCCAACAATGGGCATCTCGGATCTACAATGTCTACAATCAGCACCTCCTCGTGACTGATGACCCGTCTCGTCCATATGCCTATTATACTTCCCTAGACAACTACCCTGAACGCGATTGTACTGCCATCAGCCAAGCCATGGCTTTGCAATTTAAGCTTGTTCCTGTCGAACTTCAAAAAGATGTCATGGCTGCTTTCGTGAACGATTGCTCTGACGGGAGAATGCGCGCCGGTGAGATCGGCCTGCGCTTCTTGTTCAACACCCTTGCAGATGCCAAGCGACCCGACCTGGTCCTTCAAATGGCGCGACAAGAAGAACGTCCTTCCTACATGCGTTTCCTTCGCCGGGGGGAGACAACGCTCTTGGAATTCTGGCAGGATGAGTGCCGCAGCAAGTGCCATGACATGCTAGGTACCATCTATGAGTGGTTTTACGCGGCCATTCTCGGATTGAAGCCCGTGGGCAATGCTTATCGTACCTTTGAGATCGAGCCTCCCAATGAAGCAGAGTTTGACTTTGTCGAAGGCGCTGTGGACAGTCCATATGGTCTGATTGAAGTGAAGTTCCAGCGTGACGCTAAGAAAGTGGTGACTCTCAACCTCCGTGTTCCCTTTGGTACTTCGGCAATTGTAAAGCAGCCCACCGACTCGCAGGTGGAAGTCACCAGAGAAGGATGCACGAAGACTATGGTTGGGGATGACACATTGCAGTTGCAACATGGCAATTACCAGATAACCATCCAACCTTCTTCATAGACGATATAGGTACTATAGTCCTGTCATAGGTCAAGCTCTCTACCTTATTGAAACTCATGCATTTGCTCTCGCACTCCATTTGTAACTTCAATTCTTGTTGTAGATGGGGGATCCACATTTACGCTATCATGTTTCGTGCTATGTCTCTTAGTAGGACCTCGGCAGTTCAGAAACGGCGACCAGGACAATGAAACATCTCAGGCCCGTCTTCGCCGAGCAACAACGGCCGTGGCATGGTTATTCTTTCCTCAACACTTCGCCCTTCGCTTCACTTCGGCACTCGCACTCCATGAAGTGCCTGCTGGGGGTGGAGCGAAATACTCGGCCGTTCAGCTGATCGGGCATGTTTGGTGGTTTGAACACAAAAGCAGTCTCCTTATGGACTCGACTTGACTCAATTGGCCCGCGCTCACGACCAGCGGGAGTCAAATCCTACGGCACCTTCGAGTCCTCGATATGCATCAGTCGGGAATCTCGGGATTGACTTACACCGACAGGGGTGGTGTCCGGGTGGAGTCAGATTTGCTAAACCTTCAGTCAACATTGAGCATCAGGCCGTTGGTTCGGGATTTCCGCTTTTCGCCCGCAGCCTCGAACCGCGTGACCGCGTGAACCCCAACTGGACGCTAGACTCTGACCTGTCTTGCTTCCGAATCCCCGCTTGATCATGAAATACTGCGGTCGACTCGTGTGGAGTATAAAATATGCCCCGTGGGGAGACAAGTCCGGGGGGAGAATCCTCATCCCACGTCTAGTTCATCACTCGCGACTCCAAGTCTACAGGTCATGAAGCTCACTACGTTGCTCTCGGCGGCGTTCCTCGCCATTGGAGGTACATGAATCTCTCGATTATCCCCTTGTCTGAAAGCTTTGCATCATCTTTGACATTCTTGCAATTCCTGCAGGTTTCCTGTTCGGCTATGACAGTGGTATCATCACTTCTACCATTGGCCAGCCCGAGTTCATCAAGTACTTTTCCTACCCGAGTGACAATACGACTGGCGGTGTTGTCTCTGCATTCCAAGGTGGCGCTATCTTAGGAACAATCATCAATGTCTTCGCTGGTGATCGTTTGGGACGAAAGCGCTCCGTCTTTGCTGGAGCGTGCATTTCGATTATCGGGTGTAGTCTGCAGGCCGGTGCGGTCAACATGGCCATGCTCATCATTGGTCGATTCATTGCTGGTGCTGCCGTAGGCATGCTCACTTCCGTTGTACCGATGTATGCCGGTGAGATGGCTGAGGCTGCCTCGCGTGGTATGATGTCGGGTCTCTTGCAGTGGATGCTGAGTTGGGGATATCTCGTGGCTCAGTGGCTGGGTTACGGGTGCTCCTTCATTGACACCCCCTTCCAATGTACCAATACCCTACTCCAGAGGTGAAAGGATCTTGTATGGGTTGCCTTTACTGACTACATTCCCCAGGGCGATTCCCTCTGGCGTTCCAGTGCATCCCTGGTATTGTCCTTGCCTGCGGCGTGTGGTTCCTCAACGAGTCCCCACGCTGGTTGATGGAGAAAGACCGTCATGATGAGGCCCTCGCCACCCTTCACAGACTTCACGGTGATGGGACCCCTGAGAAAGAACAATATATTGAGCTTGAATTCCAGGAGATCCGCGACACCATTGAGGCAGAGCGTGCATCCACCAAAATCACCTGGTCCTCGATTCTGACTAAACCTACTTGGCGTCGTCGCTTGGTTCTGGGCTGTGCGGTTCAAGCATTTGGTCCTCTCAGCGGCATCAACGTGATCAACTACTATGGAACTCGAATCTATGCTTCGTTAGGCTTCGATACGCACATCACTCTCATGATTATCGGTATCTCTGGTGCTCTGTCCATCGTCTACTGCACTGGTGGTCTGTGGGCCCTCGAACGGGTTGGACGAGTCAAGCCTCTCATTATTGGATCCGCTGGTATGGGTCTTGCACTTGTCTGCAATGCCGCCATGTCCCAACACTACGACGAGACCAACTCCAACCAACTGCGTGCCATGGTCGCCATGAACTTTGTCTTCAGCTTCTTTTACACCTTCATCGGCATCATTTCCTGGGTGTACCCGGCGGAAATCTTCCCTGTGGATATCCGAAACCAGGGCAACTCCATCACTACATTCACCAACTGGTCTATCAATCTGGTCTTTGCTCAGTTCTCACCCACTGCTTTGACCAACATCGGCTTCCGGTACTTCTACGTCTTCTTCGTGTTCAACATCATTGCCATGCTCTGCTACTACTTCTTCTTCCCAGAGACTAAGGGTAGGACCCTTGAGGAGATGGACTTGCTCTTCGGAGACAGCCATGTGGTGCCCTCCGGCACGGAGAAGCAGGAGATAACCCTTGTGGAGCACGTGCAGTAAAGCAGTTATCTAGCTTGTGATTATCTATTCTGAGCAATGGCATTCTCGAAGGACAATCCAGTCGATCAACTAATCGCATGTTCATGCGTCGACAGTTGAAAATTTGACTCGGCACTGTGGACAAACCTATGCGTGTCAATATGTAAGTGTCTGCAATGGATGATGGGTTATCTTGCTCCTGCAAGGAATACCGACGGAGTTTCCAGCCGCTTGCTTTCGCGGTGGCAGAACCTATTTCTAGATGACCGACAAAAAACACCAATTTTCGCTTAAATACTATCTTTTCGTAGATATTCTACGATATTCAAACTCGCAGCATTTCTACTGGTATTCCAAACCCTATTCCATTCATGCGGTCTCCATGGCCTCGAGCCTTGGACCTTACCCAACGAGCCGAACGGGCCGAGGATCTCAAGCTCGCACGCGCGTGTAAGGACTATCCTGAATGGGTGGTTCGAACCAGAGTGAGGTTTCCAAGATGAGTCTTCGAATTGATAGAGACTAATCGCTAAGTTCGAAGGGATACTACTAATGTCCGTGGTTGCTACTTAAGTCCTGCGGCTGTCGCTCCTGCGGTATAGTAGGCGCCTGCTACAACGTGCCCAGTATCAGTACGGCGGTCTAGGGGGCCCGGGTGAGTAGTGGGTTTGGATCGTAGTACGAGTGTTCCGAGGGGTTCCTCCCCTCGGAAGGAACTGCGGAGTGAAGCAAGTGCTATAATTAATCCGCTGACTGCCGTCGCAATGCTTGAGGTCATGCTCTGCGCTGCCCGTAATTGACAGAGACGCCGGACGTTATGGGCATTAGCAAGACAAAAAAAGTCACCGGATTTTAACACGTCTAGACCGCCACGAACAGCGACTCAGAGGAGGTATATTCTGCCGGAAGTGACATTTTGGCCTTGTTATAGCGTCGCTTCTCTCCGCAATGAAGTATGAATCAGCTACAAACATCTTTCTGAATTGTATACTGGGGCCACTCAAGGCAGAGTCGCCCTGTGGCTCCACGAGTCTGCCTTGTCTCCTGGGCCAGCTTAGCTTTCGTCCGTGACCACGCAAAAAGCAGCCTCGGGGGACATGGAATGTCCCACCAAGCCAATAACCATCGCCGACTTCCAGGACGGACCGGGAAGACTTGGCTGTGAGGCTGTGCAAACTGCAAACATAAGCTAAAGCCGGCCCCAGTGTTTCTCCCCCCACTACTAAATTAGTACGGCCCAGTTCTGTCTACTTGTCTAGTGGTCTCCTCTAAACAAAAAGTGGACTCGCAGATTGTTGATGGATCCACTCCGCTGTAAGTCAAGGACGAGACGACGACAAACCCTTGCTTTCTTTTGGGAGGGAGTTCTACGTTAGGAGTTCCTCGCCTGATGAACTCGGTCGTTCGATGACGATCTTGGTCCTCTTCGGCTGGGAGGAATCTAAAAGTACAGTGAGATGCTCTCAAACATTGGTGACTCGTGAGAGTCTGGCCCTTTGGTACTGTTTTCCTGACGTTAAGCACCTCTATGTACATACTACTTACCAGTCTTACTACTTAGGTACTAAGTACTTAGTACTGTAGTACTGACTCAGTGAACCACTGAGCACTGCGTAGTAGTACATGGACACTCGACAGGGGACCCTGAGCACTCTGACAGCAATGGTGGGAAAGAGGGGCTCTGCTTGCTGGATCAAGTAGTCACTACTAACTTACTCACTAGTTCTGGTAGTCTGGTACAGTAGTGCCCGCCTGCTTTCTGCTGGTCGCACCAGTCGAGGTACATGGAGGACACACCAAAGTGGGGTGACCTGGAAGTGAAAGGAAAGACGAAAAGGCATAAACATCTGTCAATTTTCGACTATCCGGATCAGTAGCAAAATGGCTTGCGAGATTAGAAGCAAGTTGCATTCACCTGGTCTGTCGTAAGAGAAACTCAGGTATATTCCTCCTGCTATTTACGAAGTACTACAGTACTATGATGTGCGGTTCCAGCGCCGCACGTCTTGATCATAAGCACTCATGTAAGGTAGCATGCAATTTTATTAAGTAGGTCCCTAAGTAAGTGAAAATCTTGAGTAGATCATATCAGTTAATCCAAGCTCACTCAATGAGCTCTTCAAACTACATTCCACGGTGCAGTGCATCGATGTAGAGTCGGAAACATCGCATACTTCAAAGTCGGGAAGCCCTAACTGAGTAGCATCGAGGCTGCGTTGCTTGGTACAGTAGTACAGTCAAGTTGTCAACACTCAAGGAGTCAACACTGAACACTTAACAAGTTAACAGTGCTGTTCCAAATTTCAGTTAGCGTCGGTGGAGGCTGACTGACCCGAATGCGCGCCCAAAGTCCACACTGGACTGTCGCATTTATCGAGGGTGGACTCCTGGAGTACATCCTGCATTATCATTGTACCGGAACTGCGCACGCTACGTGGTTCTAGTGGGCTTTGCAGGTGCCCGTAATTGCAAAAGGGTACCGTTCCTTCTAATATTGTGTCCAGTGTCCACTCTCGAGTTCATCGCCCGTCCCTATCGCCAACTCTTTCGAAGGCAACCTAGACGCGATAGATTCAATCATCACTAAAAGCTAAATTCATGTCCAACTTGCCCGTAGGCACCAACCGAACTAAAATTAGCATGTACCTTGTAGGCTTGGAGTGTAGTGTATGTAGATACAAACGTTGAGTGTATAGCAGATAAGTGCTCCCCCGTAGTACAAACTACAAATCCGTCGACTGTCCGATCTTATGGTGCTTAGACCGCCTTACGCACGTGCGGTGACCGTTCAGATTGGGGGTTCCTCCACAGTACGGGCTACTATCACCACCCACTTTCCTCCATCGGTACCAACCATTATCAATCTCTCCGTCACATCTCCATTTTCCCCTGGCATTTGCGTCTGCTTCGAGGCTCCTATATGATGCGACCTCCCTGCTGAGTCTGGGCGACTTTTGGATCCACGTGTGTACGCGTTAGCCTCTCTGCTCAGTGCTGTGCCTTCTTGGTGCTCACAGGTATATTGCGCCCTATTTCGTCGGGTTAGCCGCAGCTTCGATTTCCCCGATCTTTTGTGCTCCGCTTGCGCCGGCCTCCCGTGTCGCGCTCTTCACCGGTCCCGACATTCGTGCGCGTTGGCATACAAAGTTGTCCTGCCAATCCTTTCTTCCTAGTGAAACTGGGCCGCTCATTATGGCCTCGCACGACCATAGCCAGGGGTTGGATGCCAACGCGGCGCATGTGAAGACTCGCAGCGTCAGCCCATCGCCCCACGCCCAACCTCACTATCACGACCCAACTTCGGGCCTAGCATTGGACCCCTCCATGTCAGCCAACTTCAACACCAACCCACCCTTCAACCCTCCACAAGGAGACTGTCACATCAGCAACCTCGGGGGTCAGGATCTATATGGATACACCGCAGATTACTCTTTCGATGCGTCTGCGCCAAATCAAACATTGGCCCCTTCCTCCTCCTCCAGCCAGACCTTCCCACCTCTGTTGGACACAACCAATATGTCTTTACAGCAGACATTCGATCCAAACATGATGACTCGATTCGACCCTGCATCCTCGGACCTGCAATCGGGCCAAGGCACAGAGAACTTTTCCAATTTACTCAATTCCAACCCGGGCGAGCTGGATTTCTCCGCCTACCAAAACAATGGCGCAAACGGCGCAAGCGCAACGGATTACAACTCATCGCTCTTCATTGATACCCAGATGCAGCCGGTACAACAGGCGGTCAACTCCACTATCAGCCCAGCAGATATCGTCAGCCCAATATCCAATCCTTCTGCGTCTTCACACCCATCCACGCACGATCTGCAACAGTCTTCCCCCGGTCCTATGTCACCCCCCGGAGGAACTCCAGGAACGTTCTATACTCCTCAGCATTCGCGACATGCATCTCTAGATCCAGCCACCGCTGCATATATGGGTGCTCAGGCGAATGCCGACTGGCCGTCGGTCATGACGAATAACACCGCGTTTCACGGCCATCGTAGAGCTCCGTCGGAAGTCTCCGAGGTCTCATCAGCGACACATTCCCCGTACTTGTCACAAAACGAATTCGATAACATCGACAATAACGTATCTCCGTCGCTTGCGCCACAAAGTGATCCAGCTTTGTACGACAACGCCTTGGCTATCGAGCAATTCACACTGTCCGAGCAGCATCAACAGGGCTTCAGTCCGGCGCACAGCCCGTACATCTCGCCTCGTCTCATGCCTCAGCAAGGCATTGACATGATCCCCAGCATTCAATATGCACCTACCGGCAACCAGTTTCCTCCTGCGCCAACCGAGATGTATGGCTACCCGGGCGATGATTTGATGGCAGCCCGTTCGGGAGGCGACATCGGCCAGGCATCCCAGATGGCGCCTCCTTCAATCAACGTAGAGTTTGCGCCTCCGTCTCGAACCCCAAGCTTCGGACCCTCGAAACCAATGGCCGACTTCGACTCGTTGAGTCCTCCGGCGATGAGTGAGTTGTCCCTTTCCAAAGAAAATCGGCTCGCCTTCCCGACGCGTTTTGCTCATTTAAGAATTAGGATCGCGAGGGCGCAGCAAGTCAGATCCTTTCGCACACCCTGCCTCTCGTCCAAGGTCGCCAGCAGCCTCGGCGTCCAGCTTAGAGCCAATCCCACCTACCTCTCCACGATCATTGTCACCTCAGTCGCGTAGTAATCCTGGCTCACGTGACGCTTCTCCGGCTCGGTCGAATCGACGTCTCTCGACATCATCCATCGAAAGCCGTAACTATATCTTGGACTTGGCTGATCCGGGACGGCCAGGCGCGGCACCGGGCGACTCGAAGCGTGTCCAGAAGCATCCCGCAACTTTCCAATGCACTCTGTGTCCTAAAAGATTCACACGCGCATACAACTTGCGATCTCATCTCCGTACGCATACCGACGAACGTCCGTTTGTATGCACAGTTTGTGGCAAGGCTTTTGCCCGTCAGCATGACCGGAAGCGCCACGAGGGTCTTCATTCTGGCGAGAAGAAATTCGTCTGCCGTGGCGACCTGACGTTGGGCGGCCAATGGGGCTGCGGTCGTCGATTTGCGCGCGCTGATGCTCTGGGCCGCCACTTCAGGTCCGAGGCTGGTCGTATCTGCATCAAACCTCTCCTCGATGAAGAATCACAAGAGCGCGAACGTGTTGCGGCTCAACAACAGCAGCAGCAGCAACAGCAGCAGCAGTCCGCCGGTGGTCACCTACAACCTGTTCCCCAGCAGCTCGTCATGCCAGGTATTCCCGGCATGGATGGTCAAGCCTCGGGCACTTTTGTCTTGCCAGCTGCCCTTCTCGCGCAATACCCGGCTCTTCAAAATCTGCAATGGGACCAGCTTGCTGCTGGAAGTGACGAACCAAGTGACATCGGTGGTCGAAGTAGTTTTGACGCCAGCTCTGGAGGAGAATACGGCTTTGATGAGGATGAATCCAGTCTCAGCGGTGTCTCTGGAATGAGTAGCGGATATGCTTCCAATCAAGCCAATCTGTATCCTGATCAGATGCTCAACTTGAATGCAGGAAGTTCCGAATACACTGATCAAAAATGGCTTTAGTCATGATACAATGCTCCTCCACCCGTTTATACCCCCTTCGTGTTTATGTTGGCAAGAATATCGTGGACTGGAAGAAAGGGTTTCAGTCTCGCAACTCGCCACAAGACCAGTCCTTGGTTCGAATTTTGCCATTTTTCAAGTCTATACCTTGTGGTTTCTCTCATGCCTTCTTTTCTATTCTTCTTCATCTTGTTCATTTCGCGGCTGATTATCGGCCTTGTTATTTGCAATTGTCTTTCTCCAGGCAGGATAAAATTTTATAGACCCGGTATTGGCGTTCTGAAATGGTTGATCAACTCACTTTGGAGCCTGAATAGTACCTTTTCTGGTGACCGAGGTGAATTGAATGACTCAATTACCGTGAGATCATACTTGCTTTCTAGACGATATCCACTCAGCATTAGCACACATGTATGGTTCCTTTGGCTCCCATTCAATGACCTGACTCGCAATTGAATCTCCTTCCTAATTATACTTTCCTCAAACTAAATGTGCTGGTACATTTACGATCAATTCAGCAACGTCGCATCGACGTCCTTAAGCAAATGACCTTAATTGGCAGTGTGTTTTTCTGTCCAGATTACTACACTCAAAATGGCTAACTGATGTTTCATGGTCTAAGGCGTCGTTTCGTGGAACCACGACCCTTGTCGCAAAATTGGGTATATCTGGATGGGCAGGCATAGGTTCTGCTTGTCGTGCCGGTGATACTCATGCTGCTTGTCATTCCATAAGGTAGACGTTCTATCAACACCCGCCTAGATGCTAGGTCTCTATGGGAGGTCTTCTATTCCTATCTTCTAATACTAGGTATTAGATGCAGTGCAGATAGATATTGGGGGCTGATGCATGTACCCAGCCGAGACGGTCTTTCTCGACGATGAACCGGAGGTGCTCTACCTACTGGAGCTACAGGAGGTGAATACAATCAATACATTGACTTTCTTTATGCCTTTCAATTTGTCCAGTCCTAATTTATCAATATAGACTTAATGTAATGCTGAGAGCCAAAGATAAAATCAAGAGTCACAGCCATTCGTAAAGGAAAGAACGAACACTGCCGTTTATCGCGCGGTGTCGACCAACTTCTGGATTTGTGCCAACCACTTTCGAGAAAATTCCGCCTCTGTGAACCGTTGAGCCGACCGTCTAGCCCGTAGCCGCATCGCAACCTTCTCGGACAGAGGCAATGCCAAAGCTGCCTCAAAGGCAGCTGCAAATTGCTCCTCTGTCTCGGCACGGAAGCCCGTAGCTCCATCGCCGAGATCAACGACAATGTCTTCGCGGGGACCACCGGAGTCGTGAGTCACACAGATCAAGCCAGCGGCTTGGTACTCCACGACACAGATACCAAAGTGCTCGTTCCACATCGCGTTGACGCCAACAGAGGCCGTGCCCAAGTGAGAAAGAACGGCGGGCCAGCTGGCGTCGCAGAGAAATGTGGTGTGGTCGCGTATGCGTAGCTCGTGAGCTAGTAGACGGAGGTTGTAGATGTGAGTCTCGTCCGGGCTGGCATGGCGAACTGATCCTATCAAGACCAATCGCGGAGATGGAAGACCCTCGTACGCGGGATTACGCGCACGCTCTTGCAGGAACCTGGCAAAGGAGCGGAGAACAAGTGGATGATTTTTCTCAGGTCGAAACTGGGCAATGTACAACAACGTGGCGTGGCGAGTTCTCTCACTTTCTTCGTCGACGGTAATGGCTGATTCGAGTTCTGCGACGGCCGTAGGTGGAAATACGACTGCTGGTGACGAGGGGGTGCCCTCGCCGGCAGCTGATGAATCATTGCTCACATTGTCCTTACCGTGGCCCCAAAGCTTGCGAATATGGGCTGCGGTCCATGAAGAGTTGCACATCACCACGTCAACATGCTGACCAACCCAGCCGTAAAGCCGAGCAAACAGCTGCCAATATCGGCGTTTGAGAGTCCCTTTGAGACCCTTTCCTGCTCCGGCATTCAATCCTTGTATGCCACTTTGATCATCGAGCGAGGCAAGCATATCCGTTGAAATGGTCGGGTAGTGGACATAAGCACCCGTTCGTACCGAGGGGAAAAGCCATTTACAGAAGGCCAATGTAAAAGCATAGCCCATAGTGTCAATGAAAACATCCGGTACAAGTAACGTGAAGGCATCGTACGCGACGACCAATGATCCCAGGGACTGCCCCAAGAGTGTCAGGTGTGGATAAGAGCTGGCGACAACGTATTTCCGAGTGCTCAGGTACAGCAGCACTACCGTAGGGGCGTGCAATCGAATATTGAATCTGTTCTCAACTCGTTCGAGCATACTCGTCTTGTTGACTTCGTGATCGCCAGTGTAGATTGCGCAAACCGCCTTGGGCCATCGCTTCTGTGTTGCACGTACTGCTTCCCAAAGCACTCGTTCTCCTCCACCACCAGCATTACTGCGATCGATGTTAGAGTATTGAAATTGACGTGAAACCACACCGACACCCATCAGGTAGATATCCCTTACCAAAAGGGGTGGAAGAAGCCGATGATACCGTCCCAGTCGTCAGGCCTTTGTGTGGAATCGCCGCCCGCGCTGTCACTGTTGCCAGACGGTCTGCCTGCGCCTGCGCCCGAGTTACTGTCCACCTGTTCCCAATCCTCATCCTCCGTCGAGCTCCGGGCTGGTGTGGAGGTCAAATCTGATTCACACAGCGTCTTCTGGAGTTCCTCCTCGTCTGATCGCGCCCGCGCAATTACATAGTCACGACGAGATCGAGTTCGTCGGCGGATGAGCCACCCCGCACCGCGCAACAGCCGCCCTAACAAAGTACCGATGAGCCGCGGAAGCAGGAAGGCGGTCGTGGCAGCGATCATGAGCGCCGATATGGCGGTGGTCAACATGGCCATATTTGCGTCTGTCTCTTGAACATCAAGAGCGACGCATGGTATCTGGAGTTCTGAGAAGGATCTTGGACAGTGCTGACTGGGAGGAGAGGAAAAGAGAGTCAAACAGGCGGAAGCCGTGTTTCCAATTAGTAGATTGATCAACACCCCAAACGGGCTCAGATCACTTGACGTGGTGAGGGTCACTTTCCCATGCACGTGTCACATGATTCGCGGAGAGTCCATCGCTCTCCGCTCGGAGCTTCTTCAAAAACCGTCAGTTGATCTATGAAGCTCCACCCCTGTGAGCTGAGGGAAGAACCTCTAACAATTGCACGAACATCCGATCACCATCGTGACTCTTTCTAGTCGCGAAAGTCATGAACTCGCTTCGATCAAGGACGATACGAATTCCGCGCAGCACGTTAGCGCTGGCGTCTCGCTCACATGTTCGAAACTTCCACCCGACGAAACCTACCCCATTGATCAATGAAGCCCTCGATGCTTCCGCGGTGGTAATACACGGGGTCCACGATATTACTCATCTACCTTGGGTTGCGTCAATACCTATGACAGCCTTGCTGGTGCGAACTGTGGTCGGCCTACCCTTACAAATTTACACCAAATACAATGCACGTCGTGAACGAGACATTGCGCCGCTAAAACAAGCTTGGGCAACATGGGCAAGTGCCGAGAAGGAAAAACAACTCAGGGGTGCATCAACTCTCACGAAAGCCCTGAGGAATGGTGACATCAACAAACATTTCCGAGAAAGACTCCAGGTCCTCAATCGGGATTGGCGCATCAGTTTATTGTATCGTTACCTGCCTATCGTGCAATTACCCGTATGGATCGTGTTCATGGAAAGCATCCGAGGCATGTCTGGAAACAAGAATGGTTTGCTGCCGTGGCTCCTTTCGCTGGTCGAGGGGGGAAACGAGGCCACCAACTCCCTCCATCTCACAGTGGAGCCAACCTTCGCGACCGAGGGGGCACTCTGGTTCCCTGACCTGCTGGTAGGCGACAGTACGGGCATTCTTCCAGCGCTTCTCACTGCTTCTATCCTTCTCAACGTTCAGACTGGCTGGAAAATGACACCCCGTGCTGATATTGCCGATATGCCTCGACGTGAGATGTTTCAAGCTTTTTCGAAAAATGGACTTCGCGTGTTCATTCAAGTTCTTGCACTTAACGTTGGTTTGTCCAGCTGGTTCTATGACATGCCGTCGGCTTTAATGATCTATTGGATCAGCAGCTCAAACATTGCCACTTTGCAGAATCTCTTCTTAGAAAAGAATTTGTTCACGAAGCCACCCATGCCGCTAGCTTCGCGGCGCTATGTCGAATTCCACAATCCCGATGCTCAAGATCCATTCCGCGTCAAGCTGCGCTGAGTTGCTTCAAAGGCCTGTTCAGCAGAGCTCATCTTCTTCGCTGTGGCCGCTTCTTACCCCTCGCCCGGTACGACAATTGATTCTCAAGAAGGCTGCACCCCAAAATCAACAGCAACTAGCTTACCGCGCGCATTGTCATGCAAAAGAACTAGGGTGACAAAGTCCGATTCACAGAGATTTGGACAAAATCCATTGACACGCCCACAAGGGTCGGGTTGAGCATGGCGGCTTCCTGCGCTAGCCTGTCAAAAGGAAGAATGCCAACCCAATCCCGCATCCCTATTCATGATCTCTTCGAAACAATTGCTTCATCCTTGTAATCGCGTCTTTCGCGAAGAGCATGCGATTGGTTCGCAACACTGAGAGAATGGCGAGGGTATGATGGTCTACACAAACGAGACCGAAAGCACTCAGCACTGCTAGGGCCCCTGCCTTCTCAATGCTCGACCCCAAATCACGCTTTTGGCTTCATATCATACGTTCAAATGAAGAAAAGTTTGCTGTTCGATAGCATTGGACTCTGGTCAGAATGTTTCTGTGTTACCGTGAGAGTAAAATCTACGGCACCTAGATGCGATTCAATTTACACCATTTTCATAGACATGTATAGCGGTCGCAACCCCAGTCGGGCAGTATGGTACATGGTCAGCTGCATGTAGGCATTCGCTGGCGTCAAATCACTACGATTTGCTGCTGCAACAAGACGGCGGGAAATTATCTTCAGATGAAGATCATGCAGATATTATCAACATCATAGGATTAGCAATGCAGGCTTCAGGTCTTTGAGATTTACCAGCCGGTCCTGGGCCAATTGTGCCCACTTAAAGTTTCGCTTGAAGGGGCTCCTCGGGTGCCGTGGCCTCCTGGTTGATCTCAACGGTGCCTGACCGAGGGCCTGGACCCTGGCCGAAGAAAATAACCTCAACGGTAATATCATCGCTACGAGCATGGTCAGCAGACGAAGAGAGTCAACAAATTGACGAAGAGACAACGTACCGGTATCGACGGGAATATGGAGACGGCAACGTCAACAAAGCGCAGACCATATCCTTGTCTTTGCCACCCATGGCATTACGAACAAGATGAGTAGCAGCGTTCTTGTCCTCCACGACGAATCGGCTCGCTGCGTCAGGAATGTCATACTGGCGTTGGCGGATAGGTTTCCGCTGGCCTTCTGAAGCTTGATCCTTGGCTGGTTCTACAGGTAATTGCTTTTGGGAGCTGAACCAGCTTTGCAGCCAGGCCTTTGAGCCACCGTTACCAGACTTCTGGTGCTCCAGCCACTCGCCGACTAAGCCGACTACTTCTTCATTGCTGAGCATTTCCCAAAGTCCGTCGGTGGCCATGACAATGAAGTCACCTTTCTCGGGGTCGATCTTGGTGGTAGTGATGATAGGTTCGGCGGTGACATATGGAGGAGTTTGGAGAAGAGGATGAGGTGTGCGGCCGAAGAATTGCTGTTTGATCATGTCTTGAGTTCCTCTACTCCACTTGTAGAATGCGTCGCCAAAGGCGCGACTTGGCTCGAGACCACCCAAAATGCGACCGTTTCGCGTAACATATGGCTCGCCTGGGTGTTCCTCCTGCAGGCGCTTGATCTCAGAGGGGGTTCCACCCGTCAGATCCTCGGACAACGCGGTAGCGGTCCACTTGCCGTTTGCCCCTCGGCGACCCAGAACAGCGCGTGAGTCACCAGCGACGGCGACCTTTAATTCTTTGGACTTCGAGTCGTAGAAGCTGAGGAGTGCGCATGATCCTGATAGAGCGGGGGCAAGGATCTCCGCAGCCATGCGACGAGACTTGGACTTGACGACCTTGTCCACGCTCTCGTAAACAATGTCGTTATCAAGGCGAACAAATCCCTTCTTGATAGCTTGGTCAATTGCTTCAGAAGAAGGCATCATAGGTTTTCCGTCGGCGGCGGCTGCCTTGTAAGTGGAATTCAGCTCTCGCGCCACGTATGAAATGAGCACGTTTCGGAGCTTTGCGGAAGTGGTCCAGCCTCTAATCTCCTGAGGTTAATTAAAGTCAGAGCAGCATTTCCGGCCAGGACAAACTCACGAATGTCCGTCGAATACCGCCCAAAACATCCAGTCGCTGTTTGGTTCTCCGTCTGTCTGACCCAAAGTTGATGACGATACCTCAACAATCTTCTCCGCATGATCATCTTCGATTGGAGAGTTACTAGGCACCTGGACTATGTCGTACCGGACGACACCATTTCCCCTGTTGACAAGATACGATTCCTCATTCTTGCGCAGCTTCTCTGTGGCTTGTTCCGGGGTTAACATCTCCAGCCTCCGGCGATCTGAGTCGTCTGTATTCTTCGACAATGGCTCGTCCGCTGTCAAAGGTTCGGTGTAGAAATTGTTGTTGCTGACGTGAAGTGCACGTCTGGCCGCATCAGACGGGGATTCAGCATAAGCTGATGAGATCGCGCTTGAGGCGAATCCTCGCACTTGGGTTGCCAATGATTGCACAGTTCCGTCCCCTTGATATGCGTACCAAGCCCCAGAGGCCACCACAGTAGAGATGGCTGCGAGGGAGAACCTGCGAATATGCATGGAGTTTTGAGGAGACGCCGAAACGATTGTCGAGCGTCGACCTCCTGAAAATGACCGCAGGCTTCGGACCGAGTTGTGAGTGTAGGAGAACGAGCACAGCCGCTTACTGGTAAGTTTCCATGCTGGAACACGCCGAGCCGCACGACACGTCTGCACAGCCGCCCAACGCATCGGTACTGCGACGATAGAAAGCTTCGGGTTAGATTTTGGTATCCCGGTGTCCAATACCTGAGCTTAACTTCAAGATAATGAAAGCAGAGTTGCACGATAACAACAAAGTCCTTAGAGAATGCGTACGCTATGCGACCTGATAAGGAATCACGTGTGGACGTGCCGAGAAGATTACGCTATTCCATATCGGGTCCCCTGTCGTCATTCCCCGCGGGAACTTTTAAAAGCTACCATTCGAGTCTGTGCAGCGCATGACAGGTGCTGTACCTTTCTGACGCATGGAGTACAGAAGGCACAGATTTCAAAATGTCTTCACGTGCTATTCGGAAATTGCAGAAACTGCGAGAGCAAGAATTGCAACAACAGCAAGAGACCGAAAATGCATCAAGCGACGACGAACCCCCACACCCCGCCAAGCCGAAGTTGAATGCTTTTGACCTCCTCAACATGGGCGACGATGACAACGACGATAATAATGATGACGAGAGGGAACCAGAAGACCCTATGGAACAATCTATTACGAGCGTGCCTGACTCCGACACTCCGCCTCACGAGACCAAGAACGCGAGGAAGAAGAAGAAGAAGAAGAAGAGCAAAGCCAAAGCCGCAACTTCGATAAACGTGGCGCAGCCAGATGAAGAGCTCGATGAGATCGATCGAGCTCTGAGAGAGCTTGCTACCGATGGGCAAGCGGGCAATACTGCTAGCGCAGCGCAATCGACAACGGACTTGCTGGACGCTTCGTTCGCGAAAACAACCAGTGAACTCCTAGCGATTGATCCCAAATCCTTGAACGCGACCAACGAGATGAAGCGTCTGTTTGGAAATGTTGTTCTGGAGAATTTCGATCAGCCAGCCGGTACAGGCGCTGGTCGGCGGCGTGATCGTAACCGAGAAACGGTCGATCTCGGTCAAGCTTTAACCGGACGATACAGCCCAGCCAGTCGAGGACAGAGTTTGGCGGGAGTCACACTACGACGGAACATTCTGATGCAAGGAAAAGACGAGTGGCCTCGAGCGCCGAGCGGAGGACTGGGGATGGAATTACAAGAGAAGCTCGCTTCTGGCGTAACTCTGTATCGCATCGTGCACAACACGAGCTACCAAGATGTTCAGAGGCAATTCGAGCTCTGCGTCGAGTCCATGGATCCTCAGCGCCTAATTCACCACCTTCAGTACAATCCCTATCATATCTCAACCCTGCTGCAAGTGTCAGAAATTGCCAAACATCAGAGCGACCACGCAGTCTCAGCCGACCTATTGGAACGTGCGCTCTTCAACATCGGACGATCGGCCCATTCGTCATTCAACGCACGTCTCAGAGAAGGCCTCGCCCGCCTCGACTTCTTGCACATGGAGAATCGCGAATTATGGCTGGTTGGCTGGAGATACATTGCCAACCTGGGCATGAAAGGGACGTGGAGAACTGCATATGAGTGGGCAAAACTCCTTTTGAGTCTGAATGACTCTGATCCCTACTGCATGAAGCTCATGATCGATCATCTTGCATTGCGTGGTCGGGAATACGCTCATTTCGTGGATCTCTGCACGCAAACG
Source organism: Penicillium ucsense (assembly GCA_014839625.1). Classification (NCBI taxonomy): domain Eukaryota; kingdom Fungi; phylum Ascomycota; class Eurotiomycetes; order Eurotiales; family Aspergillaceae; genus Penicillium; species Penicillium ucsense. Next base: position 27,919 of record WIWV01000043.1, read on the forward strand.
CGATTCAGTCGCGATTGGGCCGAGCTTCCAAACATTCAATGCTCGCTGGTAATGGCATACTTGCGCGTTGGTAAGCCTCAGGAGTGTCGCCGTCAGCTTCGTCACGCCATGTCCCGTTGGCCATGGATTTTCAGTCGGCTGGCTCAAGAATTGGATCTTCAGCATATCCCGAAGCAGATTTGGGGCAAAATGCCTCCTACTGAATCGCATGAACTTCTCACAGAGCTGTACATCACACGTGCAAAAGACCTTTGGAACACTCCGGAGGCAGTATCACTCATTGTGGAGGTGGCTGATACGCTGGCGGGTGAACCGCAATCTATCGAGCATCCGGAGATCACTCTGGACATGGCTCGACATGTCGTTCTGTCTGATATCCCCAAGGTGACCACTCATCTGCCGACACGGTTTGTTTCCGGCCGCATGTCCGCATCAGATCCCCTTCCACCCTACGAATCGGACGCCTACCGCCAGCAGAGCGATCCGACACCGTCCTATCTTGCACAGGTACCACAGGGCGGGCGACCGCAATGGCTGCGCGATCTCATGGGACAGCTGCAGAACGGCGGTGGTATTCGGCCGCCAGAGCTACAAGGTGACGAAATCGCAGACAGCGACGAGGAAGATTCTAGAGAAGGCGGCAACACTGACGAAAATGGAATTGGGGATCGGCCATCAGGCGGCCGAGCTCGTCCATTGGCTGGTGATCAGCAAGTCCTTGAGCAATGGCTTGTGCAGGATGGACTTGAGGCCTTACAGATGTTCTTACACGAGAATGGAGTAGACCGCGGAAACTGGGGGGATGTGGTGGACTACGGCCCACTCACGGATTATCTCGAGGCACTCGAAGAGTATCAGCCTGAGACTGCCCGACAGCGTCTTCTGCATGGAATAGTCCAAGAGGTTATTGGTGACATTGCGGTCTCGGTGCTTGAGGATGAGCTAGAGATGATGGCAGACGAGCGAGGTGTTGATTCTGGCAACTAATCCGGTTCTCAGGCGGAGTGGCCCTGTGATTATGTTCCATCATTTTAATTGTAGAATCTAGCGAGAATGAAATGATTGACCGGTCTCCTCGACGAAACGAGATCGGAAATTGCGTTTCGACAGGAAAAGTATGAGAGAATTCAAGGTTGGGTTTGTATGCCAGACTGAGCCTCATCGAGTGTACCGAGTCTGAGTTCTGTTGATTAGAAACACCACAGAGGACTTCCGTCAACGTCAATCATCACCTCAAGTCGAGCTACCTAGATTGGTCCCGTCTCATTGGGGTCGAGACAATGATCTCAGTAGCTGCACATTAGCAGGACTGTGGGTGGAGAGGTTTGCAGTGAGTCTACGAGTCATGCTGGGTAATAGGTAGAAAGGCAACAGAAAGCAATGTGACAGCCTGGAGCAAAGCAAAACTTCAAAGGCGGTGGTCACCTGATTCAAAGTCACGAGTCTGGTTGATCGTGAATAACCTTATGCTCGGGCATACCTAGGTACCTACGGTAGGTGGGTACCCAGGTGTTGGCATAAATCTTGGATGGAATGTGTTGCCCAGGCTTACAAGGGTGATATGGGTGCTTTCATAGCCTTGTGTCGCAATTACAGGAGTCGAGAATGATCCATGAGGTGCGTGAATAGTAAGGTAATGGATGAGCTTGCGCTAGTAGTCTTTTAATGACGGACGATGAAAAATATATATAGTCTCCCGACGATGGGTAGTGATACTATAGTGTATATGGTGGAAACGGTCTATATACAGACAAGGTCACCTCCGTCTTCGATTCGGCCCAGACTGGAGTCCGGGACTAATTTGGCTGATGACCGCATCAGTCACATTGCTTCAAGGTAGTCCAGTATCGCAAGTGGTTACAGAAATATACAGCACCTGACCAAGTGAATGCACCTGGCCGGCCCGAGTGGGTTGCTGGGGTGAACAGAGGGGAGGTTGACACAGTCATGTGACTTTATTGCAGTAAGTCACTCCCAACTACAGTACAATTCATAATCACATGCTCAAGAAGATTCGACATAAATTAAAGGTAACTTCGTTACTAGAAAGCATGACATGTGGACTGCGGACTGTGGAGCACATCTACCATCGTCCAAGCTGTTGTGAAGTCGAGCCCCACGATCAAAAGGGTCCAGTGCCCATCTGAGCAAGTCTACCCCAGGACAGTTCTGGTGATGTCAACCTTCATGCTTCAGGTGGTTGAGAGCTTGAGAGGGACACTTCAGCGGGCTGACTCATGGTTTCGAAGTGGGTCGAGCCAGTACGGTAGTAGTTAGAACATACGAAAGTAGTAGGGTGATAGGGTCACAGGGAAGCAGTTTTGAGGCAGCTCGAGTGAAGCGGGCTCCGTGCCTTCCCCGATGCAACACTAATTTAGTCTTTTTCGTGGGCTTATCTTTCTCCCATTTGACTTTTTCACCCATCCCTTCCTTTAACTTGCTCTCGCTCGCTCTTATAACACGATCTCCGCATTGCCATCAATTCAGGAAACTCTACCATCCCAGACTGACTTCCTGATCACTGACCGCGGTATTATTCACTTACATACCTACCCTGCTGCTCTCGATCCCTTCGGAGGTGCCCGACCCGCCTCGCTCCATTTCGTCATAGGGCATTCTCCGATCGCATTTTTCAGCCTAGCGCAGCCCGCTGCTTATCGTCAAACGTGCCCTGTGCAGAGACTGCACTGGTGCAAGACACACAATGGTGCTCAATGAGATCGTCAGCAGGATGATGTCGCAGGATGCTGTTCCTCTGACGCCGCGAGAGGCAGCGTCTGGCCTGTTGGGCTCCGTGTCGATGACCTGTTGGATCTTTTTGCTGGTATGATTCGCATCACTCCCCGCAGTTCCATCGGTGTCTCAAGCCCGCGCCTGTGCGGGTGCCGGGGTATCATATGCCCCTCCACGAATGTCGGAAGGGAACAGAGCTCGCACCTCAAGAGGTCGATACCGTACAGCGACTGAACTTCTGACTCAATTCATCGGCAGGTCCCACAATTGATAGAAAACTACCGCAACGGCAACGCGGAAGCAATCTCTCTGCTGTTCGTCGCTGTCTGGTTCGTTGGCGACATTGCGAATCTCCTCGGTGGCGTGCTGGCAGGCCTGGTCCCCGTTATCGTGGCAATCGCGGTATACTTCTGTATTGCCGACGGTGTCCTCATCTCACAATGTGTGTACTATAAGCTGCGCAATGCGCGTCGCGACAGCCTACTCCGACGCCGGCGCTCGTCTACCGAGACCGCAGACCCGACGACTCCACTTCTCGGTCGGCGCTTCAGCGATGCCGTATCCCCACATACCCGTCGCAGGTCCTCGGCCTCGCAGCGTGGTCATCAGGGAAATGGTCGGCGTGAGAGCCAACCTGAAGATCCATTGGCTAAGATCGTCGAGGAAAACGAATTCGGACGCAAAGCATGGGCGAAGAACGTGATCAGTGTACTGGGTATCTTTGTGGTGGGCATGGTCGGCTGGACAATTGCCTGGCGGATGGGAATGTGGGCGCCAGCTCCCATGGAAAACGCCAAACCCGTCGATATGGCCACCAGTGGTGCCGTGCTGGGATACTTCAGCGCAGTCTGCTATCTAGGGTGAGTGGGACTTGATGACCATCTGAAAACAGGTGATGTGGACTGACAGTTATAGAGCGAGATTGCCCCAGATCTACAAGAATTATCGGGACCAGTCATGCGAAGGTATGTTAATTGGTCTCGACCACTACGCTAGCGACCCGTACTGATCGCATATCTGAAGGTCTCTCACTTCTCTTCTTCATTCTGTCACTCCTTGGTAATCTCACTTATGGCGCCGGGGTGAGTGTTTTTTGACTCCACAGACACGTAGTTTCGGAAACTCACACACAACTCCAGATTCTCTGCCATTCAACCAATCGCGAATATGTGGTCACCAATTTGCCCTGGCTGATAGGCTCATTGGGCACTATGGCCGAGGACGTCGCCATTTTCGTCCAATTCCGTATGTATGCGGCCCAAGATACCGAAGCGATGATCACCTCATGATCCTCGCGACATGATCTATGTGTACAACTACAAAATCCACCAAGCTTGAAACGACGCAACGAATGCCCCAATTGTTCGACTGAAATCAGCCGACGACGAAAAAAGTGTACAGTCTAGCAGGCGTTTGTGATTATGTGATTGAATCTCCACGGATTCACGGTTACTGAATGCGGGAGCGTTTGCATCCTCGGTTGCCTTTTTGCTCAACGAGGAGAGGGCGAGAGAGAATTCGCCTTCCGATGAATACGCTCTGTATGTTTCCTCGCCCTTTGCCTTTTCAATTTGTATTTCGTGTTTTGGCTTGTCCTACTGCTGTTGCATCGTTTGTGTCCGTGTCTGTATCTTCGGGCTCGTCTCTCGTGCGCACGCACAAAGTTGAGCTCGGTCAGAAACCACTTTCGTTTACAGGGTAGTCTTTTTTTCCTGACCGAGCATTGCATTGTACATTATCTCACTACAGTTGTACACTGTCAAGGCCCGAGCACCATTGCGGTCAGTGACGATATCAGTAGAAGTAGTGGAGAGTAATAGTGATGGCAATCTGCAGGTTATTGCCATGGTCGCGTCAATTAGATGTAGTTGGCTGGAAGCCAAGGCTTGGATCTGTATGTTTACTTGGGGAAAGTGTTCTGGGCCGGATCGGAGTAAGGTTGATTCACAGTCCAGCCATGTACCGTAGCAGGACCGAGTTCCATCTGAACCTCATGCCTTTACTTGATACCACGATGCTCAAATCCAATGAAGTTTACAAGATACACGGCAAGATTTTCACAGCTTTGGAATGATTTCATCTGATCGTGGTCACATCTTGATCGCATGGAAAATAGCGTGAACAGAAGAGACCATCTAGATGCGGGAAACGACTGTCATCAAATTTCCCTGCATACATCTATACTCGCCAGACCACTCATTCCTGAAATGGCGACCGGGGGACAGCCCAGAGGAAGATAATTTGTGCCAAACGTATTGTCTTCAATTCCCCTATAATCCTGGAAGCAACCATGGTATCGGCATCAGATCGGCAACCGACTGGATCCAGCCCCGGCCCTGTGCGAATCGGGGAAGGCCCAGGCACCCAGTCTCCATTGAATGTCCATGTCCGTTTGAATCTTTTGCTATTTTCTTTTTTTATCTTCCCCGTGATTTAGGTCTTCGTAGCAGGGGTCGTGGAGTATCGAGTACAAGAGAGAATCGTCGAGGGAGCCATGTGGCGGGGGCGGAATAAGAGGTGAGGGAAAGAGCAAAAAGGAAACGACTTTGAATTCGGGACAATTAAAGCGCTTAGTCGAACAGACCGAAGCCCATGTCGTCGTCAGACTCCTCCTTCTCTGTTAGGGAGTTAGCGATTGTATCACGCGGCGCATTGAGCGCATCGCATGTTTCACGGAAGAACTTACCCTCAGCCTTCTCCTCAGCGGGGGCGGCCTCGGCGGCGGCGGCACCACCAGCGGCGGCAGCGGGGCCGGCGGAGGCAGCGGGGCCAGCAGAGCCAACGTTGGTCAGGAGGTCCTTGACATCCTTACCCTCGAGAGCCTGGTGATTCAAAAGTGGTGAGTATTTTATTTCGACAAAGTGGTTGGATTTCTCAGGCTGCCCGCATGGATCGCAAGCGCAATGTCGCAGTCCGGAAGAACTCTGGATTCCATAGATTTACCTTGGCGAAGATGGAGGCCCAGATGGGCTCAACCTCCTGGACCTTGGCGGCGGTCAGGATGGTCTGGATCTTGTCGGCCTATGAAAACATGAAATATGTCATTAGTCGCGATTCTCCAATCTTTTCCCTCAGACGCGCAGGCGTGCTTCAATTTCGATTGCCGGGTCATTTTTTTTTCCATCGCAATTGCGGTCGGACGCGAGGATGAAAGGCAAAAGTGCGCAAACGAAATATCGGCCTCAATGCAACGAATATCGGGTTGTTGGGTTGGGATATCACGTACAGTGATCTCAATGCCATCGTCGGCAAGGATCAGAGCGGCGTAGGAGACAGCGAGCTCGGCGGTAGACATTTTGTCGACGGGGTGATGTTGACCGGACTGGGTGTCTTGAAGATGAACAGATGAAGGAGAGGAGGGAAGAAGTGTATCGTCAAATGCCTATCCGAACAGGGTAACCGGCCCCAGCGCTGTGTGGGAAAAAGCCCTCGCTTAGGGCTTTTCCAGAAGTGGCCTAGCTCATGGTATCTTCCCGGGTCTCAGTACCTACCCTGCGCTAGTCCCGCTCAGGACAGGCATGGTCGTTGATGACATAATCGCGGGTCTGGATCATTGGACCAGACTTCCAGTACAGTGCTGATTTTTCCTTATGCCAGTGCAACTTCAGTATAGAAACGGTCACTAGAAATGCGCACGAGAAGGGGGATCCTCATGATACGGATTCTTCTGGTGATCTGGAAGCTTCACGTTCTTAAAATCAGATCATTTTGTGCGTTTACTGTTCGCTAATCTCCCTGGAGCGCGGTAATATATCTATATCATTTACATTTTTATTAAAGGTAATCGCGTAATAAACAGCAAACTTGCAGGTTTATCCGGAATTCAGAATTTGGTTTCAATTGATGAAAAAAGTTTTTATAAACAAATCGTTGTTCTCAATATGTTTAATTTCAAATTGGGTTCACTACTACTCGACGCTCGTCACGTGCGGCTCGTGAATCGTGACTTGTAACCTGTAACTCGTCCATACCTGGTAAGTTTACCTGCCATCGTACAGCCATACCTCGATTAGACCTACTAACCTTATGTAGTAATCATCTACAGTCGGGTTCAACACAATCATCTACGGCTCCATTCTATGCAAGCTCTCGGTAACCGACTTCGGCATAGCGAAGGTATGGTGGAAGGAGGAGAATGTTTCGAGGGGATTGAGAATTGTCGCGAGCATGGAACAGAATTGTGTACTTTCCCTCTATACAATAACCCAGAGGTGGTCAATTATACGGGAGCTATGTACCTATCCTCCGATTCTCGTGACTTTAACTTAACTACGTATTTCTTGTGACTTTGAATCTCATGCATCACGTGATGTCTCCGCTCTTGCCGCCAAGTTGCAGCCCGTGTCCGTATCACTGGGCGGGTGGCAGAACGGATATCAATGCTATCGATCCCCAACTGACATCACGACGTGTGGGGTCACAGTACTGATAATCTTTAGCAGCATTCTTCCCTGTTCAAGTACCCAAATCTGTCGAAAATCTTGAGCATCTGCGTCCTAATATTGACTGAACTCGGAACCTCACAAAACTTACTTGAGATATGGAATCCCCCGCAGTCACAGCCCCGCTAGATCCGCGAGAGCAGCCCATTCTCGAGCGCTTGCTCCGGACCCGGGATGCACTCCTTCTGCTGAAACAGGACAAGTCGTCCTATATCAAGTCTCGTGATGTCCTCCCGCTATACGAAGAAGTTGTTGAAGAAGTTGAAAAACTCAATGCTGCTCGCAGAGAGACGGACCGTCGCTTGAATCACAATCGATGTGAGGAACAATTCCTTGGCGCTCGGACTGCTCGGCATATTGCTAACTGGTGTCTTTTCTAGTGGACTATGTTTTGGATGACTGCTTTCAATTGATCTCGCTCCTCTTTCTGACCGTGGGCAGAAATAATGAAGCTCCTGCAGTGTAAGTTCCCTATTCTTCTTTGGATTGCTTCAAAGCTTACCCGTTGCTCAGGTACTCGCTTGCGGCTACAATTCAGGTATGGTGCTCAAAGTGCGTCTAGATAGGAACTATGTTTAACAAACCCTATGCAGCGCCTTCTCGATCATTTAGAAGAGGCTGGATTCTACAGCTCGAAAGATTTGAAATCGATCACAAAGACTCTAGACTCGATGCGCGAGACACTGGACCGCGGATGCGACACTTATTCACCAGCCCTTCTCACTCTCCTTGAGAGCAGAATGGACCACTGCAAAATCTCATTGCAGAGATTGGAAGACGGTCTTCGAGTCCTTGATCCGGCTCTTGTGCAAACGCACGAAACGCTTGTCTCCATTCTGCGCTCTACGGCTGCCGTGAACACTCGCTCCAAAGTACGTCATTCACCAACCATCTATTGAATGAGCTCGAGACTAATTTCTCTCCCGTTGCACAGTTCTCGGCCACAGAAGTCAACAATCTCCGCGAGCAACTGAAAAAGATCGAAAACACACTGAAGGATGGCAAATTTGTGGATGCCGATGGCAAAGTTCTGGCTGGATCAGATCGCCTGAAGTATCTGATGGATCGCTGCTGGAAATGGACTGAGATAGTCCTCGAACGGTAAGCCTTGCAATTATGGAGCGTTGGCAGGTTTAAGACTTACACCAAAGTAGCGAGGGCAAGATCGACGAACGCTTCCAGGATCAGTATGACCGCCTCCTCGAGATCCGCAACCAGCTCGATCGCCTCTCTGTCACACAAGCTTGGTCTCTTCGTGAGACGGACTTGTTCGGGTATCAGCGTAAGTTGGACCGAATCGATGAGGGCCGAGTCAACGGAAACTTTGTCGATGCGGAAGGCCAACCGGCAGATCTTCATGCCCAACGTGTAAGACATGTCATTGTTTGATAGTCTCTCGATGGATCCCGCTAACATTATGCCAGACACTACTTTATCTGATCAGACGCAGCTACGCATACATTTACGCTCTCCTGATCTCATCCGAGCCTGTATCCGAGGCACTTCTGCCCGTCTACAACCAACTTCAGACTCTTCGCAGATGTCTCGTCGAAGTTAAGGAATCCGGAGGCGTCTCCAATTCGCGCGAGCTGTACCCCTACAGCATGAAAGTATGCATCACCTTCCTGTAAAATTCTGAAGAAGGTTCCTCGTAATGACTGACCGATATTTGCAGCTCAATTCGATCGATAATATGCGTGTGGATGGAAAGTTCTACATCGGTCCCGATATTCCTGAGGGTCAAGGCAGTATAAACTCCCTTCTAGCTGAATGCTACGACCTCGTTTGGGAGCTGCGGGCGGCCGTTGCCGACGATGACACTCAGTCATGAATCCATGGTCTCGGGGCTGGTTCTTTTTGGTTCCTCCACATTCAATCCCTTTCGAGCACTGCTCTGGGGACATGTCTCCCTCGAGCCGAACCCTTTCCGATTTGTCTGAATTCTCTCTTGTACCTGATGATTTCCGTTCTTAAATTTGAGGTGGTACTGTTGATTACCCCGGGGCGTTACAATGTGGAGGTTTTTCGTGAGCTCAAATCAGGATCTCGGCATTGAATGGTAGTGGAATGGCTTTGATCTTTTCTTCCTATGGAACTTCTTGAACATCCAATTTTAGGGATGCCTGTCACCAAAAACAAATATTTCATACTTTTGAGTCTTTACCAGGACCGCTCTCAGGATCTGAGGAGTTTCTCCAATCGTGTTAGCTCATACAGTACGACTTGAAATGATGCGCGAGCAGGTCCGCTGCCACACAGGAGCATTAGGTACATCGATCCGCACGCTATGCGAAAGGCGGAAACATCACTCTCCGTGGCAATTTCATCAAGTATTGCCCGGAACGTTCGTCCTTGGCTTATTTATATCTTGAACGAGGAAGCGAGATACCAAAATACTCAAAGCAAATGGCATTCCACCAAACAGCGTGCATTGTACAATATGCACAACTGTTTACTTTTGGTGGCCAAGTGGTTTCCCCACACTCTTGGCGATCCCGGTATCGGCAAGCAGGCGGGCCAATAGCCAGCCCCGGAAGTGACAAGGTTCGAGTCATCATCCACGCCAGTAACTTTCCTGGCCTCCCTGACCTTTTTCTCTTTTCACTTTCTCTCACTTTCCCTAGAAGCAAAGCCTTTTGGAGAATGGTGAGTCAGCTAGTTTGGAAGCAGGCTGCCGCCTCACGTGGAGTAAGTAATTACGTCGTTGAATCGTGGTCCCTTATTTCCCTCCGCACCTGTAAAGCAGAAGGACTGACTCATTTGGTGAAACACAGGTGGCTGCGCGCCTTTCTCCGCACCGGCTTTATCGTGGTCTGGCCACTGAAGCCGCCTCATCTCGCATGCCCCCGTATGCGAAGATTGTCCGCAATCTTGAAACAGTGCGCAGGGTGCTAGGATCAGAGCGGTCACTCACGCTCGCTGAGAAGATACTCTACGCTCATTTGGGTAATGTCGAAGAATCCCTGCTCACCGGTACAAACAATGGTCGTGATATCCGGGGCAAGGCCAACTTGAAACTCAAGCCGGATCGTGTGGCCATGCAGGATGCCTCAGCTCAGATGGCTTTGCTGCAGTTCATGTCCTGCGGTCTGCCCTCGACTGCCGTGCCCGCTAGCATTCATTGTGACCATATGATTGTTGGTGAGCGCGGTGCCGATACAGACTTGCCTGCTTCTATCCAGGGCAATGCCGAGGTTTTTGACTTCCTTGAGAGCGCAGCCAAGCGCTATGGTATTGAGTTCTGGCCACCAGGCGCTGGTATTATTCACCAAAGCGTACTCGAGAACTATGCCGCCCCTGGTTTGATGATGCTCGGCACCGACAGTCACACTCCGAATGCGGGTGGCCTGGGTGCCATTGCCATTGGAGTTGGTGGTGCCGATGCCGTTGACGCGCTCGTCGACGCTCCTTGGGAACTGAAGGCTCCCAAGATTCTAGGTGTCCGCTTGGAAGGCCAGCTTAGCGGCTGGGCTTCTCCTAAGGATATCATCCTGCACTTGGCGGGTAAGCTGACCGTTCGTGGTGGCACTGGATTCGTGATTGAATATCACGGACCAGGCGTTGAAACCCTCAGCTGCACGGGTATGGCTACCTGTTGTAACATGGGCGCCGAAGTTGGTGCCACTACCTCTCTTTTCCCCTTCTCGCCAAGCATGGTGCCGTATCTTGAAGCTACACACCGTGGTCACGTCGCTAAGGCGGCTGCTGAGATTGCTGCATCAGGACCTGGCAATCTTCTACGAGCAGATGGTAAGGCTGAATACGATCAATTGATCACCATCAACCTCTCTGAGCTTGAACCTCATATCAACGGCCCTTTCACGCCCGACCTCTCTGTCCCTCTCTCCAAGTTTGCCGATACTGTGCGGGAAAAGAAGTGGCCCGTGACCTTCGGCGCCGGCCTTATTGGTAGCTGCACAAACTCCTCTTACGAGGATATGACTCGAGCCGAGGACTTGGTCAAGCAGGCATCAGCCGCGGGTCTTAAGCCTAAGGCAGATTTCTTCATCACCCCCGGCAGTGAGCAAATCCGCGCAACTCTTGACCGTGACCAGACTCTCAATACCTTCTCGGAAGCCGGTGGTGTTGTTCTGGTGAATGCCTGCGGACCCTGCATCGGACAGTGGAAACGTACCGACGGCGTTCCTAAGGGCGAGGATAATGCCATCTTTACTTCTTATAACCGCAACTTCCCCGGCCGTAACGATGGTAACCGAAAGACCATGAACTTCCTGGCCTCGCCTGAGCTCGTCACCGCCCTCGCGTACTCTGGTAGCACCACCTTCAACCCAATGACCGACTCCCTCTCTACCCCCAGCGGCGAGATTTTCAAGTTTCAAGCTCCTAAGGGCTTTGACCTTCCCAGTGCCGGATTTGAGGAGGGCAACCCCAAATTCCTTCCCAGCGCCGCCGTTCCGGACCCCTCCCAGGAGGTCATCGTTTCCCCCACCTCGGACCGCCTTGCCCTTCTCGAGCCTTTCGCTCCTTTCCCCAATGGTGAATTGACCAATCTGCAGGTACTCTACAAGGTCAAGGGTCAGTGCACCACGGACACCATTTCCGCCGCTGGCCCGTGGCTGAAGTACAAGGGCCACTTGCCCAACATCTCTGCCAATACTTTGATCGGGGCGGTTAATGCCGCGACTGGCGAGACCAATGTCGCTTATGACGAGAATGGCAAACAGCACTCGATTCCTGAGCTCGCCGAGCAGTGGAAGCAGCGCGGTATTGAGTGGTTGGTCATTGCTGAGGACAACTACGGTGAGGGCTCTGCCCGCGAACATGCTGCTCTGCAGCCTCGCTACCTGGGTGGTCGTGTGATTGTATCCAAAAGCTTTGCCCGTATTCACGAGACCAACCTCAAGAAGCAAGGTGTGGTCCCCTTGACTTTCGCCAACCGCGAGGACTACAATCGCATTGACGCCTGCGACGTGGTTGATACCGTCGGTCTCTACGATGTTCTCCAGGCCGGTGGCGAGGGCAAGGTCCAGCTCCGTGTCACCAAAAAGAAGACCGGCGAGTCGTTCTTGATTCCCGTGCAGCACACCCTGAGCAAGGACCAGTCGGCGTTCATCCTGGCGGGCAGTGCACTCAACTTGCTGGCCAAGAAGGTCACTGCAGACGGCCAATAGCGGGGATCTTCATATTATTTTCGTTTTTTCCCCCCCGAGAGTTCCCAAATTCTGGGTAGTGATCTGTTGAAAGGGTCAAGTGAAGGGCCAATCGCCCGCCCTTTCTGTCTTGTTGCCTCGATTTGAGTCTTCGGTCCGCACGCATGTATTTGTAGAGTTTTATAGATTCTTCTGTCTTCCGGTTTGGCTAAATGATATCCATTGTGCTTCTTGATTCCGTACTACACATATACCAGTCTCTCCTTGATAGTCGGAAGTAAATCGCTAGCGTACTCCATCGCAGTACCCCTCATCCTTAGGCAATTAAGCGGCTTTGGGTACAATAAACGCATCGGTAGGTAGTCGTGCTTTAGCAGTGCAGTAGTACCGCAGTATTGGATGCACGCCCTTCCGTTGACATATGCACAAAGAGGCGAGGTGGAGATTGGCCCTTCCAGTCACTGAGCGCTACAGCATTAGCCTGGAGGTCGCCTCGTGGGCCCTGACAAATCCAGCCGCCCCAATTGAAACTCTATAAAGCTTCATTAGGAAGCGCCTCTACTTCAATCCGTAAGAAGTCTTAAATTTCGCATCGGGACTTGCTTTTCCGAATATCATCAAGATTGCAAAACATGAGTCCTTCGGACAAGAAACCTTGGATTGAGACTCCTCTCATCGAGTCCTCTACGCTCTCCAAGCACGCAGGATGGTAAGAGCTGGAGGCACTCTGGGTCTTGGATTATATCTGATTCAACTTGGCCAAATTCAAGTTCGGCATTGCTGACCTCTGCAATTTTGGATCGCAGTCGCATATTTCTAAAGTTGGAGCTTCTACACCCATCCGGCTCGTTCAAGTCTAGGTGAGTCCAACACAGCGACCAAGGGGCATGTCACCGAGTACGAGCAACGACAATGGCTGCGTCAACATCAATATCCCTCCCTATCCCCGCAGGCTAACCATTTTTTTCAAAGGGGAATCGGCAACCTGATCCTGTCGGAGCTCCAGAAGAACAGCAACAAAGCCAAGACCGTCCATTTCTTCAGCTCATCCGGTGGTAATGCCGGTCTCGCTGCCGTTCACGCCGCCCGCGACCTGGGCTGTCCGTGTACTGTGATTGTTCCACATAGCACGAAACCGATGATGATCGCCAAGTTGCGAGATGCAGGAGCTTCAGATGTGATTCAGCATGGCGCTAGCTGGTACGAGGCCGATTCGTATCTGAGGCGAGAATTCATCGAGAATCAGGTCGTTTCCGACTCCGGCTCCGGACAGGAGGACGCAGATGCGGGTCTACGTCGTGATTCAGTCAATGTTTACGTGCCGCCATTCGATCACCCCTTGATCTGGGAGGGTGCTGCAAGCATGGTGGAGGAGATGGCGAGGCAATTGCCTCCCCGAAGATCCGAGGAAGAGGGTGCCTCGTTCCCAGCCGACGTGGTCGTGTGTAGTGTCGGGGGAGGCGGCCTATTCAACGGTGTTGTCGAAGGAATCGAGCAGCATCTGAAACGAACCACATCCATGATGTCAGGAGACACTGCTCGCCGACCTCAACCAGTGCGCGTGCTGGCCGTCGAAACCAGAGGCGCCGATTCACTGGCATACTCTCTTCGTCAGGGAAAGCTCTCGTCTCTAACCGAAATCACTTCTCAAGCGACCTCGCTCGGCGCTCTGCAGGTTGCACAAAAGACGTTCACTAATGCAAGCTCTCCTCCGTATGGCGTTGAAGTAATCAGTGTCGTTGGATCTGATGCCGAGGCTGCCAAGGGTTCCTTGCGTCTGGCCGATGAGACGAGACTGCAGGTGGAGTTGGCTTGTGGAATCGGACTCGAAGTGGCAACCGGACAGCGGCTGCGAAAAGCGATTCCCGACTTGAAGCCAGAGACCAGGGTGGTGGTGATCGTTTGTGGCGGAAGTAACATTACTTCGGAAATGTTGGCAGAGTATAGAGCGAAGATTCAGGGTGGATGGGAGTGATCTCGGAAGAAGCATAGAAAGAAGTATAGAAATTCGCATTGGTTCCTTCGAACGAGATACGTTCAGATCATTGTACGCAGAAAGTGAGATTGGTAGGATATTGAACCGCTGCTCAAGACCGAGCCTCGAGCAAAGGTTCTCGTATATGGTCTGAGATTCCACCCCTTTTTATTGACCAGCCTGTCACCGTTTTTCGGGCACTTCAGTCGAAGCACTGCGCTCCCGTTTGAGGCTGGAGATGTCTTATGGGTCCCCGAAGGCTCGTCAATCATGATTGCTCTGTTTCGACTTCAGCGAATTCAACTAATAGATCATTTCAAGCACATTCAGAATTCGTGATCACTCTGTCCCGCCAACACCGGTCGAATCCTCACTGCAATATCCACTGGTGGTCATTCAACAGACGATGGATATACACAATCGACACCCGGAAATCCTGAAATCACTCGGTTCACGAGCGCCTCGATGACAATTCGATGGAAACATTTGGCTTGGTTGCATAAAAAGTACATTCGTAGTCATCATAGCTTCAGGAAGTGGCCAACGTGTCAAGCTCAAGTCTAAGAGAGAAGCAGGAACGTGTATAAGTCGGAGGGCAATGTTGGTTGGCAAAGTTGCCAAATCGAAGCAGAGAAGAAGAAGAAGAAGAAGAAGAAGAAGAAGAAGAAGAAGAAAAAAAACAGGCAAACAACATGCTGGCAATTCTCAAATAATTTATGAGCAGCCTTGCTCCCTACTGTCCACGAAGTCAAGGCTCACTCACAGAAGGGGACTCTCTCTCTTGTCGCCGATCAATCACTGTCGCTCGCGCTTCCACCATCCGATCCATTGCCATCGTTGTTTTGAATGCCTTCGGCCAAAATATACTCCGCAGACGCAAGCGTTTGCTTGATTGCCGCATTATTATAAACCAGGTCGGCAGGCTTCTGACCGTGTTTGTTGCGAACCCGCGGGTCGCAGCCGGCCTCGCACATCATGGCGATCATCTCGGCGCCCAACTCGGGGTCCTTCTCATTGGCGTACCGAACGGCTGTGTGAAGAGGCGTGTCCTTGTCGACGCGGGTCAGGGGATCACACTCGAAGAACTGAATATCAAAGAGGGCATCCATCACGTCGTCTGAAGTTCCATACGAAAGTCAGTCATGATTGGGGTAATTCAAGCCGAGGCTACAATGTAGGACAGGCCGGGAACCGACGCAGACCGCCGCGGGGGTATTAACGTGAACGTACAGCTGCCGTAGGTTGCGCAGATATGTAAGGCATGGTTGCCCATACTATCCGTGACTTCGTTGAAGAATTTTGCCACGTCTTCGTTGGATTGATTTTCCATGTCGTGTAGGACTTGTTCGATGAGATGTGGTTGGTCGCGACGGCATGCTTCAACGACAAGCTCGCGGGGAGAGGCACCCTAGATGAAACCAGGAAGATGAGTAAGAAAACCCGTCGGAGAATGTTCATCAAGCTAAGTGATGTCGTACCTCGTCGTCCGCCATGATAGTTGATGTGGTATTGAATGTAATTGAGGATATCGGGATTCGGGGGCGGCTTAGGCGGAAGTATGTTGCGCAAAAGTCAGGGACGACAGTTTGGAGCTTGAAAAACTGCACACACGGACGACAGCCCACGAAATAGCAACGCAGATGGGTTGGGAGATGACGGTGGACAAGCTGCAATTTTCAAGCAGCGCGATTTCACGAATCTCAAACAGGCTAATTCAAACGAATCCACAAGCTTCGAGCAACCACTGACCTCCAAACACGCCGGGCGCTGCTGTCCCCCGGGGGGCATCCCACATGCTCGGAGGATGTGTTGTTCCGATCACTCCCCCGCCATCGGCGCCGATTAGCCGCGCGCGTAATTGATTCCGCGCATTCGAGGCTTGCGATACCGAACAGCAATTTTTTTTTCTCTGGTCGCAAGGGACGTCCAAGGACGCTGCCCTATTGTCGCGCGGTCTCAAATCTGTCGTGCTGAGGCTTCTACCTACAGAAACAGGGATCGAGGGTTTACCGAAACTCACTGAGTAGCCAACATCATGCCGCTCGTTTGTACGTATAGCACCAAAATGCATATCTCCAGGTTGCAGAGGACGCACCGCTCGCGATACCCATCGTACCTTCGATCTCCGATTATTGACCATTTTATGCTGCTCATCTTCTAGTCTGTCCCAACTGTAGCAATGCCTTGACGATTTCCCGCGCAGATGGCACGACGCAATACCCGATGGGTGTCAACCGCTTCGAATGCCGCACTTGCCCGTACGAAGACATCATCGGAGACCGGTCATACTACGAGAAGACGGAGATGAAGCAGAAGGAAGTGGAAGACGTCTTGGGCGGGGCCAACGAGTTTGCCAATGCCGATAGTGTTGCGAGTAAGTGGCCGAGCGGTCTTCGTGGACCTCCATTGATCGCTGTCTTTTGAAACACGTCACTAACGATGCGGTCTTCTTTTTGTTTCCTTCTTCTGTGTACAGCTCAATGCCCGGCGGAGAATTGCAACGGCGATCGTGCATACTTCTTCCAGCTGCAGATTCGCAGTGCCGACGAGCCGATGACCACATTTTTAAAGGTTGGTCTCCTCCCTTACATTCTGCTTCCCTCCTGCTTGCATCGGACATGACATGACTGACAGGCGGGGAACAGTGTACTAGCTGTGGTGCTCGGTGGAGAGAGAACTGAGGGGCAGCGCAGCAAGTGCGAATCTGCATGGAGCTTCCTCCTGCTGTCCTTCTGCGGTCGAGTTGACCTGTCAGTTCACACACAGTATAACATATCTTGGGGCGTTTTTTATTTTTATTTCTTTTGGAGGTGGAGTCGATCTACCTAGGTGTGTTTTTGGGTCTGTCTTCGATCCTGCGGCGTTTTACCTCTCCAGGGCTAAGTCCAAGCATCTATTCCGTTTTGATGTTTTTTTCCCTTCTTTCGCTCTCTCATGCTGGGTTGTACTTGAGCAGCAGGGTGATACTGTCGAGGTGGGACCCCGTAGTGGGCGTCTTCGAGTCTGCTCTTTCTATTCAGTCATCACCCTCAGCGGCATTGCTAGAGTACAGTCAATTGACATCTGTCAAGATCAAATTCCGTCGAGAATGGCACATTGGCAACAATGTTCTTTTGGGAGATCATCATTGTGGAGTCACTGGATTCGTTCCAGTATAATCGACCCCTTTGGAGAATGACATGGGAAAGCTTAAGCTAGTTGAGAGCATTTGTGGGCAGTGGGCAGTGGGCACTGACTGGGCTGTGGTACTGAGTAAATAGTGGACGCTGGATATTGGACACTGGACATTGCACAGCAGAAAGCAGTAAGTTAACTATCTAGGTAGCTGCCTTGAGTCACTTCAGACTTTCAGGTTGTGAGTTGAGCGATCGATAGATCATAATTGGGAGGAGGGTGCGGCCGATGTCGATCTTGAGACGTCAATAAGCGGGCCCGATGATGGGTAAGACGGAGAGTCGCAGTGGAGAGTCGGTAGACTAAGACTTACTGGAGTACCAGCCTACCAGCCTCCCTTGGTTAGGTAGGTAGCCTTAAGCCTACCAGTGTTAGGCTACTAGCCTACTACCAGTAACTTACCAGGTAGGACTAGGTAACTTACGTTAGGTAACTAGTAGGTACTACCTAGTGGGTAGTTCGGTCCGGTACTACGGCAGAGACACCGCATCATCCACGCAGATTGAGTTTTTTTTTTGATCTTGGGGAGATGGCAATAACAAGGACCTCCTGAGAAACTCTATTACCACGGAAGTTGACCCGTGCGTCATCCAGCCTGACCACTCTGACCGTCGGGATCTGGTGGCTGCATTGACTTTTGATTCTCTAGGCGAACAGGCTGAAACGACTCCCGTGGTCTACCCTGGACAGTCCAGCTTCATCCGCAGTCGTGAGGGTGGTAACCTTTTGCTTATCATGGTGGGTTCACTGGGTTGTGCGTCGTCCACATTCTCGACGCCCTGTTGATGCAGAGACATGGTGATCAACACTTTGGAGTTTGGACCACAAGACTTGAAGACACCCACGCCATTGATCCTAGCGCGACAGAGATTTTCCACCTGGAGCCACGCCGCCATGCCCGAGAGTGGCAAAAGGCCGTGGAAGAGAACAAGACGAGAGGACAAGCAGAGGCTTTGCTCCATCGACACTGCACAACATGTCTGAAGTCATCGATGGTGGGTCCCCATTTGTTTTTTTTCTGCAATTTGTTTGCTTTTTTGGGGGGGGGGGGAATTTTTGATTTTTCTGTCGGGCGGTCGTCAGTTTGGCGGTGACGGGGTGCCCCTCGCGGGGTTACTTGGGCCCCTCCATCGGTCATACTCTCTGCAGGTCGGGAGCAGATGGAGGGGAGAGAGAGAGAGAGATTCTTTTAGTGTATCGCTTTCACCAGAGTAGTACAGTCCATAGTCTACACCAGTACCTCGCCAGAAATCGATTTTGAGAGGATATGGACAAACTACAGAGTTAGCTATGATACTATCATACTACACTCTACAGAGTACAGAGATAGTGGAACAGAACCAGGCGACCCCTTCCAATGACCTACAACGTCCAACTAAGGAACGGGGTCGGATGCGTTGCTGCCCAGTCGGAGTCCACCAGCAACAACAGCAGCCATGGCGAGGGCGCAGACCGGCCAAGTGGGCTGGGCCGTCGGCGCCTAAGAGTCGACATGCAGGAAGAGGCTACGAGAGGCCTTCGCTGAGAGGAAGAGACTGGAAGATGAAAAATTCAACTCAAGTGGAGCCCCCGAGAGAGAACAGAACCAGGGAAATGGCCACTGGGGAGGCAGGGACCGTAGGCAATACCCAGACAATGCGTGTAGTCGGCATACTGAGCCAAAGTCTACAGTACAGCCCTGGTCGTCCGATTGAAGATTTTTCTTTTGGGGGGCTGCTTGCCCATGCCCCCCCGCCTGGCGGGAAGTCGGACAGTTCAAGTTGGACTCGTGTTCTGACTGCCACCCCCACCTGCCCAATGGATGCACAGCGCGGGCAAATCTCAGTCGCACACGCACCAACCACAGGCCACACCCCCCGTCCAGAGTGGGTCCTCGGGGCCCGAAGCGGAAAGGGCTAACCCAGCGCTCGCCTCTGGCCTGGGCTCGCTTGCCCCTCCATATAAGGATTTCCCCCTCCTGCCCCCTCCCACAGAATTTTCTTTTTTCCCCTCGTCCGCATCAGTACGTATAACTTCCCCCCTCCATCCTTTCCCTCTCTTCTTCCTTTCTTCTCTCTAACCCATCCTTCTTTTTTGTTCAGTACCTCTACGCACGCCGTAGTCTCTGAGCAAATTTTTTCTTCGGAATCCTTCTAGTATCTTACAAAGAACTACAAGAATTCATTCTTGATCAACCGTCACCATGGGGTACGTGCTTGCCATTCGGTCGACGGATGAGGATGACGATGAGAACCGTCGATGAACAGCGGTGTCTGCCCGACTGTCTTGTTGACTGGCTTCCTGTCGCTCCGTCCCGGGACCGTGACTTGCTCCATCCAAGAACATCCCACTGACTTTCTCTCGCAGTAAGGACGACAAGCTCCACATCAACATCGTCGTTATCGGCCACGTCGATTCCGGCAAGTCTACCACCACTGGTCACTTGATCTACAAGTGCGGTGGTATCGACTCTCGTACCATCGAGAAGTTCGAGAAGGAAGCCGCCGAGCTCGGCAAGGGTTCCTTCAAGTACGCCTGGGTTCTTGACAAGCTGAAGGCTGAGCGTGAGCGTGGTATCACCATCGATATCGCTCTCTGGAAGTTCCAGACCGCCAAGTATGAGGTCACCGTCATTGGTAGGTTCCACCCCCGTTGCCCATGCCCAGGACCTCCCCCCGTACCACGTACTAACAGCCTCCCCCCACAGATGCCCCCGGTCACCGTGACTTCATCAAGAACATGATCACTGGTACCTCCCAGGCCGATTGCGCTATCCTCATCATTGCCTCCGGTACTGGTGAGTTCGAGGCTGGTATCTCCAAGGATGGCCAGACCCGTGAGCACGCTCTGCTTGCTTTCACCCTCGGTGTCCGCCAGCTCATCGTCGCCCTCAACAAGATGGACACTTGCAAGTGGTCCGAGGACCGTTACAACGAGATCGTCAAGGAGACCTCCAACTTCATCAAGAAGGTTGGCTACAACCCCAAGAGCGTCCCCTTCGTCCCCATCTCCGGCTTCAACGGTGACAACATGCTCGAGGTCTCCACCAACTGCCCCTGGTACAAGGGTTGGGAGAAGGAGACCAAGGCCGGCAAGACCACTGGCAAGACCCTCCTCGAGGCCATCGACGCCATTGAGCCCCCTGTCCGTCCCTCCAACAAGCCCCTCCGTCTTCCCCTCCAGGATGTGTACAAGATCTCCGGTATTGGCACAGTTCCCGTCGGCCGTGTCGAGACCGGTATCATCGCTCCCGGCATGGTCGTCACCTTCGCCCCCGCCAACGTCACCACTGAAGTCAAGTCCGTTGAGATGCACCACCAGCAGCTCAAGGAGGGTGTCCCCGGTGACAACGTTGGTTTCAACGTCAAGAACGTCTCCGTCAAGGAGGTTCGCCGTGGTAACGTCGCTTCCGACTCCAAGAACGACCCCGCCGCTGCCGCCGCTTCCTTCAACGCTCAGGTCATCGTTCTGAACCACCCCGGTCAGGTCGGTGCCGGTTACGCGCCCGTTCTCGACTGCCACACTGCCCACATTGCTTGCAAGTTCTCCGAGCTCCTCGAGAAGATCGATCGCCGTACCGGTAAGTCCGTTGAGGACCACCCCAAGTTCATCAAGTCCGGTGATGCCGCCATCGTCAAGATGATCCCCTCCAAGCCCATGTGTGTTGAGGCCTTCACCGACTACCCCCCTCTCGGTCGTTTCGCCGTCCGTGACATGCGTCAGACCGTTGCCGTCGGTGTCATCAAGTCCGTCGACAAGACTGCCGGTGGTGCCGGTAAGGTCACCAAGGCCGCCCAGAAGGCTGGCAAGAAATAAATGATTTGCGGATGACTTCCCTAAGCGATGCCGTGATGAATTTTTTTCTTACCCTTTTTTTTTCCAAAACAAACAAAAATGTTTTTTGCTGGGATGGGAGCTAGACCTCGCTGTGTAGTTGAGAAAATACTACATACAGTTTCGTGACTCATGTCAATTGTCTTCTTTTCCTTTTGCGTTGTAGTCTTGTAGTCCCGCTACCATGTAACATTTCTCAACCACTTTCCGTCCTTGAATTGTTTCCCTTCCAACCGCTGTCTCTCCGGTGTCCTGTGTGTTCGACCTTGTCGCAGGACCTAGTGGTCGCTCGGCGCAGGTAGCCATGAGGGTACTTGTCAGCCACGCTTTCGCGACCGTTCTTCTGGCTTGGTTCAGGATTTGGAACAGATCTTGTGACCGTCAAGTCCTCGGTGCTTGTTGATCTATGGGACCGGGTTCTCGTCCATGATCTTCGCTTATGAAAGTCTCTTATGACATTCCCATTTGATCTTGATTTCAATCCCCAACATTAAATTCCTCTGCGACTATGAGTAAATTCACATCCGACACTCTCGTGGTTAAGAATTCTCATGACGGGCACCTCATCCGCGACGGAGAGAGCTGAATGTACACGGAGTACCTGTCAGTAGAGTACCTTAACTAAGTTACTAGGTAATTTAGTGTCTACAGCCGGGCTGAGAGCATTACTTCATGGACTGGTCCTGAACTCAATGCCATCTGAATGACTTGGACACTGGAGGCTGTTCTGCCTGTCGAGCTACCTTAGGTACTTATCTCAAGTCTTGCCCTTGTGGTATGGGTACCTGCAGGTGGGAACGTCGATTCCCTGCCACCCTGGAGATTGGGGAGGGGAGGGGTG
Source organism: Penicillium ucsense (assembly GCA_014839625.1). Taxonomy (NCBI): domain Eukaryota; kingdom Fungi; phylum Ascomycota; class Eurotiomycetes; order Eurotiales; family Aspergillaceae; genus Penicillium; species Penicillium ucsense. Next base: position 50,008 of record WIWV01000043.1, read on the forward strand.
CTCACATGAAGTAGACTGTACAGTCACTATAGTCATATAGTGTAGCTACTAGCTAGTAGCTACATATGGATGTAGACGGGAAGTATTAGATAGACTCCATGAAGAGACGGGGAGTTCGGCGCGATCATATTTGAGTGTGGCGGAAATCGGGTTGACAACTTGACTGTAAGTAGTTACTAACCTCGTGTATTGATGCGAGCACGTACCAAAGTTCGTTTTTGAGGGCCTTCTATGATTTAGCTCGATGAAGCTGGAGTCGTGGAGGTCGTGTGTGTTACCTCCAGGCAAGCGGCGGCCTTTAAGGTTGGAGGTGGTCTGGATATATCTCGGTGTGCGGATGGGTTGTGTAGCGGCTCCATGGAACGGACAGACCAGCCTGAGCTTGAGGGCAGTATCCCTCCAGTGAAAGCTGGAGCTAATGCGAACGCCGTCCTGTTTTCAGGCGCCCCCCGAGGTCGATGGGAGTTCAATTGTACGATGTACTATGTGCCATGTACGTCGATCGACTGTTTTATAATCTGCAGACGATTTTCTTTACCTACTACCTAGTAAGTTAACTACTGCCTGCTATTTGATCAATTGATAGGGTGGGATATATATGGCCTCGTTATCAGAAAGCACTCTTTACAACGCTCCGAGGGATACGTGTGCCAGCAGAGGCTTGAAGTGACGGAGGGTTCGCCACATCCTGAAAGGAAGGGCGCTCTTCTTCAAATGACTTTATTGGGGGGCCGGGGGCTATCAATCCATGAGATTGAGTAGTAGACTGGCATTAAAGATGCGGTGCTTGCGGGGAAAAGAAAGGATGTTTGTTATGAAAGAAAACCGTGTCAATCAGTTTACTCATCCTCATCTTTGATCGAACCGTCCGAGTCATCTGGTTCTTCTTCTTCTTCTTCTTCATCCTCGTCCTCATCCTCTTCTTCATCATCTGATTGCTGTGCCGTTGTGGCCCTCCTTGACGACCGTCGCGGAGCTTCGCTTGCACGGTTCGTCCGAGCTGCGTCTCGAGTCACCTCTCGAGTAGCCACTCGCTGCGATTGTTGCAGCTGTGATTGCGGCGGCGGCTGCTGCTGCTGGGTTGACCTTGCAGCCTGCCGTTGCTGATCCCCATCTTCATCATCTGCCTGTTGCGCATCGCGCATACTGACAATGCCCAAGCTCGTCCGTAATCTCGACTCGAATTCCGCTCGGGCTTCTCGCTCCGCTTGCGTCAGGTCATCATCATCTGCCCCTCCCGTTCCAGTGCCGGTTCCACGGCCATGCCCGTACACTTCTCGCACCATGCCCGCGACACCCCCACTGCCCACCTCGATCTTGCCTCGCGGCCCAACCATGAACTCGATGATCTCTTCGCCGCCATCCATCTCCCTGGTCCGGACCAGATATCCCTCCCGACAGAGTCTCGCGAGTAGTTTCTCCGTCTTGTCAATGGGTGTGTGTTCGTCGGCGTTCATGCGCCGCAGGTACCGCGTGAGTTTTTGTTCACCCAGGGAACCGCCATTGAGTGCGATGATGGCAATGATGAAGCTGTACAGGGCGGTGTAGGTACCTTCTGTGTTGGTGGAGGGTGCTCGTGTAGGGGGGAGGATGACCGGAGTGCGATAGGCGGCGGGCAGTGTACTGGTGAGAATCCAGGATTTGGTGCTGGTAGACGATGGTTTTTCGGTCTTCTGAGCGGCTGTCCAACGACAAAAGTCAGAAAAGTTATATGATTCGCATGCATCGTATTGCAAAGTGACCGGATCCGCGAAATCACCGTGGTCTTGGCACAAGTCCAAGAATACTCGTATCTCCAGAGCAGCTGCAGCTACACCCAAGATCCAACAAGAAAGGGACCGTGCGACTCACCCCGTCGTTGCGAGATAGTCACCTTCTCTCTCGCAGGCAACTCCACCATTTCCATTCCAAACTTATTGCGCAAATGGACCTGCGCCGCCTCGAAGACAGTCTTGAACTGCCGCGCACTCTGTTCCCCAAAGACCTTGGTGCTGATATCGGTGCGTCGAATCGGCAAGCGCGCATATTCGCTGGCCAACGCCAATCGCACCATCTTCTTCACCAGGGTTCCAAAATTCGAGGACGAGCCGCCGTTCTCGTCATCGCTGCCGGACATTTCGGGCGATGCGGCGTCGCTGTCGGGACGTGGCCGCTGAGTCTGGCTGGGTGCGATGTCGCCGTCAGGCTGAAGAGGGTTATGGTCAGCGGGGTGTGTACGATGACAGGATGAGCCTAGAGAGGTACTGATGTAGAGATCATAGTACGAGAGAGAGAACGAGAGAGAGAGAGAGGGGCAGATGGACGAGGGGCGAGTTTCTTCTTCCTTACTGCGCGGCGTTTGCGACCTTGAAACGACATGTCTGTAGATGAGATTGAGGAAAGTGTCGGGATGTGGATCGTGTGCGAGGGCCTTCTTTGTCCCAGACTGTCTTTGTTCTTTGTGTATGCCCGGTATCTACCTGTTCATAGTTCACGCTCGCATCGATGCGGATGATTATTTCAAGTCGACGCGTCGCGACAAGACGAGACAATCGGCAGTCAGATAAGCCCGACGCAGCACAAGGTGGTCCGTGCGTGCTCTTATCGATGGGTGGACCGCCACGAATCTATGCGCTACCTACCTAAGGTACCTAGTTACTGGTAAGTTAACTTCGGGACGTCAATGTGATGATGCATCATTGCGGAAGGACTCCTCACGTGTGGAAGCTCTTTGCAGAGTGGAGATGGATGATTTGCGAGCTGATGAGCGTCGACGTGAAGCCTACTGAGGGACACGTAGAGTATGTTCTGGACGATCGTGAACTGTTGCAGAGCGCGTGGTAGACTTGATTGGTGTCGATAAGGAAGGGAAGGGGGGTCTGGGCCTGGCGAGCTCGGGCGATGCGCTGGCGGAGGTGAGGGGTTGGATCCAGGCCGTTCCACATCGGGTGACTCGAGGAGGCTGAGGGATGGCGAGAGATACTGCAGTCATGCAGTGGTGTCGGTATAGTGCTGTCTACTGTTTAGTTCTACTGTCTAGTTCTACCGTCTCTGAATTTATGTACCTGTCACTCTTGTGAGACCCCGTTCTCCATACTCTAGTTGTAAAGTTTGTTCTATCGATCAATTAAATCATCCAAAGGGGCGAGGAATATCGTGAAGGTATCATTTTATCTAAAACGGACAGAACCCACGAGAAGAGAGAAAACTTGGAACTGTCATCCTCATCCTTTGGCACAGCAATGACAAGAAAAGAGAAAAAGGAAGAAACCACTCAAAAGAAAAAACAGACAGTCAAGATCCGGGGAAATAAGTAGATAGTAGCACCCGCTTCCGAAAAGAAAGGCCCCAGGCCCGATCAAGCTCAGTGACTGTTGGCCTTCTCATTGATGACGTCCTTGCCCTCCTCCTTGGCCTTCTGGAACCAAGTCGTCAGGTAGGTCAGCGACTCGGTGGAGAGCACCAGACTCGTCGTGATCACGGCCTTGCCGGAAGCAACCACGCCGTCCCCGCCGCACTTTTTGTATTCCGAGCCATAGGTCCGGAAGAGATGCTGCTTGACATCACCCGCGACCCGGATGGGGAGTCCGGCTGTGTCGTAGAGGGTGCCTCGGATCTTCTGGGTATCTTCACGGATGATGGGGAAGCGCGAGTCAATCTCACTCAAGCCTTTATCGCCAATGGCATCAGCACGAGCGAGATAAGGAGCGAGGTAGCTGTAGGGCGTAGAGAAGTAGGGCAGGACCGGCTTGGCAAAGCGCGCATACGCCTGGTCGCTGAGCTGCAGGGACTTGGCAGCGTACGGGTTACTCTTGACGAGGGAGATGGAATCCGAGACCACGGGGTAGGATGTCAGATGCTGGTTCAGGTCGTCAGTGACTTGGGACTCGCGAGGAGGGCTGACCGAGAGCGACCACACGATGATTCCAGAGTGGGAGATGTCTTACCTCGAGGAATTGAGAATGAGCTTTCTCTCCATTGACCATTGGTTGACCCATCGTGTCTGACTCGGCGTGGGGCATGTGGAAGAGAGGGGAGATACGACCGAGAGGTTGATGGAAAGAGTCAAAGTCTGTGAGCTGTTCAAAACGTCGATGGAGCGCTGTCAGGTAGGACCACACCTCAGTACTTATGACCGAGAGAATAAAAAAAAGAATATATATATATCCCACAAGAGGAGGCAGCAGAGAAAAAGGCAGGAGATTAATAGAGAGGCAGAAGAGGAAGAAAAAAAAAAGTACGGAATGAGGCAGGGCGGCCAGTCCAGTCTGGCAGTGTCAACGCTGTCGTTTTCACATGTGATCGCCTGATTGCGCACGCATTATGCAATTGGCCTCCTCCAACAGCCTCCAAGTCCCTCAAACAGTTGGAAGGTCCCTGCACAACCGCATCATCTGTGCACCACCGATGCACAAACGGACAGCTTTGAGTACACCCACTACTCGTGTTTCCCTGCCGAGTCCTTTTGCAATCGACCGGGGGTGGTTCTCTACTCAGGGATTGAATTTCGGACAGTTCTACAAGCAATCACCGCCGCCGGGAATTGAATTTGGTCTTTGCTTATTCCGTCATGTCGCTGGCCGCCAAGGGCTTTTTTCCCCCTCTCTTACCTTTTCTCGACCATCGATCATATTTTGTTTAGTCTTTCTTGATGACACCTTCTTTCTGTTGACTGATCTCGCAATTGCATCTCTTCCCTGAGACACATCTTCCAACTGAGATACCGGTATTGGCTGTGCATCTGCGACTGAGAGCACCAGTGTTCGATTGTCCAGTAATTCTGTACTCGTCGCACGGCAGGGCTTGATAAGAGCAAGAGATTCACATGTGATTGTGGGTCTCCCAGTGACGCCTCGACCGCATTCATCCGCGAGTTTGCCCCACTCGGGGAAGAATTGCGATGCTCAACGCTAGCTCTTCCTCCTTCCGAAAAGTACAGACTACTCTAAGTACCTACTTGCTTAGGTACTAAATAGCAAGTACTGTGCCCAAGCATTTGTGTACAGAAGCCGTGATGGTAGATGTATCTGTGCTAAGACCAGAGGTACTGTATCTCTGATGCCTTGCTACTACCTGCTTGAGAATACTACTGTCCCGTCGATCAGGAGCGAGTCAGAACCCGTCGATCGAAGCTACAAACCTCCTCGACAACGGAAAGAGAAGATCCCCCCCACCTTGTAACCCACTAACCTCTTGTACTAGTTACTACTTGGCCGCTAGTTCGGCTTCACCACCACCGGCTTCCCGTGGAGGTAGCCGTGATGTACTCTCCCTGTCCACCGCATGGACTCAGCATCACCTGAAAATTGGAGACAGATGGTGCCACGATCACAGTCCAAAGGATGACACGACACTACCTCCATTCTCTGCGCTCCTCGGCTCGTTCGCAGGAGGGTGATCTCCCCGGGGGCTTCTTTTTGGCGTTCTCTCGGAATGTGTTTCATCGTGTTCAACACACGAACGCAATGCCCGACCCGGAGGTTGGGTCCAGATCCCTGCATCCCCCGTCCCAGCCAGCAGACAATATTCATGTCCCGCGAGATTCCACGCCCGGACGGTCGGCGCTCAGCTTCGACGGGGACGTTCCGGACCCTTGATCACTGCAGTAGCTTGTCACAGGCTGGCAGTCCTCACTCCTCACTCCTCACTCCTCAGACTCCCCACGGGCTCACGCAAGTGTCGCTTCCTCTCTTCATGGAAATGGAGTAAGTAGTGAGTACTAAGTAGTGATGCTTAGCTCGAGCCGCCTCTGTCCCAGTGCCATTGGAGTAGGGCAGCAAAAGAATTCTGCCCGTCTGAGTACTAAGCGCCAAGTACCTTCTTTTTCTCCACCGGCAATGCGAAATCAACACCAGACACAGGATAGTGGTACTATCTCCTTTACAGTTTGCCCTTCCCATAATCACTACTTGGTCGCAATCTTTATATCTGTTCCCGGTTTCGCTGTCCACTTCCCGGCTACAGGACATGCCAAGAATCACGGACCAGTTGATTACTACACTTCACATCCTCCCTATCTCTTCGTCCGCTCGAATGCTCAGATAAGTAGTAGTGTAGGCTCTGGGCCTTCGCTCCAAGTCCGCACAACACATAAGTACGTTCGTTGGAAGCAGGCCTCGGAAGGCCTGGTCACCATCGTCAGCCCTTGGCACTCGCGATTCGCTCCCAACTATGAATCTCCGGTTCTCGGCGCAAAATTGAAGGAAAGATTTTATACCCAACCACCACTGTACACTGTACAGTGTACAGTGTTGACTGTTGAGTGTACACTTAGGGACATACGATCATTTGCCCGGCCCTAGTCGTCGCCAAATAATCCGCAGAGCCTGATCATTTCACATGATTTTGCCGCCACGCAGCCCACGCTTCCACCGACTAGTCTCCCACAGAATCTGGCCTATGAGGTCGTGGCAGACTCGCGGAAAGATTCCGTTTGTAGGCATCGCTGAGTTAGTCCGGGGGGGCCAAGGCATGTCGTAGCGTTTAGCCATTTCAACGCTGTTCGCAAGACGGGATGCTTGAACCGCACGTGATTCTCAGTCGATCTGCCGCGTATTCTCGATCTCGATTAATGTGAGTTGATTCCTAACGTTCGCCCAATCAGCACCAACATAACTGCGATGCAAGAAGGCTCAGTCACATGAAAGACAAAACACCGCCATAATCATAAGCACGAATCTTCCCAACACAAATTCGATCGCGAAGGTCGAATCCCCGTGTAGTTCCCTCATAACGTCTTTGTACTTGTAGTCACTGGACAGTGGACATCAATCCACTCAGCTCAGGGTCGAACATGACCTCGACAGCTCCCGTCTGTGTACCACATGCAGTTCTCGACCTCAGTATTGGTCAGGTTCAAGGCGGTTTGCAATCAACTAGCATTTGACGGATCATTTTTATTCGGTACTGTATCCTAGCTTGAATGACAAGGTATGTATCTGGCATCATACAGGTTGAAGACTACCTATGTGAGTGAATGCAGGTGGTGTTAGGTTCGTGACATCCGAGCATGTGAGCTCTTCCAGCATTATCAGATAATTCGATCGGGGACGCACGTGGCGGTAACCGGAGCGCCGTGAACATTGCTCGAGAGCTCGACAAGCTTCTCCGCTTGCCACAGGAGATGAGCAGAGGCGTGTGACTAGAGGAATAGACTTTGCATGTTTGGCCATTTTCTGGCCATTTTCTGGCCATTGGCACGTTTTAGAGGCTTGTGAGTAGTGAAAATATATCAAGGGGATCTGAGATAAATAGAAGGAAATACCTTAAAGACTATAGACTGTACCTAGGTAGTAGGTACTAACTGCTGCTCATCGGTCTTTCTGTCTCAAAGTTCAAAATGAAGCAGTTATCTATCTTCCGGTATCCACCGGCTTCCGGGTTGAGTACTATGCTATCGAGGCGACAGGCTCATACATGTACCTGTCTTCTTGATCTACAGTGCCTCTTGCTTGGTATAGGTAGATTGGAGTCCATGTCGCACAGGTACAGCGTCGATCATCAACAAAGTTTTATTTAAAGGTATTATTAGACACTGTATATGGCACACCAGTACAGCGGTAACCGTCTAAATTCAACCTGCACCACACTTTCCTCGGAACCTAACTAGGTCCTAGTCCTACCTATCACAGCTGCATCCGCCATCCAGCCGCGTGTCCTCTAATCGGACGAACGGTGTTGGCCAAGTTAGAACCTCGGAAGCATGTCAGTTCGCCTCTGTCATGCTGGGTGTACTGACTACTCTGAGTGACATTCACATGCAGAGAGACCCGTGGACACGGGCTGTGTCGTTCGTCAAAAGTAGGCTTACGACAGGAAGACGGAGGTGAAGAAGATGTGCAAATAAGGTATACCCGAGTATCGTCGACGCTGTTGGGCATAGATGCATGTGCCATCTTGGCCCAGTTCCTGATAGCCCTGGTGGGAAGGCATGGCACCTCCACGTATCAGCGGCTTGCGTAACGAATCCCATGATTTCCCAGGTCATGAACTACACAATCACATAATGTAACACAGCAGTTGCTATGCGTAAGAAATTACAGGATGTATGCTACGTTGCAAACACATCGAGCAGTTGCGTGTGGGATTTCAACTCCTCCGCACTGGTCCCATTGCCTTGGGTCATTGAGAACGCACTCTTCGTCTGAGAGCAGACAACCTACAATCAACGAAGATGGCGCATCTTCCACACAGTCCAAGACCGCTGCTCGCGGCATGCGCGAACCCTCAGCAATTGGGCGTCGTGTCTGCATGCGCTGAAGCATTGCGCAATCCATAGCAAAGGACCGGCCAGCTTAACCACATCGTTCATATCAACCGGATCGATGACAAGGACTGGGAATTAAAGACGGACGCGCGCAGTTCAAGAAAAAAAAATAAATGTTCATGTTTTGCATTTCATTGAAACGGTCACCATTTCTTTCTGGCACCGTCGTGCAAACTGGACTTCATCGATACATTCCCGATTCTGTTTCCAGCCAAGGTGTATGCCTTCCAATCCATTGCAGGGACCGAATGTGCTCGATGATTTTTTCCCCTCGCCATGTCCCTTGACCCTTCGCGCTCATAAATGACAAAACGCCCGAGTGAAACCGCTTAGAAACCTGCACAAACAAGAATATTAGCGAGATTGTTGTTTAATCGAGAGAGTTCCGGGTCGTAAGATCCGATATGGAATCGGTCGAATTGCACGGAGTGAAGGACATACGCAGAGGAGTGAAGAACCAGCGGTTCTTGCCGGAGGTGTAGCGGTCCTCAAGAGCCTTCTTGACGGTCTTCTTGGCGTCCTCACGCTGAGAAACCTCCTTGAAGGTGTCGTTGGAAACGGCACCCTTGAGGCCCTCGAGCTCGAGAGTGTAGCGAGTGGGCATCAAGTGGTTGTAGTTGACGACCTTGATGAAGGGCTTGATGCGGCTGCGGCGGTCGACGAGCTTCTTGCCCATACGGCGGGTGACCTTCAGGGGATAGCGCTCGATACCGGCAACGATGGCGTAAGGGAAGGGGTGCGCCTTGGAGCCAGAGTCGTTAGGCTGGACAATGACGACCTGTGGAACCGAGCAAAAAAAGTCGCAAAGTCAGCCGTTTTGGTCCTTCATTCGCCTCGAAATCGAATATCCCATATCAATCATCTTCATAGCCTCCGCAGTCGTCGATTCCAGTCGCAATTCCCCAATTATCTTCTGGTATCTCTGATCCGGCGCTCGGCTGGGATATTTCTGGTGCTTGGAAAAAGAGACTCGGAATTCGTCGTACCTTCTTACCGGCGTAGCGGCCACGGGTAATGATGGCCACACGGCCAACTTTCATGACTGTCGCAGCATCTCATTAGTGCGAATTCGAATCAAGACGTCGGATGAATCGGATACGTACACTTCATTGTGAAGGTCCCGGTGGCGGCGAGGTTTTGGCGAGTGGTTTGTCGAGATGCGGAACAGTCGAGATCGAAGTGTTCGTTTTTTCGCGTGGGTGGGCGAAGGGCTCAGGGCAAGCGGCATTTGTGTGATAGGCCGTGATTGGATCTCTTACCGACTATGGGGCACTATACTTCTTCAGGGCTATTTCCCCATTTAGCTGGGTGACATCCCTCCCCGGCGTATCTTTGATCCGGCCATTGATCGATCCTGCGCTCCGTTCACCCACCGCCTCCATTGCCGCCCTGGCAGAAAGCGGATACCAGCAGATGATCTTGTTTACATGACGACGGTGTCCGTGCCCGTTGCCCCCCACCGGGTGCTTGTTGCTATGGAGCCATCAACTAGCTCCATGATGTGGTGACCACCGAGTGGTACCCAACCTTGAACTCCACCTCCACTCTTGCTGTTATCAAAAGCAGATCTCCGGTGCTGGCTCTTTCCTACTCACCGTACTTTGCCCTCCTGTTATCTTCATTGTTTTTCGAGCGACGCTGCTGCTATTGATATGACCTGACGACCCTTGATTTGATACCTACAAGCATTCTACCTGCACATTCCGGCATTGACCGTTGTCAATACCTTTCTGAAACAACTTTTTAAGCTTTTTGCTACTTTGAGCCACCACAATCCACACAATGCCTTCGCAAGACCGGGAACTCGTTCGGCATTCTGGGGTGCCTACTGAATCCAGACGACCTTCGATTCCAATGTATGTTCTAGCCACCTCATACTCCCTTGTTTTCTCGAGCCTGTTAAGCTGCCCATGGCTGCTGCAAAAGATTGGAGATTGTCACTAAGACGTCGAAAACACAGGTGGGATAGCTCTGATCCGGAGCGAGCACCCCCTCCTCTGCCACTCAATCCACGCTCCATGAGTCCTGCGACGAGATCCAATGTCTCTCCAAACATTCAAGCTGTAGCGGCCAAGTTCGCAGACAAGGCGAGCGAAACCGCCCCCAGCAATTACACAATCAACCCGATGCCCAACAAGTCCTCCTCTCCGGAGAGATCTCTCGTCAAGGGCTATCATAAGCGCATGCAATCACTTCAACCCGCAGATACAAAGAGCGATGCGCGTTCCGAATTCCTCAACTATCTCGAAAGCCGGTCTCCTGAACGCCCGCTCCGCGCTACTATCCTCGATCCAACCGACAAGGTGTCCGACGCGAGCAAGACCGCGGAGCCAACCAGACCCAAGACGGCGGATCGTGAGATGCCTAGCTTCATGTCGAGTCGGTATCTCTCAAAACCGATTCTTGGAGAGAGCACACCTCCTTCAGCCACCATGTTGGCTCTTCAAAACATGCAGCTTCCTGCTGAATTGGATCCTCCATCGCCATCAAAGCCACCGAAAATGATCGCCGATCGACCTGCCGCGGAACAGCCGAATCATACGATAAACACTCTCGCATCTCAAATTCATAGCCTGACCGATATCGCGAGCAGTCTGCAGCGCGAGATGGCAAATCTAAGTCGACGAAGTAAAGACAATGCTACCGACTTAATCAGCCTGAAGGCTGCGACAAACGCGAGAGACGAGGATATCCGAAAAAGTCTCAAAGACTTGACTTGTAATTTGACTACTAAGCTGCTGGATGGCGAGCTGACAAGGTTAGATCTCAGCGCACTTCTGAAGCCTGCAGAGGGTCCTAACGCGAGTGAACTGGATAGTTCTCCCAAGTCCAAGAGAAGCTACTCTGCCGCTCGACTGCCGAGCCCAAATCCATTTGCCTTTGATCGAGATCTTTGTGTTTCGCCTACGCCAATTACAGACGGCTCTGCCAGCATTGCCTTGCTTGAGAAGGTCCTTCGTGAAATGGCGACCAAGGAAGGAGAAGAGCGACTTTTGGAGCTTGTTGATGAGATCAAATCACGGCCTGCCGCAAATGATTCCGACAAAGACACCAACTCTAAGATTACGACTATGCTGGAAGAGATCTTGAACTTGGTCAAGGCAGATCCCTCCAAAAACGCGCTTGTTCGATCCTTGTCCGGGCGAGGCGCCGCTCAGGGATCTGGCAGTGGTGGTGATGTGGCCCGATCAGTCTCCACAGGATCTGTTGCTGGCACCCCTGCATCTTCTAGGGCTCTTGATGTCGCCAGAATCGATGGTAGGGTGGCAGGCAATGAGAATGTGATGCCTCTCCTCCAAAGCGTCAAGAACAGTGTTATGGAAAGTGGAGGTATGACCAACAGCGTCAAGACACTGGTGCGAGAATTGCGAGGTGAAGTGCTGGGAATGGGCCGCGACATTGCCCGGAAGCTTGAGGCAATCGAAGCCAGTAGAGACACCGAGGACTTTGAAAAGCCGACACCATCTGCGACCCCAGAAGAGGTGGCTGCAGTGGTGAACGACAGTCTTCATGATCTCCGGGATCAGCTCGCTGCCACGATAAATGAGAGCCGCGAACATACTACCGAATTGTCACAACTTCGCGCAGCCTTCAACTCCACCGAGATCTATGCTGCTGTGAAAAAGGCACTGGACGAATTTGAGATCCCACAGCCGGAAATTCCGCAGCTTCGTGGTCCAGTGATGGAGAAGGAGGACATTCTTGAAACCGTTCGTGAAGCCTGGGAAACCTACAAACCAGAGATTGAACTACAGAACTTTGGCCTGGAGCGTGATGAAATCTTGGAGTGCCTCTCGGAGGGACTGAAGGACTACCAGCCAAAGCACGAACAATCTGTGACCTACGAACAGGTTGTTGGTGCCATTCAAGCCGGCCTTCAGAATTACGTACCCCCTCAAGTCGAGTTGCCCCCCATGATCACGAGGGATGAGATTATTCTGACAATTCGCGAGTGCCTGGAAAAGCCTGATACAACTGCGCGGGCCGCGGAGGATGAGCAATCCTATCAACTCAATACTCTTCGAGAGGATATTCTACAGGCAATCACGGAGCGAACCGCTTTGGAATCTGCCCAACGCCAGCTAGACGAAGAGCACCTGCACCACCTTGATACGATGAGAAATGACATTCTTCAAGCAATTGCGGAGCGGGCTGTTCCAGAACCCCCAACCGGAAGCGCCGACGAGGAACATATCCAGCATCTCAACATTCTGCGGGACGAGATTATCCAAGCAATCGTCGATCGTATGCCAGAAAGTGGCCCTCGGGAGGTAGATGAAGAGCAAATCCATCACCTCAATGCCATGCGAGAAGAGATTCTCCAGGCTATCGCAGAGCGAACAGCTCATGACCCTACCTCAGCCCATGTCGAGGATCATCTGCAGCAACTCAGCTCCTTGCGAGAGGAAATCCTTCAGGCTATTGCGGATCGTATTCCAGATCCTCAGTCACGGGAATTAGATGAGAATCATCTTCATCACCTCTACGCTATGCGAGAGGAGCTTCTCCAGGCTATTGCTGAAAGACCTCTCGCTGACGCTTCTCCGCGGGCAGTGGACGAGGAGCATATCCACCACCTACATGCTGTTCGCGACGAAATCATACAAGCCATTGCAGACCGTGTGCCACCTACCCAGAGCCCGCCAGGTCTAAATGAGGAGCAATTGCATCATCTCACTGAGATTCGCGATGAAATTTTGAATGCTCTAGCTGGCTCATTGGCGACGCAAAGCATGGTCAGTAGAGAGTCTTATGACTCAGGGTTGGGCCGGGATGAAATCGCTAGCGCGGTGTCCGATAGCTTGGAGGCACATTTCCAAAGCTCAAAGAAGTCTGAAGAGCCGCGCATCACCCACAAAGACGTTGTAGATGCTGTCAACGATGCCTTCACCGCTCAGCAGACGGCATTGGCTCTTCCAATGTCGTCTCATATTACTCGTGAAGAGATCATGGCCGCCATAGCCGACGGCATTGAGATGTCTCACAAACCGGATACATCGACCATCTCACGAGAGGACATCATGTCCGCGATTGCTGATGGCATGGAAATGTCACACCCGCTGTCGGAGCCGACCATCACAAAGGCAGATATCATCTCTGCTGTCGCAGAGGGCATTGAACTATCCAACAAGCCTGACGAAACCGCCCTTGTTCCCGCCGTGCAGCCAGTGCTGACACGTGCAGAAATCATCGAGGCTGTCTCCGAGGCCCTGGAAAAGTCCCAACAGGCAGAGAAGACAAGTCTGAGCACCTCTGTGCAAGAGCCAGGCATCACACGTGAAGAGCTTTTCCATGCCGTCGTGGATGGAATTGAAAGCGCCAATACAATGACTCGCGAGATCGAGCTGAACAAGGATGATCTCATGGAGGCTATCAGCGCCGGTCTTCAAGAGGCGAACAGCACCGCCAATTCTAACATTGGCGATGAGGTGATGGTCCGTCTTCAGGAGGTGGTCACTGGAATGAAGGAGGAATTCAAGCAGTACTCCGCAGCGAATGGAAAAGATACCGAACAAGTTCTGGATGCTGTGAAGGACGGACTGGAGGTCGTCCGCCGTGAGATCGAGTCTTACGTTGCAACTGCTGCAGAAGCCGCCGGAAAAGACGAGATCATTGTTACCGTGAAGGAAGGATTCCGACTCCTCCAAGCCGACCTAGAGAAGACCATCAACGATGCGTCCGTCAGCAACGCTCCCCGTGGCAATCCTGATACAACAGAGCTTTTGGACGCCATGGAGAAGGAGTTTGAACACTTGCGTGGAACAATCAGCACACTCCTTCTCCGTGACAGCGCGACGAGCGACAAGGATGAGATACTGGATGCAATTCGGGATGTATCTGAGCAGCAGAAGGTCAAACCTGGAGAATATGAGATTTTGAGTACACTGCGTGCAGAGTTCGAGAGCCTCCGTGAGCGCATGGACATGAGCATCGTCCCCGCTAGCTCTGGAAGTGAAAAGGACGACATCATTGCTGCAGTCCGCGAGCATCTTGATACATTCCGTGAGGAGACAGTGCTGTCTCGAAAAGATGGCGAAGAAAGCACCCTATCCGCAACCAGCGAGCTGTTGGACGCTTTCCATGACAGCACGGACGCCATTCGCGACGACCTCAAGAAGCTAATGGAGCAACCTGCCGCTTTTGATAGCTCTGAAATCGTGGACACCCTAAAGGAAGGCCTTTCCGACGTCAAAAACCAAATCGAGTCAATCCGGGTCGCCCAAAAGGAAAACGATGACGCGGAAACTGTTCGTGGAAACGAATTGATGCTCGCCAAAGAGGCCTCCCTTGGCAACGAGATGGACAGCCTGAAAACCCTGATGACTGAACTTCAAGTCAAGATTGAATCTATCGACTCCACTCCACGCATGGCCGAGCCTCCTGCGGACGTTCTGAAGCAAAGTCATTTTGATGAGCTACTCACCGCTGTACACGAGGTCCAAGTAGCTATGGGTGCACTCGGTGATCTGGGCTCATCACCTGATCTACACGAGGCCGCAGCTCGCAAGGAAGATACGGATGCCATTCAAGAACTTTTAATGAGCACCAAGGCCCAGATGGATGAGATGAAATTCCCATCCCCAGACGAGTTGGCGTCCGCACAGCACATCGCAGCACTCGAAGCGACTGTCAAAGAGGCTAAAGATGGCATTACGGAACTGTCCTCCCGTCTCGAAGCGGATGGCCCTACCAAGGCCGAGATTGGCGCCCTTGAAGGTCTGATCAAGGATGTCTGGGTGACTTTGGAGGACCTCAAAGCCAAAACACTGGAAAAGGAACAGGACGACCCAGAGGCTGACACTGATAAGCTGATGAAATCGGACCTTCAGACAGTCGAGGCCATGATCTTTGAAGTCAAGACTCAAATCGATGAACTTAAGTTGCCTGACGTGGAAACTATTCCTTCTAAGGAGGAAATCAGCGACCTTGCAGCTCTTGTCTCCGATTTTCGTGAGAAGATGGAGGCTAACAACGAACTGACGGCTCAAGGCTTCGAAGCTCGCAAGGTCGAGCACGGTGGGCTTGCTGAGAAGATTGAGGAGGCAAAACTCGTTGTTGGTGAACTCGGAGACGAGCTCAAAAGCAAGCTGGACGGCAGTGCCGAAGGCTTGACCGAGCTCAAGCAACTTCTCGAAGGTCTCGCACTCACTGCTGAAAGCTTCAGCACTGTGGAGAGCATCAGAGAACTTACAGAGCTCATTAATCGTGAGTTCGAACGTGCTCGTGGTGAAGAGGATGCTGGCAAACTCGAGAAGGAAGAGCGTGATGCGGCTACTATGGTCAAGCATGACGAGACCCGGGCAGCGATCATTGTTGAACTCGGTACGAAAATTGATGAAAAAATCGCTGAGGTCCTCGCCAAGTATGAAGACGCACATGCCTCTCTCCACGCAAAGCTCTCTGAGGGTGAAGAGCGGGACTTGGCTCATACTGAAGCGGTGACCAGTACCAAGGGTCTCGCCGAAGAAATCAAGCTTGTTATAGGAGAAATGGGTTCAAGTGTCACCGAGACTTGCGAGCGGATCGGCATTGAAACCAAGGCTCTCTTTGAGAAGGTGGACGAGTCATACAGCCGAATGGAAGAGATGCAGAATCAAGTCAAATCCCAACACGAACAGTCTCGAGGCGAGACTGAGCGAGCTACTGCCGCCACTGAGCGCGTGGAAACCAAGCTTCTGGAATTCCATCCTCAGATTCTCGAGGCAGTGAACGAAATTCTTAGCGTTGTCAACCGCCACTACGACCACTCACAGAAATCCAGCGAAGAATTCAAATCTGAGCTATCCGCATTGCCGAGCACTATACCTACCATGCTGCCCGCTCTGCCTCCTGCAGAATCTGATGACCCTGTTCAATCTAAGCTCAACGACATCTTGGAACAGACCAAGAATAGCCAGGTCCAAGAGGTTCTCAACACACTCCTCGATCATTCGAAGAACGACCAGCTCCACGCCAAGCTTGATCGACTCCTGGAACGGGGCTCGGGCAATGAAGAGATCTATGAGAAGCTGAACCAGCTTCTTGACCATGTCACGAACGGTAACAACTCGGTTCATGACAAGCTTGATGCCCTGCTCGAGCGACCTGCTCCTGTGTCGAACTCAGATGACTCCGTTACGCAGATGATGAAACTGGACGAAATGCACAAGGACATTATGGAGAACACTCGTCGCATGAACGAAATGTTTGCCATCCAGTCAGCACTGGTCGCGGAGGACACTGAGCGGAAACGTCGCGAAGCAGAAGATGCTGCGATTGCCCTGGAGCGTCGTACTGCCCAGCGAGAGCAGGTAGAAGCCGAGATCATCGGTTTGCACGAGGAGAAGGACTCCCTTTTGAAGATGATCCATACTCTTAAAACCGAGAAGGATGAGCTCGTCAAACAGCACACCAAGCTCAACAAGGAGGTGTCTGGTCTTGAGACTGCTTTGGAAATTCGTCACGAGGAGATGCAACAGATCATGGGGCAAGCTGACGAATTGGAGAAACGCATCCTTGAAGGTGTTCTCGATCACGCTCGGTCTGTTCTGTTGAGTCGATCTAATTCGGGACAAACCATGGGCCTTCGACGTAATCGAAGCACGCGGTCCTCTCGTGCTCGTGCCCGCAGCCCTAGCGTGATCAGTATCACCAGCACTGCTCGTGACTCCCGAGATGCACGCAGTCTCCTCGGAAACGGCGTCGGCATGGCTTTGAAACGCCGGACGCCCGCCACTTCCCAAGCCGGACAGGCTCCCACTCAGCCCAACATTGGTAAAGAGCGCCGGATTCTTAGTCTCAGCCATGTCATGGGAAATCGCGGGCCTGATCGTCAAGTCAGTGCCAACAGCGGAATCACTAGTCTGAAGCGCAGCCACTCCGTCAAATCTAACTTCTCGCTTCGAAAGACCTCCATGCCCACTCGCACCTCTGTTTCCAACAAAGAAAACGAGGCTTTCCCGGAAGAGGATGAAATTGACAGTGATCTGGAGAGCCATGCTAGGACGGAGCGCCGATCGAGCTATGCACCGACAGATCGCAAAACCTCCTACGCCGAGACTTGTACTGACAGCATGTGCAGCGGACCCACTGGAAGCGCCATTTCACGAGGCAGGCGCCCGAGCGGAATGAGTGTGAACAGCGCCGGTGTCAGTACGGTCGACGGACATGACGACCATGGCCCAAGCTTCATTGCTGGGGATGACCAGGACTACATATCTGGCAGTTTGGTGGAGTCAGATGATGGAGAAGATGCAAAAACTGCTCGTGAAGGGGACGGTGATGAGGAGGAAGAGCGGGAACTGGATGAAGGGTTGAGTGTTGATCAATCTAAGATACATGTCGAGGCGCCAGGTGCCACTCAGCAAGCAGACTTGGAGGCTGAAGTCATGGGGATGCTCAATCCTGCTGAGGACAATACACCAGGTGCCGGGCCACCTGTCAGCGTCGCGTAATTTTTCTTTTGTTATTCTTACGACTATGTTCATGAGCCCTTGCGTGTGTTTAAATTGTATGTTACTCGTCTGCTGGCCTTGATTTTGATTTCTTATTCAATGCACTCAGATACCAGAGCGTTGTTTTTCCATTAGTTGTGTTCTGTTGGTGCATACATGCCTCAACCAGAAACCGATATTAGATGCATTTTTTAATCAATTCAACCCAATTGAATATACGCACCATATTTCAAACTGCCTGCTCACACCATTGCTTTCTTAGGACTGAATAGACTTATATCTGCCAGCGGCCGAGCATAATGCCTCAGTAAAGTGACACATGAACTCGTAGTAATAGCCTCGTGAGATCGTGCTGGTCACCAGAAGCAGGCCATGCTTGGTCTCGTGATGAACCAAGTCATGTGCGCAGACCCCTAAATAATTCCTGCTGCCTGAGGCCGGACCGAGGCCGCATCGCCTCGGTTGAAGCTCCGCTTCTACTTAGTCTTTCCCTTTTGTCCATCCGTCCACTTTGACAGGTGCTGTGCTCTTGCTCGTTCGGTGAGCCAGACAGCCTCCTCGAGCTGCAAAGTGTCTGTCACCATTTTGAGAGATCCCTGTCGCTATACTCAGAATCGCCTGTAGCCACCTTGACCTCCCATCTTCCACCTGCAGTGTCGGAGCTCCCCGTATCGATAAGATCTCACCAAAAGGGGGGCGCCCATCCAAATCGCGAATATGCTGGACCCTTTGGGTGCACCTCCAGCCTGGCTCAGGGTGCTAATTGAGCCGTACGCACTCGCCTTGAAAAGTCCAACATTATCAGAGCATATCCACGAGGTCATTGGCAGCTTCTTATTCTACCAATTCATCCACTCTGTGGTCTCACCTTGGTTGTCGCCAATCCTCTTCCCCCGCTCCTATCCGGCTCTGAGTCCCCGTACCAAGTTGAACTGGGACATTCATGTAGTCTCACTCGTTCAGAGCGTCGTGATCAATGCCGCCGCCCTCTGGGTCATGTACTCCGACGAGGAGCGGCAATCTATGTCATCGGGAGAGCGTGTCTACGGATATACCGGTTCATGTGGCATGATTCAAGCGCTTGCTGTTGGATACTTCATCTACGACCTCATTGTTAGTGTGCAGCACCTGAACATGTTCGGCATTGGGATGTTGTTCCATGCTGTCAGCGCACTCTGGGTATTTAGTCTCGGATTTGTACGTGTCGCACCCGACCCCAATCCCTGCATCATCTATTTAGATCCCAGTGACTCGTGCATTTACTTATACTGACAACATTTAACATGCCACAGAGGCCCTTTTTGAACTACTATGCGCCTGTATTCATTCTGTATGAGCTTTCCAGCCCGTTCCTCAATATACACTGGTTCCTTGACAAAGTCAACATGACCGGAAGTCGAGCCCAGTGGTATAATGGCATGATGCTTCTCGGTGTGTTCTTTTGCTGCCGCTTGGTCTGGGGAACCTGGCAATCAGTCATTGTGTATCAGGATATGTGGAACGCCCTTCAACACAAGTGGTCTGCCGCCTCATCGTCTCCACTTGACACACCCGTGAATATCGGAGCCCATGTGTTTGCGATTCGAGACGGTGACATGTGCGTGGACGAGACATGTGCTCGCGCCAATGCCGAAATTGCTCGCTTCAAGGATTTCACCGCTGGTGGGGTACCGACTTGGTTGGTTCTGACCTATGTGGCCTCGAACATCATTCTGAACTTCCTAAACTATTTCTGGTTTTCAAAAATGGTCGACACGGTTTTGAAGCGGTTTCGTGGCCCGCCTGCTGAATCTGCCGAAGCTAAGAAGATTGATCGAAAACCCGCGAACTTCGACAAGCTCGCCCATGATGCTGTTCTTGACGCCGCATCAACACTCGAAGAAAATGAGGACGCTGCGTTGCAGGGAGAGAAAGTTTCGTCTGCTCTCGATGCCGAAGTGGCAGATGATTTGCGTCGCCGGCGCGGTGATCTAGTCGCTGACTTGCCGGGTCCAGGATCATGATTCGCGATCAATTTTCAAGCCACATAACCGAGACCAATGTTCTCTCCGCAGATCTTTGTGCGAATATTTGGAATCGTCCCTGGCTTTCTCAAGTTCCCTCAAATTTGAGCGCCCCTTTCGTGACCATGCTGACATTGGTCTCTGCACCAAAGCTAATGGGAGCTCTTTTGGCGGTGGTTTATATTTTCTGTCCGCCTGAAACCAAGACACAATATTTCAAGAATGTACAAGACACGATTGACTCAGACGTCTGAAACTCTCACACGCCTGGTGCAATAGTCTGTTTGTCTTTCTTGTATGAATTTGTTTGCCTCCAGCCCACTGTAGCAAGTGCCTCCAAATCTGGAAGCTGTTTCTAGGTGCACCATAAGTAGACTTCGTTCGGAGGCAGAATTGCACCGCACTTTCAAGCACACATTGAAACTCTATCCCACTGTTCTTGCCTGGTTGTCTTAGCAAAGAACCAATTACAAGCAAAAAGCCCTTACCACGACGGAGATGAGGAAAGGTTGCATCTCCATCCTAGTCATGACCAGGCCACGTTGTGAAAGCTGACATTGTGTGCCTACCCTTTGCTAGCCGTAGAAGGCCTGAGGAAGTAATACAAAACTTTGTGGGGAGAATAGAAACTTGGAATGTCCTGGATAAAACATCGACGCGAATATTGAGCCCATCTGAGATCCTTGCTAGCCAGACCGAACACCCTGAAAGCGCCCCAAGCAAAAAGTCCCAGCATATTAACCGTCGCTACCCAATATAAAGCACAGGACAATGGAATCAACGCGGTGCAGCAGCCTCGGGTTTGGCCAACATGTAGCGTACTGCCTCCTTCGCAACGGGAGTCTCCCACGCGCTTTCCGGGCCCCCACGACGGAACTCAGGACCACTGCCATCACCCACACCATTGGCGTCGCCGATGATCATCTCAAGATCCCGGCGCTGAGAGTTGGTCCAGCGGCGGAGGAAAGTAGCAGGATCGTTGCCGAGAGCCTTGTAGAAGGCGTGGCGCGCACGCGAATGGGTGAGAGCCTGGATAATTAGTGCAACCTGGTCATCCAAAGCGGCAATTTGTCGGAGACCAGCTGTGTATTGGGGGTTTTGGGTAAGAGCCATCATTTTCTGGCGCAAGGGGTCTTCAACGGCGACCTGAATATCATAGATGGTGGGAGTAGGGGATTTGTGAAAGTCTTCATCGACGCGAATGGTGTAAGGTAATTTGATTGGGTCCATAGGGCTAGTGTGAGGCCCTATGCTTTCGGGAATCTGAGGAAAGAACATTTGATCGCGACCGAAGATCTGGCGGAAATCGAATTAGCTTGGGCGATCATACAATGACCATTTTGCGTGTAAATGAGAAGCAGCTTTGACTCACAGCTCGAAGGCGATGGTCACAGCGGACTTGTCGCTTCTCCTCATCCTCCTGAAGTCCCATGGCACGGATATAATCCCAGATACCAAGTACGATCCCGCTTCGAGTCTCTTCTTCCACGTCCAGAACTTCGGAGAGCTCTTTGCTCAACTTGTATCGCTCGGGTGTCTCGTCCCGCACCAGACTGATGGTGACATTGACATTTTCTTGCGAGCTGCGCGAGAATTGGATGCTGTCGAATTCGGCATTTGACGGTGTCGTCGAATTACCGGATGCCTGGGGCTTGGTCCATGCGACAGGCTTGACCTCACCGGCATTATTTGCCGATTTATCGAAATCGATAGTGATGGATTTAAAGAAGTGTGACAGTCGCTGTGAGGGTTTCCTGGCCTTGCCTTGTGAGGAACCGCCTTGAGTGTCCCTACCCTGATCCACGTTGTCGCCCTTTGATGACTCGTCTTCATCCTCTGGCACAGTAGGGTCATTGTGATCATCTAGTAGCCGACCTTCAATGCGCACCTTGAAGCGCCCAGAACCAGGGTTGCCACTTGCTCCTTGCCAAGGTTGATTCTCGACAGTGTTCGTAATCCACACCCGAAGAGTCCGATATTTCTTCACAGTCTTGCTGATGGAGTCTTGGATATCCAAGCGCTTTCGAACGATCGCCGCATCCAATCGCCTTTCCAGATCACGGAGGTTATTGTATTGCCCGACACCGTCGCCAATGACTATCTCGTCAAGACCCTCGGGCATGTTCTTGTCAGTTGGTTTGCGGCTACGGCGAAGAGCCGCGTCATTTGGATGGGGGATTGTGCGCTGCGCCGCCAAGTACTGTGGGTTCATCGCATGCTGAGGCATTGGGACTGGCATTGCGCCAGCTACTTTGCGGTTAGTGAGGCCTAGATCGAGCTGTTCCCAAGGAGACGAACCTGGACCAGGGGCGCGACGTGTCGCGGCAGGAGACTTCATAGACCCCTGGGGGTAGCCTCGCGCGTAATTAGGCTGCATTTAAGCGGTGGTTGGAGAAACTGCCCTAATCGGATTCTGCAGACCGTCGTATAGATAGGAGGACAAACAGGGCGGGCTGGGAGTCGCGATTCTTCTGCCGCTCAGCCTAACCCGATTTGGAAAGTAGCGCATAATACTGTTCTACTTCTCAGCCCTTTCGCTACAGTACTCTCAAAACAATCAATTTTATGTCTAGATAACATGACTAGAGAACAGAAGTCAGGAGTCGCTTGTTATTATTTCCCATGGATAAACATGTTCGCGTCGCTAAGAAACCAGTGGATTCATGTCTATTCACTCCAGAAGAGATGCCTGATTAGTGTACAATCCTTCCACCACGTTACTGAGTTTCTCAATAGTCTCCAGTGCGGCATCGTAAGCCTGATCACGTTCTGTTTCATCGTACACAATCAAGCAGCCTGATCCTTGATCAAGGACCCCAATGATCACTTTGTCCAGAATCATCTGTGAAAGTTTCCGCTCCACCTGCTGGGTGTCCAGACCGACCATCTTAGCAATGTGTTCCAGCTCCACGCGACTGAAAGGTTCGATGACCTTGATCAGATTCTGCTCCAGCATGGCGTCATAGAGCCGTCGCAGGTGATTCCGAATAAAGGTGTCGCTTCCGAGCTCGTAACGATAATCTGAAAGGGCCTTTTCGTATTGCTCGAGGGACCGGTTGGCGTGCGCTCGTGCAACTGCCTTCATAGCTTCCAGACGAGGGCTTGCATACTTCTGAGCCTGTTTGGAACCCAGAAGCTGAGTGACATCATCCACCAAGTTGAGCATGATCTTACAGAGCAACATGTACTGCAGGGCGGCAGTTGCCAGCTCACTCTCATCGAGCGAGCTGTATCCTTCAAGTGCTTCGATGAAGTACGAGAACGCGGTGGTGAAGTCCTTGTCCTCGGCATGCAACATTCCGCTCTGCATATCCAGACCTGCCTGCAAATTGGGTGGCGTGTAAACAGACGCCGCGGACGTCCGGGCGGCTGTCAAGGCGGCCCGGCCTTTGGCCTGGTTGCCCAATGCATGATAAGTCCGTGATTCGAGCAGTTGCACCTCAACCAGCATGAGCTTGTCGTCCAAACGCTTCAACTCGCGAAGAAGAGAGTTGATGAGGGTAAGAGCATCGTAGTAGCTCTGCTTCTGCATGTAGATTGCAACCAGGCGCGCCTGGAGGTTTTGTCGAAGGAACGATCGGCGCTCCGCGATTGCCCATTCTATGCATGACTGAATGACGGCGATTTGGAGGTCCAGGGTGTTGGGAATTTCACTAATGAGGTCCAGGAGCTGGCGAACTGTCATTCAAGTCAGGATGAAGCTCTTTGCACTCAATTGCTGGCTACTCACCCAGTTTGGCTGTCTTTGCCTTGGCAAATGACGAGAAGGTGTCCCGGCTTGTCTTGATAAGATCTGCGATGTCCTGAGCCTTCTTCGCATCACGATACAGCTCTCCAAGACCTATGAGCGCCTGCTCATAGTCTCGTGATGATGCTTCTGTTGACCCTGGACCTTCCGAAAGGATCTTCTGGTAAGTGTTGGCTGCGGCGGAAGGGTCCTGCTTGGCCCGGTCACGGACTTCCTGTATCCGTGGGGAGACCTGCAGTGTGGCAGCCATGACGAACGGTCAAGAGGGAGTTCAAAAGAGCAGTTTATAACTGTAAGAAAGAAGAGAATTCGTTGATGAGACAGGAAGGACGGGGTAAGGTGAGATGATGACGAGATGGTTGGGTTAAACTCACGCTCAGCCGGCGGACAGTCGGGGAGCTTGAAGCTGGCAGCTATGGATCTCACCGCCCGGGCGACGAATCCGCCCGCCAACAGAAAAAAAAGTTCTAGTCGCCGCCTTTGCCCATTCTCTCCGCCACAATCATATCGTCAACATGGTAAGTTCAAAAATGTCTATTCTTACATGTTGCGAAGGAGATGGCTCACTAGAAGTCAGAAAATCAAAGCGCTTTCTCGCCCAACTGCGTCACAGCAGGCGCCTGGATCATCCACTGTACGCCAGGCTCGAAACCTAGACCCATCTCAGCACCCGTTTGAGCGGGCGCGTGAGTATACCCGTGCTCTCAATGCTGTGAAGATGGAACGCATGTTTGCTGCTCCGTTTCTGGGTCAAATGGGAGACGGTCATGTTGACGGTGTCTACACAATGGCAAAGGATCCTGGTTCGCTCGAAAGATTTGCCAGCGGTAGCGGTGACGGTGTGGTGAAGGTTTGGGATTTGACCACCCGCGAGGAAGTTTGGAACACACAAGGGCACGAGAACATTGTCAAGGGCCTCTGCTGGACCCAGGAGAGGAAACTTCTGTCTTGCGCAAGTGATAAGACTATCAAACTTTGGGATCCCTACAACTCTGCCCCCGAGGCTCCCCCTCTGGCAAGTTACCTCGGCTCAAGCGCCTTTACTGGTCTCTCGCAACACCGAAGTATTCCTTCCTTCGCAGCCTCTTCCTCGGTCATTTCAATCTACGATCTTTCCCGACCTTCATCCACGCCTTCTCAGACGCTGCACTGGCCGACCAGCGTTGACACCATCACGTCGATAGCATTCAACCAGACTGAGACATCTATTCTTGCTTCAACTGCCATCGATCGCTCAATCATCATGTACGATTTGCGTACTTCGTCACCTGTTCAGAAACTCGTGTTGAACCTAGCGTCGAATGCTATTGCCTGGAACCCCATGGAAGCCTTCAACTTTGCCGTGGCCAACGAAGACCACAATGCCTATATCTTTGATATGAGGAAGATGGACCGGGCCCTCAACGTTCTGAAGGATCACGTTGCTGCTGTGATGGATGTGGAGTTTAGCCCCACAGGTGAAGACCTAGTCACCGCATCTTATGATCGCACCGTCCGCTTGTGGAAGAGGAATCGTGGTCACTCGCGCGATATTTATCACACCAAGCGAATGCAACGGTATGTACAATTCAACCAAAGAAACTCTTTCAGAATCATTGCTCGAGTGCTAACGGTCTCGATAGTGTCTTTTCTGCCAAGTTTACACCTGACAACAAATATGTTTTGTCTGGGTCTGACGATGGTAACGTCCGCTTGTGGCGTGCCAACGCTTCTGACCGCAGCGGTATTCAAAGTGCTCGCCAGAGGACTAAGTTGGAGTACGACCAAGCATTGATCAAGCGATATGGACACATGCCCGAGATTCGCCGTATCAAACGCCAACGTCATCTGCCTAAGCCTATCAAGAAGGCCGGTGAGATCAAGCGTGAGGAGCTCGGCGCGATCAAACGACGCGAGGAGAATGTGAGAAAGCACACCGCCAAGGCCAACCTCAAGGGAAGAAAGAGCGAGCGCGAGAAGATGATCCTGGCTCGCGAGCAATAAATTTGCACTTCCGCTGGCGCGTTCAAGTCAGCGCCAAAAGCGCTCTGCTTTCACAATTTTCATTCCACATGATTCCCCGCGTTGGCAGTTTTTAAATCACACGCCCTTCAAAATAATGGATCTCTCATGGCCACACAAGCATACCGTTCTTCGCCCATTCCGTTTTTCTTCTCAGTCTACCTTCTTATCGGTCTGCTGTGAGATTCTAGTCTCTCTTCTCTCTGCTTGCGGGGTAGCCGAAGCGACAGCGTTGTCAATGCGACTCAGGTATCGTGCGATAAGCTGTATTGCGCCGGGCAACACAGCGTACCAACTGACAAGTGTCGCAAATGTGGGCAACCTCAAAACACCACCGCGGCCGCTGTCCACGGCAGCCACAATTTCGCGAGCAACCTCGAGTGGGTCCAGCACAGGTGCAAAGAAATGGCTTGGAGTACGGATCCAACCAAAGAGCGGCGTGGCCATCTGTCCCGTCTCAACAAGCAAGAATTTGATGTGCTCTTCTCCTCGAAGTTCTGCTTCGATTGTCCGGTGCAGTGCGCTAAGCCCTGCCTTGCTTGCTGAGTAGTCTGACAGCCCTGCTGGAGATAATTGTCCCAGCACTGAGCTGACTGTCACGATGGTACCTCCGTTTTCCGTCTCCGTCAGCATATCAGGAACAAATGTCTGATATAGGGAGAAGGCGGCCATCAAGTTCGTTCGGACAGTCTTCTCAAAGTCTTGCGCAGGCAAGTGCAAAAGAGGCCTGCCGTGGATACCGGCTGCAGCACAGTTGATGATGATAGACGGGGGGCCCAGCTGTAGTATAAATATCAGCCTCCATAAATTCATGACCAGAGACACCATTTCACGACCTCACATCTTTCTGTAACCTACCTGCTGTTCGACTTCTTCTTTGGCGCTCTCCAAAGCACGGCGATCGCCGACGTCG
Source organism: Penicillium ucsense (assembly GCA_014839625.1). Lineage (NCBI taxonomy): Eukaryota > Fungi > Ascomycota > Eurotiomycetes > Eurotiales > Aspergillaceae > Penicillium > Penicillium ucsense. The sequence continues at coordinate 76,352 of WIWV01000043.1, forward strand.
CACGTAATATAGAGCACATTCTCCCCAAACACCTCATCTTGCTCCTTGTCACTCATTTTCCTGATGTCCATGACTGCCACACTTGTTCCCTTCATAGCATATATCTGCGCAATCAGAAGCCCAAGCCCGCTGGCGCCGCCGGTCACCAATACCACCTCACTCGCCGGGTCGACCTGGCGTGGAACCCCGTAGGCGATACGCTGGTTGATAGCTCGCGCAACAAGGAGTATAGTCAGTGCGATAGCATATATCACAGACAAAATGAATGCAGTGTCTGTGACTGGTGTGACTTGGGCGCGGAGACAAAGGACGATGACCCAGCCGATGAATGGGCTAAAGATTGTCTTGCCGCAGACCTTGAGAAAAGTATCGAGCGTGAGATGATAAGACCACGGCTTTGAAGCCGTTAGAACTGGCAGGGTACTCCTCGATGAGACTTTCGGCAGTGACTCCATTGTCGACATAGACTTATTTGAACTCAATTACCTCTGCGGTCTTCGTATACTCGGGCGGTTGGTAGGGACTTGATGGTCAGGAGAGGCGCTGTGATCTCATATTTCAAGAATTACTGAATTGAAAGAACGAAGTCAGCGTATGGCCGTTTTTTATCAGGATTTGCCAATGGAGACGTGGCAGGTGCTAGTACTAGGCTTTCTCCATGTGAGTGGGAAGCTCCTGAAGTGTTTACCGAGTTGGAATCGCTCGTGAAGCACATGCAAGTGCCCGCATCATGTGGGGCCGATAAGATAACAGGTAGCGGACAGCCCGCCTGTGTCTGGGTACGAGTATGACTCTACTAACTTAGTTACTAAGTTACTACCTACTTAACTTAGTACTTAGTACTTAGGTACATCTCTTTTGAGGGCACATGTACAGTTCATACGGATTCAGACACTTGCAAGCCAACTTGACTGAACTTTTATAGCAATTGCGACAAATATTTGTCGCGGCAATTTGAATTTGAAAATCCGTGGTCTCGTAAGCTCATTTCCAGACCTCGGGAGGGTAGACCTGTCCAAGCGTGGTGGATTTTTTCGCGCAAAGCCATCGGTCTCAGGAGTCCCCTTGGGACGTGATGATGCTCGCATCTAGTTGAGACCCTGCCAGACTGGTGGAGGACGTCCGGCATCATGCGCCATCTTCGCTGAACCGTGGAGGCCATGGCTGAAAGTTTGTGAATGAGAGCTCTCCGTAAGAAGTTTCATATCACCAGAGTCCAACATGGGCATAAAACCATTTCCAGCGTCAGGATACAGACGGTGGTCTTCAACAGCGTCCTCGTAGATCTCATCTTCGTTTTGGGGTTCAGGACTGACGGATGGACTATCTTGCAAGCTGAATGATACCCGTCTGGTCTGCGCTTTTCTGGCAGCGGGTGCACTGGATCCATTCACTTCGCTGGAATTGGCCGATGTGGTAAGCTCATCAGGTACGGCAGCCATGGAAGCACTCGAATCGCCTGCAATACTTTCACCAGGAGCGGAGGAAGCATTGTTCAATGAGAGCTCCGTTGATGTGGAAGTGCGACGCTTCTTAGCAGAAGTGCTATTGGGTGTGGCGTCAGAGACATCGGATTCAGAGCGACTTCTCTTCGCTGACCTCTGTTTTGACTCAAGCGTGGTGGTTTGGTGATTGGTCGGTTCCGTAGTGTTGGGTCGTAAGAAGAACTGTGATGCCGGCAACTGCTTCATATTGACTGGGAACATCGGGACCGTTGGGTTTCTGCTTGAGACATTGACCAGGAGCTCAACCAGCTGGGCATGTGAGAGACTGGAGAGGTAGGCGCGTCTCTCGTCAGGAGTAAATTGCTCACCCCCAACTTCAAGATGAGGAGCCGCTTGTAGTCGAGGATGCAGTGTTCGAGTCGCCTTCTTCGTCTTGGCAGTCTTCGTCCTGGCTGCTTTGGGGCGACCCGCGGGCTTGCATTTGATGCAATGCCACTCCATGTCCTTCACCAGAATGACGCTATTGTCAATTGGTGGATTATGGCACTTCTGATGCCATGTATTGTTGCATCCATCGCAGAATACGATGGCGTTGGAGGCTGGGCTGTGGCCTCGGTTGCAATGTATGCACACTACTTTAGATTCCTTCTTGCGGGAGACGCCCTTTCGTTTGCCCGTAGTGGCTACTGTTGGAGGTGGGACAAAGGCCGTCGGAGCCTTGATCACTCGGCCAGTCCTGCTGGTTCGAGTGTCCATGTTGGTGCTTGTTACCACGGCGCCTGTGGGGTGTGCTGCCATGGGCCTAGCGAGTGATGTTTTCCCTGGGGCCAATGTCTTGGGCGCCATGGGAAATCGAAACAGGTTGCCAATGACCGACTCTCTCTCAAAAAACAAGAGAGAAGAGAAAGTAACGTGAGGAGTATCTCAATCCAAAGTTGAATTGAGAGGCTGCAGAATGATGAGTGAGAGAAATGTTGGGCAGACGGAATGGAGAAGGGTGGTTGCGAGTAGAAAGGCCGGGGAAAGTTGCTGCTTTTTATACAGCCCACTCCAGAGACCAGGCACCAGACTCCACGTAGCTCCGGCTCGTCTGCCTAAGGGTTGCCTGGTCGCGTTTTGATGAAGAACATGGTCACTGTCGCCAGTGCCATGGAAAATGCAAATTCCGGAAATGGGCAACTGCGGTACCTGTATATTCTCACGTGACAACGGCATGTGTCCCATGGCTAACAACATTACCTACTTCAGGGAGGTTGGTACCAGCTCTTATAGGTAGTCACTTAATTTACATCACAAAAGGAAGGTTGAATTCAGAGATCAGGGCACATCTGGAGAATTTTTATCTAATTCAATAGAGGCTTTTTGCTGTTGCCTGATTTGAAACTTATTTACATTTGTACAGTAATGATGAAACTCTAACCACCCGTTTTTTTCACATTCAAGATACCACACCATCCGTCTTTAATTGAGCGATATCGGTACTGCTATAATTCAACATTGTGGCGAGCACTTCATCGGTATGTTGACCCAGCGTTGGAGGAGGTGTGCGCACACCAGGCTTCGCCTCGGAATATTTGATGGGTGTGTTGACCAGCTTAATGGGACCGCAAGCAGGGTGATCTACTTCAGTGACCATGTTTCGCGCGAGAACTAAGAAAATCGTGTGAGCAGGATACGTCATTTGGAACGTTGGAACGCAAAGAGCTGAAAGCGTACCATGTTCATGATTCAGTGTCCCTTGGATATCATTCACCGCTGCATATGGCATACCACTGCCTTCGAAAATATCAAGCCATTCTTTCGTCGTCTTCTGTTGGGTTGTGTTCTCAATCAAGCCATCAATGTCTTCTCTATGTTTCACACGATCACTGTTTGTGACAAAACGAGCGTCACTCTTCCATGCAGGAAAGCCAAGACGGTCACAAAGAACACCAAATAGGCGGTCATTGCCCCCTCCAAAGAGAATATCACCGTCCTTTGTCTTGTAGCTTCGGTATGGCACAATTGACGCTAGGAGCAATCTTCAGTATTAGTAGCAATCAATGCATGATTTCTCTTTTTTTTTCACTTACGATGAGCGGTTCCCCAACGCCCTGAATCTTTCTGCCCGCTGATCAACGCAGAGCTCGCCAGGTTAGACAAGGTAGCGACCTGACAATCACTCAAGCAAGCGTCAATGTGTTGGCCCTTGCCCGTTCTCATCCTTCCTAACAAAGCAGCCATGATTGCATTGGAAGTATACAATCCAGTGGTCAAATCAGTGACTGCGACGCCGACCTTGACAGGAGGACCGTCACGCGATCCGGTGATGTGCATCAATCCCATCTCTGCCTCTACCATGACATCGTACCCAGCTCTGTTGCTGTATGGCCCAGTCTGGCCATAGCCTGTAATACTGGCATAAATCAATTGGGGGTTGATTTTGTGAAGCGTCTCAAAGTCCAATCCATATTTCTTCAGTGCTCCTGGGACGTAATTTTCGACGAATACATCGCATTCCTTGGCGAGCTTGTGTAGAATCTCGACGCCAGCCTTATGCTGGAATGATAGAGCGAGTGACATTTTGTTGCGATTGACCTAATCGACGATAAGGCTTTGCAGTTGACAAGCGCTTACTGGGGGGAGTCTTCTCATACCGCTAAATAGTATGCACTTTCACCTGGGCCTTGTCTGGACGCATCCTCATACTTTGCGTACGGTGGGCCCCAGGCTCTGGTATCATCACCTCTAACGGGATGCTCGACCTTAATCACATCTGCACTATGAATGACAAGTAAAAATGTTAGTAATGAAGGCCAGTGATCATGCTTACTGCGCAATTGACATCCAGATCAGTGATCTAGTAGTAGGGTTAGGCTCTCACCCTAGATCACCTAGTATTTGGGTGCAATATGGCTGTGGTTTATGGACAGGTCAGTCAATATCGTAATGACCTAGGGATGAAGCAAGCCACTCACCCCAGCGAGTACCCGTGTCATGTCAAGTACACGAATTCCTTTCAAAGGAAGTGTGCCATCTACAGGCGAAGCGGTTGCGGAATAGCTCCGCATGGGCCGCATGGCTATAATGCGCGATGAGGCATTGCTTGGTCGATAGGGCTTTAAACGGCACAGAAGTGAGAGAGACATGCTTAATAACAGATGCTATAGATCAGCTCCTAAAGAAATGGAAAACAGAGCAAGGAACCAAGAGGAATGAAGATTGATGAGAATCAATCAACTCCAACCTCTTAAATGGGAGTCTGGGGTAAATGGAAACTCCGCCAAAACGCCGACGACGACACCGCTCGGAGTGGGGCCCAAAGCCGAGGTCGAACGGGCACCTTCTCCAATTGTGTCATCCTGCAGCTTCGTCAAGTATCACCGCAAACATGTTTACTGGCCTGGTAGAGACCATCGGAAGTAGGTCTTTCGTGGTCTACAAGATATTCAACATGAACTGACATCCCTTGTTTGTATAGCTGTCACAGCTCTAGAGCCTCTCGACACCACGTCAAGTGGGGGCGGGGGTACTTCGCTGACTATCTCCGACTGTGAAGAGATTCTTACCGATGCCCATCTGGGGGACAGTATCGCCGTCAATGGTATGAGCTCTACAAGGGAATATCCAGCGGTTTATGGCACTATACTGATGGTGTCTTTCATTCTCTAGGAACATGCCTAACTGTCACCGCTTTTGAGAAAGGCTGGTTCAAGGTCGGCTGTGCGCCGGAAACACTGCGAAGAACGAATCTTGGATCTCTGAAGGCTGGGTCCAAAGTGAACCTCGAGCGCGCAGTCTCTGCCGATACTCGTATGGGTGGTCACTTTGTTCAAGGTCACGTTGACACCGTCGCGAAGATCCTATCCGTGACGCCAGATGGCAACGCCCTGGTGTTCCGCCTGCAGCCGCGTGACAAGGATGTGCTGCGCTATGTCGTCGAAAAGGGATACGTCACTCTTGACGGCGCTAGTCTTACGGTCACAAAAGTAGTCGACGGAGCCGAGGGATACTGGGAGGTGATGCTGATTGCCTATACGCAAGAGAAGATCGTCACTGCCAGCAAGAAACCTGGCGAGGATGTGAATGTGGAAATTGATATCGTCGGGAAATATGTCGAGAAGAGCGTTCAAGGTTACTTTGCCGGCACATCCGGTGGAGATTTCGCCATCTTGGAGAAGATGGTCTCCCGTCTCGTTGATGAGAAGTTGAAACGCTGACCTGGATGGTCTACGGACGCATCCACATGCAAGAATCTAAGCTTTTCTCCGATCTATTCAATTCCCTACTTCATAGGTCATGGATCTGCAATTGAGCATGCAACAGTCTGTTCATACCATATGCTGAGGAGAAATCCAGTGATTTGGTGGACTCTTTAGGTAAGACTCTATAAAATCAACGACACTAATCCTGACGCACACCCCTTGCTATTGGAGAAAGCCGCATGTGCCTACAGAAATCCTATGCCACTAGGTTTCCTAAGTTTATTCTGCCTACCATAACCTCTGGCAATTGCACTAGGGTAAATAGACCAGCTAATCAACTATTACTGGCCTAAGTAACTGATCAATGAAACTTCAACTGGTTCTTGACAGGAATCATAACGTGGAAGCATCCCGGAAAGACCCTTGGTCCTTATGGCCATGGCTAGATATCATGCATTTGATTCTTATCTAATATTCCTCAGACAATGCAGAAAGTGCAATGGGCAGCCCGGAATATTGTATTAGAACAGTTTATGTTTGTTGAGAACACCCATGGATGGATCTTCAGAGCCCAACGCTAGGTGTATTGAATGAGACCGAGAACATGGAAAGAAGAGTGAGGGCCGGGAAGCCTTGCCCCCAAGTACGACAACTTTTGATCTGCATACGCTCATGAAATAAAACAGACCACCATAAAGCTCGTGGGTATAATGTAGGCGATCCGGTAATGTACACGACCAATTGCCGACTGAACCACTCGGGTCCGTGAAATGACTTAAGGCCTGGCAGGCGTGCGGGTGACTCAGATCACCATAATGCGATCGATGCGTTCAAAAGCCTCGCTGAACATAGAGTGAAATAACGTCAATGATTCTCCATCTTCAAACGCTCACTCCTGCATTGAGTCATCAGAATCAGCTTCGGGTTCCTCGTCATTATCATCGTCATCGTAATCACTGAGCCATTCGCCATCCTCCTCGTCCATCTCATCCATGTCCTCATCCTCATCCTCGTCAACTTCCTCCCCATTGGCCTTAGCTTTGGCCTTTTCTGCCTTCTTTCTTTCAACATTCTCCTTTTGCTGCTTTTTGCGCTGTTCCTTCTCCTTGCGACGCTTTTCCCAGCTCTTGTCCAAGGACTTCACTTCCGCCGCAGACTTGGTAATGAAGTCGTGCCACATGATCTTGCCCTCACAAACGCCGTCCTCGACCTTCATCAGACGGAGTTTCATGCGCGGACCCAACTCCACCAACTTGACCGCGCGTTTCTCAACTCCAGGCGTGTCCACCTTCTTCTGAGCCTTGTCGCCAGCCTTTTGGCGTTGCGCCTCTCGTTTGTTGAGAATCTTGCGGGTTGTGCTTTCCGCAACTTCGACTTCCGCGTCAGTGTCGAGTTCGGTTTCACTCGCAGACGTGTATCCGGCGGCCGATGGATCCAGTAGATAATCAGCAGCATCTTCTAGCTTGCCTAAGTTGGGCACGGCTGCCTTCTTCTTTTCCCGATTGCGAATCTCCTTGGGGTCCAAGCGGCGGATACGTTTTGAGACACCCGTCTTCTTTGTTGCAATTGCGTAGTGTCGTAGGTGAAGAACGTACGAGCCGTCGTCGGACTCACTGGGTTCTCTGTTTAAGAGCATAACGCGGCGAATCGAGGAGAGAGGTTGGGCTTGCGGGTTGATTGGAGGGAAAAGAGACTGGAAGATGGTGGTCGTGAGGGACTCGAGACGCTTGGGTACTTTTGAGTCTTCGGTAGCGTGAGGAGAATTGAAGTTGTTCATCACAAGCAAAGGAGGAGTCTTGTGATCTTGTCCACCGCTACGTGGACGCTTCAATGAACGCTCGACGTCCTTGCAAAGCGAATAGTTCTCAACTTGAAAATGAAGAGTCGGTCCACGGGGAGTCACAGCGAGTCGCATATTTGTGTTTCCTGTTTTGGATTTGGAGAAAAGCATCAAGTGAGTGACACCGAGGGGGCCGGCCATCACGGTATAGTCGCGAAGTCGGTTAGATTTCCGTTCCTAGTTAACAGCGTTAGATATGAGTTCGCGGCGACAATTCCGAGCAAAATCCACCGACCTTCAATCGCACGGCAGTATCAGGCTCCATCATTCGGCGAACATCCTTGACCAGCTGCGTCACGCTGGTGCCGACTTGAGAAGCGCCCACTCGGATGACCATGGACTTGGGGGCCTTGGTCATCGACGACGCTGAACCTTTGCCAGCCGCAGCTGCAGAGGCATTTTGCGCCCGAAGATGAGTGCGCTTCTTCACACGAGCCTTCGCCATATCGAATGTAATACAATTGTCGACGATTTTCTTTATAGGAAAAAATAGATTGTCCACGAGGAAGTTCGGACAAAGTACTGCCCTGCTTTTGCTGATAAGCTGGAAGTTTTTTTTGTCTCCAAAAATTCCAGGGCGGAGCCAATGCGGATCATTGATGTTGCGGACCCACCCAAAATTATCTCGAAGGTCTCGAACGGTAATTACTTTTTTTCGGGCTAGAATATTCTTCAAGTCATAACGAAAAGATGTCTGCGATCAAGAAAAGAAAGGTCTCAGGCGAGAAGCCTACGTCTGTGTCTCAGGAAGAAAATGATGCTAATTCCGTGAGCTCACAATCTGGCGACGAGACTACAAATTCAGACGCCCCGGATGCCGATGCGAAGGCCTCGAGCGCTCCGCAGACATTCAAGGAACTCGGCGTGATCGATTCTATCTGCGAAGCATGTGAAAGTTTGGGGTACAAGAAACCTACGGCGATTCAAGCCGAAGCGATACCTTTGGCTTTACAAAACCGAGACCTCATCGGTCTTGCAGAAACAGGTTCGGGGAAGACCGCAGCTTTTGCAATCCCAATCCTGCAAGATCTCATGAGCCGACCTCAAGCGTTCCACGGACTTGTCATTGCACCCACAAGAGAGTTGGCATACCAAATTGGAAAATCTTTCGATTCACTCGGCTCGACTATCAATGTCCGAACGACAGTCATTGTCGGAGGCATGGACATGGTGCCCCAGTCTATCGCACTGGGCAAGAAGCCGCATATCATCGTCGCTACGCCTGGTCGTTTGCTTGATCACCTCGAAAACACAAAGGGCTTCAGTCTGCGCTCTTTGAAATACCTCGTCATGGATGAAGCCGATCGCTTGCTGGACATGGACTTCGGACCACTCCTCGACAAGATTCTCAAAGTCCTGCCTAGGGAGCGTCGCACATTCTTGTTCTCCGCGACTCTGAGCAACAAGGTCGAATCTTTACAGCGCGCCTCTCTCTCCAACCCGCTGCGCGTATCCGTATCTTCCAGCAAGTACCAGACAGTCTCGACTCTTCAACAATACTTCCTGCTACGTCCCCACAAGCACAAGGATATCTACCTGATCTATCTCCTGAACGAATTCGCTGGCCAGTCAGCAATTGTGTTCACGAGGACAGTACACGAGACACAACGCGTTGCTTTCCTTCTTCGTGCGCTTGGGTTCGGTGCTATCCCTCTCCACGGTCAACTGTCACAGTCTGCTCGGTTGGGTGCTCTGGGTAAATTCCGTTCACGCTCGCGGGATATTCTCGTTGCTACCGATGTTGCCGCTCGTGGTCTTGATATTCCATCCGTCGACGTAGTCCTGAACTTCGATCTCCCCACCGATAGCAAAACATATATCCATCGTGTCGGTCGTACCGCTCGTGCTGGAAAGTCTGGTGTTGCGATTAGTTTCTGCACTCAATACGATGTGGAAATTTGGCAAAGGATTGAGGGTGCTCTTGGCAAGCAACTTCCCGAGTACGAGGTCGCCAAAGATGAGGTGATGGTCCTTGCCGAGCGAGTGGGCGAAGCTCAACGGCAAGCGATTATGGAAATGAAGAACTTTGACGAGAAGAAAGGAACCCGAGGCAAGAAGTTTGGCAAGGGCAAGCGTTCTCGGGATGACATGGATCAAGAAGAAGGTTAAAATATATCCAATCTTAGAATTACATGCACACTTGGGGACTTCCAAGCATTATATCTTGAAAGCGTATATTGGACAGCTGCAAATATCTTGCCAAATACTGTGGCAATGCTTGTCAGCGCTCGGTGTCGAATGTCATCTGTATGATGTTGCAAAAGCAGCGAACTTGACCTTCTCGACTTTCTTCGTCCGTACATACAACAGAACTGAGGATTTCCTCTCTTTTACCTTAGCCCTACCTAGCCTTCAGATGTCTTCAAATGGATTGATACCTATATCACTTTCAACCTTGTCGACCACTGTGGGTCTCTTACCGTTGCTTCAAAAGCGCCCTGTATCCAATCTATCTCTAACGGGATGTATTATTTAGTCTCCATTCGGTGTGGACTAAATTCCAAGGGAAGTCACGGAACGAGGTTATCATCATAGGAGCTGAGGCTAAGTACCAGGCGGATGGCTTCATTCGAGGGCGAATCGTAGAGACAACGTCATGGGAATTAAGTCCGAGGAAGAAAAGGGTAAGAGGTAGATAATGATATTGAAACGACATTAAGTCGTGATTTGGGTGTGAAAATTAAACATAAATTCCCATGTTGGTATCCTTCTTCTTCGCCTGCACCTCAGCAATAGCGTCGACATAGTTTTCGTGGCCGACCTTGCTCATTCCCTTGCGCAGGGCAATCATACCAGCCTCAACGCAAACTGCCTTCAGCTGTGCACCACCGAACTCGTCAGTGCTGCGCGCTAACTCGGCCCAGTTCACCGAGTCCTCAACAGACATTTTACGTGAGTGAATTTGGAGAATGTTGGCACGAGCCTCCTCGTTTGGCAGCGGGAATTCGATCTTGCGGTCCAGACGACCAGATCGGAGGAGTGCTGGATCCAGCACATCCACACGATTAGTCGCGGCCAGGACTTTGATCCGGTCGTCGGAAGCAAAACCGTCCAACTGATTTAGCAATTCCAGCATGGTTCGTTGCACCTCACGATCACCGGACTTTTCTGAGTCGAAACGCTTGGTACCCACGGCATCAAGTTCGTCAATGAAAATGATTGATGGCGCCTTCTCCTTAGCGAGAGCGAAGCAGTCACGGACTAGCTTGGCACCATCACCAATAAACATCTGCACCAGTTGAGGGCCAGCAAGCTTGAGGAAAGTCGCATTTGTCTCGGCAGCACAAGCTCGTGCAAGAAGTGTCTTACCGGTACCCGGTGGACCATACATGAGAGCACCTGCGGTAGAAATAGAAAAATTAGATTCCTTATGGTCCGCCTTTGTAGACTGGGTACAGAAACACTTACCCTTTGGCGCCTTAATACCGATCTTACTGAAGCGTTCAGCCTCCTTCATTGGCCACACAATAGCCTCCACAATCTCTTCAATCTGCTTGTCCAACCCACCGATATCGGTGTACTTCTCTGTGGGCTTCTCGTCGACCTCCATGGCCTTCACCCGGTTGTCGTATTCCGCGGGGAGTGTATCAAGAACCAGGTATGAATCCTTGTTGACACCAATCAGATCTGCGGGCTTCAGTTTCTCGTGATCAACAAGGCCAATGAGAGGGAGGAAGATCGTCTGTCGGGTCGATGTTTTGATGACGGCCGACTTGCCAACGCGGGTGGCATCCAAATCGATGTTGGCCCCTTCCTCGGCAGCCTCAGCTTCGACATCAAGATCCAACAACTCAACAACATTCCCCACAAGGTAAGGTAATTGTCTTTATGACGAAGAAATAACGTTAGCCACTAGAACTGAGCGCGTGGTTCCTGAGATGAACGCCCAACAATCGTGTGATGGGGGAGCGTCTCCAAGATAGTCTCCCAAAGCAGCTGAGGGCTCCATACCTGTTGTTTTCGATCTTTTCGTGGTTGTCCTTGACCTTCTCCCGCATCGTACTTTGCTCGTGTGTAAGTCGTTGGAATTCGCTCTTCATGATGCGCATCTCGTTCTCTAGCATTCGCCGCCTCTTGACGATATCCGCTGTGCTTGAGTGCAAGATCTCATCATCAAGCAGCTCCTCCTCATCGTCCTTCTTTTCGGCATCCTGCATTTCGGCATCTCCATCGTGACTAGGCTTCTTGCCATCTCCGTCACTATTTTCCTGCTTCTTGTCTCTGTTCTCGCGTTCGAGATCGTCGAGATCTTCGAGGGTGGACATTTTCGGAAGCTTGGTAAGGGCCGATAAGTTGTTTTAAATCAATGATGGAAGCTGGAGATGCAGTGATTGTAGGTTCTGAGAAAGTGCGGTGGTTGATTCAACAAGGTGTAGACGGGAAGAGCTGCTGATGACCGAGCTCCGACAACGTCAGCCAAATCACGTGAGGAACTGGACAGTAGCAGACGCACGGTCCAGTGGTCCACGCTTCACGCTATGGGCCTAATTGTAGTTTTCCTTAGAGCAAAAATCTATCTTGGGGCTCATTTTCACACACAAAATTTCGAGTACAAGCTCTATAAATGTTGAGGATGTCTGGAATTGAATATCCTCTTCAATAGCATCTATTGTGATCCATGTGAACATACCTCCTCTGCGCAATGCATTCTAATAGATCGAGTAAGGGCTGTCGGGCCTTTTGAACTGATTAATGTTCCCAAGGTTGTCCAACACCTTCTGTCGGCCAAACTTCAGAAGTCGGAAACGAGAAACAAAGTCGTCGTTGTTGACTAGGTAGTCACTCGTGTCAGCATGCAATCTGCGCCCGAACTTCAGCTCATACGTACCGTAGCCACCACACATACGACGCTTGCCAGTAAACTCGGATCGCCCGTGCAACATTCTCCAATTATCAAAAACTGTCGCAACATTAGCTGAAAGCTGGAAGTTTCGCGGTTGCAGATGGGCCCACTTACTCAACGCTGTTCCTGGTTGTAGCTGGGTCCAGATCTCATTCGATGAGTCGGTCAGGATGTTGTTATACACTCTGGCAGCGTCGTACCACTCCTTTTGCTCATTGATGTGCCAGTTGGCCTTCGGAGCTCGATCATAATTATTCCATCGAATCTGGTAGACCGCTTTTGTGTCATCGTGAACGGAAAAGACCGGCGCAGTCGAGGAGGGTTGTATACACACGTCTTCGTTTCCGCTTGCATGCCACGGATGGCGTGAGGTGGAAAGGATCTTGTATGATTGAGGGCTCGTCTTGGCCAGCTTCTTAGCTGCTGCGAAACCATCAACCAGCAAGCTTTCTCCTCCTTTACCATCTGTGTGTGACAGCAGATGGAAGAGCTGCAGCCTCGCGGGGTCACTGAAGTAGGTGTTGTCCGTGTGAGCTCCAAGCCACTCATTCGTGTAGGCTGTGTCCTTGTATGTCAGATCCGCAGTGAAATCCCAGAATCCGCCTATGCATATGGTCAGCTTCTTTATCCGCAATTGGTCTTTGGGTGGAGGAACATCACTGACCGTAGTGTGTATGTCTTATGAATGCAATTCTCTCAATTAGAGCTTTTGTCGACTGCGGATCAACAGGCACGCCTTTAACAAATGAGAACCCCCACTTCCACTAATCCGGAGTGAGCATTTGTCCATAAGGCCGTGGAATGGGGTGCTGGATATCAATAGTGACACAATACTGACAATATTCTCTAGCCATTCTAAGACTGCTTTATCTTCGGACATGACCGCGTCGTACGCCACCTCCGGATATGGATTTCCGTCTCGTTGTTCGTAGACCTCGAATGGTCTAAATAAGGTGGTTAGCATGCTTCAAGTTGCCACACGTTCTGGACATACCGTGGCAATCTGATCGCATCTGCTGCTGCCGACTTGGCAGCAGGTTTAGTATTTCCGCGATGCGCCGCAAGCCAATTCCATGAATATGTGCTTTCATGTCCATCATTCCCTAAGTCCGGGTAAGCAATGTGAAAGGTGGATTCTTGGAGTCAATGTTACTTCTTACATTTCACGTGCACATTCTCGGCATCCACGCTGCGGACAGACTTCGGTCTGACTTTCGGTGAAATCTGGCAACGAAATCTTGAGTGTTGGTTCAGGGGAAGTCAAATGGTAGTGAGTGGTAGACATACCGCAAACGTGTCGACAATCCTTTGTTTGGTATCCGGGTGGACACACTTTGGACATTGACAATTTTCCCTGGTATCAGTCCGATTTAGCAAGAATCCTATCTCCGGGTCTTGCTAAGAGCGGAATACCTCATGAATAAAGATCCGCTATCGATTCCATCTTAGTTTCGACATCAGAAGAGTTTGGCGATCATTTCAAACTTACAACTGCCAGAAAGGACCTTCCTCTGGACGGTTGGTTTTCACCACAGTGTTGCCGTAGCTTTGAGCTAACTGGAACGCCTTCTGGACCTTCGCATCCTTGGAATCATTCTTGGCTTTCTCGATCTTGGGAGCTTCACTGCCACTCTGGGTAGAAGTGGACTGAAGGCGTCTGCTCCCGTATAGCCAGAGTGCATGGCGAGTTCTACCATTGCATGCCCTACTGGCCTACATGTAACCCTCAAATAAGCATGTTAGCTCAACAAGCCTCAATTTGGAGCCACATAGCAACTAGACGAATTTCCACCCACCGATACGCAACTCTTGAAGACGCTCGACGGTGAACAGGAAGCTCTAAGCACGCATGTTAGCGTCAGGAACGTTCAGGATATCTGCCCTGGGTTCACCTATGTAGTGCCCACGAGGCTGTTCCTCTCAGAGAGATCAAACGAGTCCCGCTCATGTTTTCGAGTATGCGAACATGCGTTTCTTGTCGCGGGTACGGCAAAGTGCACGCAATTGGTACTTTCTGGGGAAATGGCCCGAGCGAGGCAGCATGTAACGGCCGAGGTTAAATTCACGTGACTAACTATACTGAGTCCGCTCTTTGGCGCCGCTTCGAAGCCGACAATAAGAAACTGCTTACGGGTTTGGTGGACAGGCTTTCGAGAAACACTTTGGATGTGGATTCGAAATTTTTGATGATGTTTATATGCGCAACAACATTTGAGGTAGGCTCAAAGTCAGCCGTGTCAGCTCAAATGCATATCTCAAGCTGCCGTCTTTAACTAGTACGACCAAGATCAAACTCCCTAAAGCTTGCTTTTTTCTCCGATAACTTTGACCAATGCACGGCCGTTGCTAAGGACAACTTTTCCGTACTGATTCTTGGTCACAAAGCGAACCTCCTCGAAGCCATCCGACTGCTTGTCACCCATTCGCCAGATTTCCGTAGTGAGCTTGTCGCCCGGGCGAACAGGCGAAGCGAAACGCGCCTGGAATTCCTTGAGGTTGTCAGGGTTGCTCCCGCCGAGCTCGCGAAGAACGCCGTGCGCGGTAGTATTCCAGCTGAAGAGACCATGGATAATGGTTCCGCCGAAGCCCATCTTCTGGCCTGGTTCAGGCGTAGCGTGAAGCGGATTGTAGTCTCCATTCAGGCTAAAGGTCATCAGCGCTGGCTTTCGGGCGATGTGACGTGAACAAGGGTCTTACCGATACAGATGAGCTGTTTCCATATTTGTCTGAACAACGTGAGTAGCATCGGGCTTCTTCTCTGCAGGAGGAGGGAAGTTGACCGTAGCGGGACCTATACGCTCTGTCAATTAGAGTCATCGACGAACAGACATGGGATCGAACGATAAACGAACCTTTGGGACCACCCCATCCACCCTGGCCAACTAAGAAGCCGCTACTCAAGACCTTGGAATACACCTCGCCGGTCTTTGCATCAACAATGGATTGCTCGGTCTCAACTACCGTGCCCGGCTTGCCCTTGTCATAGACCCCAATGACTTTATTTCGCAGCTCAAACTTCTTTCCGGCGCTTGTCGGAGGTAGAGGCTTCAGTACGGTGATCTTTCGCTGACCGTCAACGCCGTGGCGGTGATCCAAATCAGGGACGCCTGGAATCTTGACAGCCTTTTGGCGGGCATAGAAGTCAACGACCTCCTGATCGGTGAGCTTGAATGCTAAATAATGGCGAGTCAGCGTGTCACAAAAGCTCTATCGGTTAAACTGAGGGATTGAGTGCGATGCATACGGAGAATGAGCGGGTAAGTGGGAAAAACAGAGAAGCTTGGATGCAATTCCTGTAACGAAATATTAGAGTTAGGAGTTCATCATGGCAATTGGTCGGTACAATCGTACGTAGAGGAAATGCAATTCGTCGGCCTTTACACCAATACTGTTGGCAAAGAGTAAGACATCTCGCTTCTGCCAAGAAACTTCTTGGGAAGGAAATTCATGACCAGCTCCTGGGGCAGACATGATGTGTATGTACCAGTAATCGAAGTAAGAATTGAACAAAAGAACTAAGTGGAAGATGCGCGGATTGAGAGCAAGAAATAGCGGAGAGGAGACAAGCTAAAGCTGGAGTAATTGCGGGGCGGCGATGAGCCGAGGATCTGATAGTAAGTTGCCGATGCCGAGAAAACGCCCTTCCTTGCCGTCAACTTCTCCCTGGACCTCTTGCCAAACCAAGGCGCGTGTAGCCGTGTACGTATTGACGGAAGTTCAAATTCTATACTGGTTTTCTTACAAGAATGAATTTCCTTTCTTTGACCAAGATCTTTGACCAAGAACGATGAGATATGATAAAGAGCGTCGGAGTTGCTAGACTAAGCATCGACTCGGGGTATCTACTTGGAAATTCGAGGAGCTTCACAATCACCTCTCCGTATCGCGCCATGTAGTAATGCCTTTTACCTGCCACCCAAATAAATCCAAAAGTTTAACGCCGAAAGGTGGGAACCCAGAAAAAGAGGCCGGAGTCACATCGGATCACTCTGTGCAAAGCCTGAGTTGCCTATGCTGATTTGCAGTGCATCGACTGGAAGATGCCAAGATCGTGTGGAAATTCATCGAAAAATCGGAAGGACGTGGGGTTCAGTATATGTTTAGCACCTGTATCAGGTCAGTCATTTGTCGCTCTTGCGAGTACGCAATTGGAAGGGTGACTCACATGCGATAGAAGCAGCTGCCCTCCGCGAAGCGAGTAGGATCCTCCACATCGAATTTGTAGGAGATGTTAATATCCAGATCACGCTTGTTCTTGTCGTTAGGGCGGTTCTCGAGGACACCAGAAACGGTCTCACCCTCCTCCACGGTGAGGACGTCACGAAGATAGAACACGGTCTGCTTCCAGTGAGTGTACTTGGCGTGAGGACCGGTGGAGAAGTGGATGGGCTTGTGGCAAGCGCTGAAGTCAATGTCGAACCAGGCAATAAGGGCGTGGATGAAGTCGGAGCGTTGCGCAGTCAGCTTGTAAGGGACCTTGAAGGCGAGATCGGCGGTGGTGACAGTGTTGAGGTCAAAAGTGATGATCTCACAGGGCTCAGTGACCAGAGCCTTCATCTCAACGGTGTCGACGAGAGGCTCAGTAAGTGCGATCTCCTTCATAGGGCTGTAGTTGAAGCCGTAGACATTGTCCCAGACTATTGATAGCAGAATCAGAAATCGGCGTCTCAAAAGATGGCTGCTGGAATACCCACATCCAATCTTGTCATCCTTGTACTCGCCGTCCTCGATAGCAGCGACGTACATGGTCGCCTTGTCGGGGAAGATCTTGCCATCAGCAGCGAGATAGGTATCACGGGCATAGAGGACGGTGTCCAGCATGGACTCGTAGAGCAGGAAGTAACCCATCCACTCAGAGATGATGATGTCAACCTTGGGGAATGGGAGATGAACCTCCTCCATCTTGCCTTGAAGAAGGGTAATCTTGTCGCTGAGACCATTGACGGCAACAATTTCCCGAGCCTTCACAATGATGGAGGACATGTCGACACCAATCACATGCTTGGCACCGGCGCGGGCGGCGAACCTATATTCCCAAGTCAATCTCTAGGACAAGTGCCATACTTTCGGGGAATCGTACATGCTCAGGATACCAGTTCCACAGCCAACATCAAGGACGACCTTGTCCTTGAAAATGTGGCGGTTCTGGTAGATAGAGTCGCGGTAGGAACGAGTGCGCACGTCATCTTTCTGCAGGAAGAAAGAGAATCCTGTTAGCAAAGCTCACAATTGGTTGTGAAATGAGTCCACATGGAAGGAAGAGGTTCTCACCAGCATCTCCTCGTGAATTCCTGCCATGATTAGTAAGAGACGTTAGCTAATGCTGCTAGCGAAAAACCTTCTGTCTGGTGAAGAATTGACACGATGGGCCTTAGTTAATTACCGTGGTGATCGTAGCTGTTTACTAGTTAGTACAACGGACATTCATGAGAGCCAAGCGAATCAAAAAGTCTTACCTAGTGAAGTAGCGCACTTCAGCGTGCTCAGCGCCGACCATGCGTTCAGCGCTGCTGGCAATAACGCCAGAGGCGTTGGCGGCATCAGCTTCACTCATGTTGACTGTAATACAAGAATGATCTTGAAAGGGAAAATTTCTGAGAATGGGATGAGGAGACTGCGACAACGAAGCAGAAAACCTAGACGCGAAATAACTACGGCCTTATCTCTCGCCTCTCCAAACTTTTTTTTCTCAGCATCTCCCAATGCCAAGCATAAACTCCAAAACGTCCCCGCTGGCGCTAGGCCATTTTCATCCAATCACATGCCAAATCCAGCCCTAAAGCTTCTAGGGCTAGTCGATGGTTGCAGTCTGGCAGTCACCCTTACTGGATCTACAGCCCCCTGGTCTCACCACTTATTTCACCGCCCATCGAAAGCCTTATTTGTCTGGGGCTTCGGCCGGCAGAAAGGTAGGGTCGGCCGTGGTGGGGTGCTACAAATGATCGCTGTGCTTATAGTCGTGGCAGAGCAGGGTACTTCATCAGTTATTGTTCTGGCGAAGTTCAAATGATTCTACACAGATTCTACACAAATGATACAGACGATCTTAAAGTTTTTAGAGAGATACGACAGGAAAGTTTTAGCTAAGAAGGACCTTGAGCACCTCTTCTTGAGTCGATATCCACATACCAGGTAATTACCTACTCTTACGGCATTTTATCGGCTAAGCATAGCAGTTAAGAAGAAGCCGGGTCTGCGAAACGAAATCTCTGGAACGCTCACAGAACGGAATATCAGCAATTAAAATTCGCTTGACTACCTTCCGAGTACCTGACTACTTATTACCTAAGTCATGTACCTGCTGACTATTTCTATCGGACGGACCTGGATGTGTGTTTGGCATTGCATTGTTGGCTAGTCTTGGTGTTGACATGACATATACTCCATGAAGCAAAAATCTGGAGCTCATACATCAAGCTATCTACATGTCGCGCTCGTGTCAATGTGAAAGGTGTGCTTGAACAAAATGGGTGACCTAAGTACTGCTCGCGTCACGGTATACGTGCTTTGAACCTCATGAACTATATAGATATCGCTTCTGATGCCCTTGAAATAATCTATGCAGATATAGTGAGACGAGTCCATCCTACTACCTACCTACCTATAGTTAGTTAGTAGAAAGCTCTATTAGTCAGCAAAGAGAGGATCCTTCCATGACTGGCGACCTATCTAGTACCAAACAGATTGACGCGGTGCTAACCGAGATCTGCACCAGCCCTGAGTACATCATTTCCATCATGAAGGGACGTCTCAGACCGAGGTTGGGGTCATGTTGTGGGACAAAAGGACTGCATATAGTCGGAAGACCGAATTGTAGCTTTTATAGCATTCAACTCGCACTGTCGTCATGAACATGGTGAATCTGCCTGATGACAACGAAGCTTAGCTGGAGACGTATATGCCAAGACCGCCCGGGGAAATGCCGCCCCATTGAGTCCGCTGAGTTCGTCATGTTTAGCTTCTTGACACCGATGCAGTTTTACAGGGCCTGGGTCTCTGACTGATCACCATGTTCCTGCGCCCGAGACAGTCGATCTCCTTGAGCCTGGTGGTGATTGCTGTGTTGGCTTTGCTTGTCAATCCCTCCTCAGCGTCTCTGGGTGACCATCTTCCGGACTTCAAGGAATGCGTCCAGGTAGAATCCCCTGCCCGAGTCTGGAGTGACACACATGGGCTCACTTCCACCTTCGCAGGTTTGCAAAACTGAGAACTGTCAGAATGGCAATTCAGTGCTCCGTGAGTCGCTCATTCCTTAATCATACCTATTGTTTGGAGCAAGCTCCAAAGCTAACCAACGTCTCTCTTGTATAGCGCTGCACCTCCGCTTGCTATTTTGGACCTGCCCAGCCGAGTGCGATTATACTTGCCAGCATGTCATTACCGACCGTCGAGTCTCGCGTGATCCGCCAATGCTGAGTCCCGTGGTGCAATTCCACGGCAAGTGGCCATTCCGCAGGATGCTGGGCATGCAGGAGCCCTTTTCCGTGCTCTTCTCCTTTCTCAACTTCGCCGCTCACTGGCACGGCATGTCGCGTGTTCAAGAATCGATTCCGGACTGGTATTCGATGCGCAAATACTACATGATGTTTGGGTATATTGGATTGACTAGCTGGACATTCAGCATGATCTTCCACACGCGGGACTTCAATATCACGGAAAAGCTGGACTACTGGGCGGCAGGCGCCAGCGTCCTGTACAGTTTGTATATGGCGTTGATTCGGATCATGCGCCTGGACTTGGAGAGTCCGCCGTATCGCCCCACACTGCGGCGTCTGTGGACGGCGATTTGCATCCTGCTGTACACGATGCATGTGTGCTATCTGACGTTCTGGTCCTGGGATTACACATATAATATGGCAGCAAATGTAGTGGTGGGCATTATCGGAAACTTGCTGTGGACGACATTTAGCATCATACGATACCGGCAGCAGATGAAGTCATGGACAGCATGGCCTGGTATGATTGTCGCGTGGATCATACTCGCGATGAGCTTGGAGCTCTTTGACTTCCCGCCATGGCAGGGGATGATTGATGCGCACAGTCTGTGGCATTTGGGCACTGTGGTGCCTACCGCATGGTGGTACTCGTAAGCTATTTTTCTCTCTTTGCTACTCATTGCCGTCTTCTGGTTCGATTCGAACGGTGACTTACAGCCATGGTTCTTAGGTTCCTCATCAGAGATGCGCAGGATGATATTGCTGGAATCCGCTTGAAAGCATGAGGTGAGCGTCACAGCTCACTCGGCATCTATCGGGAGTCTGGTCTCGAGCTTCAGA
The DNA here is from genome assembly GCA_014839625.1 of Penicillium ucsense. NCBI lineage: Eukaryota > Fungi > Ascomycota > Eurotiomycetes > Eurotiales > Aspergillaceae > Penicillium > Penicillium ucsense. The sequence goes on from WIWV01000043.1 coordinate 96,940, forward strand.
ATTGCCGGCACATACTAGATATTTAGAGTTCAGTCTTTTGCGGGGATTGGATAAACAAATTTGACGCCACAAGGTGACTCTATACATATACTGGACAGCTCTCTGGTGCAAAGTCGTCAGATATCTCAGTAGCCCATTCCCCACAATTTATCAATATGAAGAGCATATAAACTCGGAGTCATAATGTGGCGCTTTCAAACGGTGACACCAAATGGAGCATACCTTATATACCTACGACGTTGTAAATCAGGCACGTTTGGTAGCGGGTCTGACCCCGGATACCTAATCTCGGTCGCTGTGAGAACCAAGGCAGGGATAACATCCATATCTAAGTTAGTATTTAACTAGTATCTACTAAGGTATCAAGGTGGGAAACCTTCTTCGGGAATCTCAAGAGAATAAGAACGAAGGCCGCTGAAGTCTGACCTGCCGAGCGGCCGGTAGCTGCTACATGCCGTGGCTCGTGTGATTTTCAGAGGTACGTAACGAACTGGCACCTGGAATTAAAACGGTACCTATCTGATTAATATGTGTTTATTACTTGTATCAGGTAGCCTACTAAACTTAGACTGAAACAGCTACATCCACCAGGTAAGTAGTACCAAGCCAGCACCTAGTAATTTGGCGATCTGGGCAGATACACGAATCTTGGGACAAGTGCCAGTGCCAGGTCTAGCTAGTATGTCGATTCTTTGAGGGTGGCTATCTTCAACCTCAACTGGTAAGGTATCTGGCAATATGAATTGTAGTCTCCATGCTCAATGGATATTATTACGTTCTATAAGTGCTGTACTTGGTCTTGTACTTTCGAGGGGAACAAAAGTCATGTTCATTGGAAAATACTTTGGATTGATCATAAGATCTATTCGCACGGCCCTTTATGTGGCTCAGCTTTTAATGCCACCCCAAACAATCAGGGCGGACTGCCAACTTCCCCGCCATTGGTTCACCGCTAAACAAGGACGGGCCGTCGCAATAAGCCATGTTTCACTCGCAACCCCTCGTCCTTTTTTTGATGTTTCCCATATTTTCCCTCGCATTCTTCTCGATAACTCCAGATTTCTTCGTTCATTATTTGCTCCCTTAGCGTGTGAATCTGTTCGAATCATTGCTCTCTTCCTTCCAGCCTCAAAGACAGCCCATTGCGCCGCCATGGCCTCCCAGGCTATTCACAAAGCGATTTCAGATGCAGCTCTCCAGTATGAGAAGCCCGAGGGCAAGGTCTTCGAGTACGGAACTGCAGGGGTAGGTCCAAGAAGACTCTTCCCAAGCCTCTATGTCAGAACTGTCAATTGACATCGTCGTTGCGCTTGTAGTTTCGTATGAAGGCGTAAGTGTCTGATGCCGATCGATTCAGCCCCGCATCCACGTCAACAGCGCCCCTCACCCGCTTCTGTTTTCCCGTCGAGTCGAAGCTTACTGATGAGCCACTTCGGATAGTGACCTCCTCAACACTGTCGTCTTCGCTGTCGGTCTACTCGCTGGTCTTCGCTCAAAGAAGCTCAGTGGACAATGGATCGGTGTAATGGTGACCGCTAGTCACAACCCCGCCGAGGATAATGGCGTCAAGCTGATTGACCCCATGGTACGTAAAGCCTGCGCGTCGAGGACTGTTTGCTTTGCTTTCTCCCATCGTGATGGAAACTCTCTCTAACCCCTATAAATGCTCACAGGGTGAAATGTTGGAGGTATGCTAAGCTTCTTCTACACTACGAACAAAATTGAAATGCCCGAGTTAGACTCACATTGGATGTGGATAGGCCGAGTGGGAACAATATGCGACCAAGCTGGCCAATGCGCCCCTCGACAAAATTGCCGATGTGTACAATGAGCTGGTCAAGGAGATCGACGTCAACATGGCCAACCCCGCGCGTGTGGTCTTCGCCCGTGACACTCGTGCTTCTGGATCTCGTCTGGTGGGTGTCCTGAACGCTGCTTTGACTGCGACCGAGGTCGAGTTCATCGACTTCAAGTACATGACAACCCCCCAGCTTCACTATGTCGTGCGCTGCAAAAACACCTTGGGTACGCAATACGAGTACGGCGAGCCTACGGAACAGGGCTACTACGAGAAACTCGCCGCATCTTTCAAGAAGGTCATGAAGGGTGCCAAGGTCCAGGGCTCTTTGACCGTCGACTGCGCCAATGGCGTCGGCGGCCCCAAGCTGCGGGATCTGATCAAGTATCTGGACTCTGCGATTGACATCAAGGTGGTCAATGATGACGTGATCAACCCTGACAGTCTGAACTTTGACGTAAGTCGCAAGTCAAGACTACCCAGTGATGCTCATCTACAGGACACAGCGCTGATAGTCACAGTGTGGTGCCGACTACGTCAAGACGAAACAGCGTGCCCCTCCCTCGTCAAAGGCTGCCCCCCTCGATCGCTGCGCCTCTCTCGACGGCGATGCGGATCGTTTGGTCTACTACTTTCTTGACGATAGCAACGTCTTCCGCCTCCTGGACGGTGACCGCATCGCAACCCTCGCGGCCTCTTTCATTGGAGACCTCGCTCGTAATGCCGGCATTGCTCAAAAACTGAAGATTGGAGTTGTCCAGACCGCCTATGCAAACGGTGCGAGCACCGACTACATCGAGAAGGTGCTGAAACTTCCAATCATCTGCACAAACACCGGCGTCAAGCATCTCCACCATGCGGCTCTGCGCTTCGACGTCGGTGTCTACTTTGAGGCCAACGGCCATGGCACAGTCACCTTCTCTGAGAATGCGCTAAAGGTGATCAAGAACACCGAGCCCCAGTCTCCTGCTCAGCAGCACGCCCTGGAGTGCCTCCAGGCTCTCACCGACCTCATCAACCAGGCAGTCGGTGATGCCCTTTCGGACATGCTTCTTGTCGAGGCCATTCTCGCGCACAAGGGCTGGTCTCCCAAGGAATGGCTCGGAACCTACACCGATCTGCCATCCCGTCTTGTTCGCGTCGAAGTGAACGACCGCTCCATCTTCAAGGCATACGACGCGGAGCGCAAGCTGGAGTCCCCAGCCGGTCTTCAGGATCAGATCGAGTCTCTGCAGTCTCGCTACAACAAGGGTCGCAGCTTTGCTCGCGCTAGCGGTACCGAGGATGCCGTTCGTGTCTACGCCGAAGCCGCCAGCCGCTCCGAAGCCGATGATCTCGCTACTCGCGTGGCAAATGCTGTTCGTGAGGCAGGCTCCGAGTCCCAGTAAATCTAGACTCACATCCGTCAATTTTCCCCATTCCAAGGAAAAAGGAACCACAACTAACCAAGCCGACCCGAACAGTCACTTTTGACGCATAACCAACCCTATCTCACATGAATGTGGTCTCTGGTCATATCTCTTATCACTTGGCATTGGGATCGAAACAACCAAAAGTGAATGTGCCCTTCTCTAATCCAGCCCCCTTCCGCGTGCTCCATGTCGACGGAAGGAGCAAAAGGACCCTTATGACTCGATAACGTATTTTCGATATTTCCAAAATTGATGCAGTAATGAAATGAGGTGCAAAACCATTTATTTGCATGACATGATGGGTTGCTTTTCCGTTTAAATTCTGTCAAGCTAGAAGAAAGGCATACTATCCCTTTGGCAGACCATTTGACAACGATCTAATAGGTCAGGTGGGGTTCTGTTGCACTTGACGGCTTTCTCACTCTCGCGTTATCGAGTTATAGTATTTGGCGAATAGCTTAGGTACGTCGCTTTGAAGAAAGGAGTATCACATCGCGCTGGGAATTATGGACATGAGCTTTCTGGAGCAGACTTGTCAAGGCTGGAGCTTTTGATCGTTTTATGCAAAGGAATCATGGGAACACTAGTAGACTCGAACCGAAAGGCTGATGGGATGATCGATGGATTAGAAAAAGAGGGGAGGAAGAGAGAGAAAAAGCACGGTCATAGACATTAAAGATGCAAAATGCGTATCATAAGTTCCATATCAACATGATTTTCTTTTATGCGATTCCACATCCACCAGGATCATTTCTCAACGCGAGACGACGCTCAGTCGAGAGCCGTGGCCTCTTTTCTCCTCGAATAACAACCCCGGTGTCCCGAGGCGAAGACACAACAAGAGTTCACTTTCCCAGGGGGTCGATCTTTCAAGATGCTCGCTTAATTCTTACCCTGGGTATCCTTGAGTGTGACAATGCGATTCAAAATAATCTTATCGGCCGTTGACTCGCGATCGACCGCAAAGTAAGCAATGCGCATACCCTGGAACCGAACACAATGCAGATTCGACTCGACATCCGTCTCACCGGCGGCCTTGGGCCAAGGCGCCGTGCGGCGAATCTCGTTAAATCCAGTCTCGATCATCGCGTCCTTATAGATCTCCTCGGAGTTGGGGTTGATATCGGCAAGGAAGCCGTCCGGGTGAGCCGAGGGATCCTCGGAGTTGAACAGGGAGTTGAAGGCGCGGATTTCAGCGCGAACAGGGCTGTTGTGTTTGGCGGACTCGCCGACCCAGTGGATGAAGGTCTTGGGGCGCGGCGCGGTCTCGCCCTCGGCGGGCTTGTCGTATTTGGCGTGAACGACGCTGACGGCGCCGGTGGCGGGGTCCTTTTCAAAGGAAGTGGCGGTGATGGGGTAGGGGACCTTGAGAAGGCCGACGGTTTTGCCGGGGGCGAGACGGAAGTAGTCGGGGGAGTCGACTTCGCGGAAGTCGGAGCGTTCGATGTAGACGGTCTTGGTGAAGGGGACGGTATGTGTGCCGAAGGAGGCGTCCTTGCCGAAGGGGACCTCGACCATCTCCTCGTAGTCGTCGGGGAGGTCGTCGATGATCACCTTCAGGGGTTCCGTGACGACCATCAGACGGGGGACAGTCGTCTCGAGGAAGACGCGCACGCTCTGGTCGAATCGGTGCATCTGCACGTTTGTCACGGCCTTGGTCACGCCGAGCTCGTTGACAAAGGAGAGGATTGCACCGGGGGGCACACCACGGCGACGCAGGGCGATCAAGGTGTACAAGCGCGGATCATCCCAGTCACGGACATGACCATCCTTGACCAGCTTGATGATCTTACGCTTGGAGAGAACAGTGCCCGTGATATTCAATCGGCCGTACTCGCGCTGCATCGGGCGATATACGTCGAGCTTCTCGTTGAGCCAGTCATACGAGACCCGAGACAATTCAAACTCGGTTGTGCAGAGCGAATGCGTGATCCCCTCGATACTATCGCACAGGCAGTGCGCAAAGTCATAGGTCGGGTAGATCTTCCACTTGCCGCCACTGCGGTGATGCTGAGCCTTCTCCTCACTCTCCGTAATGCGCCAAGCCACCAAATCCCACATCTGCGCTCGAGGATCTTCCAGAAGAGCCTGCTTCATGCGCAAACAGGCCTCGCCAGCCTGGTACTTTCCATCCCGCATCGCCCGGAATTCCTCCAAGGACTTTTCCACGGGCTGGTCGCGATGCGCACAGGCAAAGCGCTCACCACCACGCTGTCCGCTCTCGCTCTCACCACGGCCAGCCTTGATCTCGGCCTTGGAGCAGTAACACATGTACGCACCATCCCGCTTGATTAATTCCTCCGCATACTCGTAGAGCTTATCGAAGTTGTCACTAGCGCAAGTCTCTCGCACCGGCGTGAATCCCAACCAGTGGACAATGTCCCGAATGGCATTATAATATCGCTCCTCCTCGCCCTCGGGGTTGGTGTCGTCGAAACGCAGAATACATTCACCGCCGTGGTACCGCGCAAAGCCAAAGTTGATCGCAATCGCCTTGCTGTGTCCAATGTGCAAGAACCCGTTGGGCTCAGGTGGGAATCGCGTGCGAATCTTAGGATGTGTCTCGGAAATAGGTCGCTCGTTGTAGACGTCGTGCAGGAATCCAACCTTGAACATCTGGTCCGGGTCGCGGGTCTCGGTGGTGGCCTTGGGAGCTTTGGCAGGCTTGGGCTTGTTCTCCTTAGGACGGGCGCTGTTCTCCTGCTGGAGAGCCTTCTTTGCGGCCTTCTTGGCTTCCTTCTTTGCCGCGGCCTTGGACTGCTTCGGCTCGGCCTGGGGCTCGGCCTCTTTGGGCCTCTCGGGGAGCTCAACAGGCTTTGCGGGATCCATGATCGGTGGATAGACCGAGGCGCTGGGGGATTGTATGAGCAGGAGCGACTGGTTGGGTGGCGGTGGTGGGGGGAAAGCCTCAGATTAGCTATTATTTTGACTGAGGGGCTACGATGCTTATCAGCTCCAGGCTATCTACCATTCATGTTTCGCTTGTCGGGCCGATGAAACCCCGGATGAGTCAGGTGAGCAGCGCCCCCCGGCCGGAGCCGTGCCCGCAGCAGGGCGGTCGACGCCTATGTTTACATTGTTTAGTAGTTAGCGGAAGTGCCATGTTGTCTCTGCCATAGACTCCGCCCCCCAGGCAGATGAAATATAGTGCTCGAAAGGGCAGAGTATTTCCGAAAGTGCAGATGGCTCATGACCCTTCTGAAACATTCAGTTGCCCGTCTCGAAGGGGCTGAGCACCGAAGGTACTCTCACCTTAACAAAAATTGTGAACTGGCTAAGCTCATTCGCGGTCCTACCACTATAGTCCTTATAAACTGTCCCCTCGCGAGGGAATCAGTATGCCTCGACTCGGACATCGTTGAACGTCAGGGGGATGGTGGTGTACATTGTTGCCCAGTCGAAGCAATGCCGACATGAGGAACACGGTACAGACGTGCCTGAGGCTCTCAGTCAGTTCGATGGCAAATAGTCAAGTGCAAGACATTAACATTCACTGATCAGGGCAATGGAATCCCGTCTCAACTATATTGTACAATGATATGATACAAGAGTAGCAGTCGCCAGATGACAGGTGACTGGGTCGTTCCTTGAACGCCCGCCACACACTCATCGACCCGCAGGAACAAAAGCAAAGCACTCATGACAAGAAAGAAACATAGACTAGAGGTGGGGTATAGAACACGGTAAAAGAGAATGCAAGGAAATGTGACAAGAGGAGGGCGAGGGCGAGGTCGATAATTGCGTACCCAAGGACAGACCAGCCGACGAAGGGTTTAGAAAAGCTGCGAGGCACTGATCAATTCAGTGTTTCCGGGACGATCCCGCTCCATATGAAACCACCAGTCTCGGCCTGTTTTATGGTTCCAAGAGCCAGTGCAGGTGTCTTTGTCCCAGGGCAATGCATGGGATGAGGTGAAGGTCATGGGCGTGATGGGCGTCGTGGGCGTCGTCGGAGCGACAGACGAGCGACTACCCAGACTACCCCAGGCAAATCGCGAGGCGATCGAGGAGGGAGAAGTGAACTCGTCGACGGGGGGTGAGGTGGGTGTGTTTTTCTGGGAATCAAAACACAGAGAGCCACTCCCAGCGGCAAAGGAAAGCGACTGATTACACGAGAGAAGGTGCTTCCACCCGACCAGCCCACCGTCCGATTCCTGCCCCGGGATGTCTGGACGGAGGAGGAAGTTGGGGATCGAGGCATTCGTGGCGGGATCTCTCAGACCAGAGCGACCCATGAAGGCTGGCATGTGGAACTCATACACCGTCTTCGGGCCGGAGTGCTTCGGGGGTGCATTGCGGTATCGCTCGGCTGCGGCCCAGATACCAAAGTCGTCCATCTCCTGTTCTTGGTCGTCTTCGAATGAGGACGCTGCCGCGTTGTCTGGGATGTAGTCGTCCGAGTAATCTTGAATCAACACGGACATGCCGCTTTCGGAATCCTTGGCTGCCATGTCGATGAAAGTCTGGGCTCGAATGCGAGACGAGGTCAGGTTGTTTCCAGACGGTAGAGCCAGGGGCCGAGTGCTGACGGAACCATGTGAGCTCCGTGGCAGACTCAACCGATCCGGTTGCAGCAGAGCTTGACCTCGGATGATCGGACGACAGGAAGCCTGCAGCACCCCTGGAGGCTCCACATCGTTGGGAGCTCGCAAGGTTTCCAGGCACGGGAACCCAGCGGATAAGATGCTCTGAGCGAGGTGGGAGTTGGGGGTATTGGATTGTTTGAGAGGGTGCTGAAAGGGTCGCGAGTCCAGCTGGGTCAGCGCGGTTCCCGGGTCTGGACAGGCCACATCCCAATGAAGGTATTGCAATGTGGGTGAGGCGAGAATGGGCTGCAACACCATGTCCGAGTCCGGCATGAGGGGGCATTTTTCGGATTGCACGAATTTGAAGCGTCGCAGATCTGTCAGAGAGGACAGGATTTTGGAGATGACCAGCAGCGACTCCACATTCTGTTCCACCAGCACCAAGGACTTGAGGGAGCGGGATTCGGGACGGGAGGTGTATTGCACGAGACCACGGTCTGTGACACCGGGCAGGTTTTCGAGACGAAGAGATTCCAAGGGAGGAAGACACAGCAGGGTGGTGTCCGCAAAGGCATCTTCACTGAATGAGGTAATGCAAAGATGCTTGAGCGCCGGGAGAAGATCCAAGGTGCGCAAAAAGATGCTGGGCTCCAGAGCGCCGTTGCCGTCGAGCCCATACAGCATCAGGGTCTCCAGGTTGGTCCATGAAACATGGTAATTGAGAAACTCAAACATCTGAGACGGACCTAGACTGCCGGGACACGAGGTGCTACGAGGCGACATTTCTGAAACCTCAGCAGCCTCTCCCAGCACCCAGATATGCTCCTTGAGTCGCTTTCGCGTGGAGAGCGCGTGGGTGAGTCGGTCGAATTTGTGGTGATAGGGAACGGACAAGCCAAGCAGGCGCTCCAGATTGGGACAGACCATGACCACCGATGCGACGAGATCCCGATATTCCTGCCACTGGGTACTCTGCTTGGCGTTCGTGAGGAGCAACTCCATCTGGGGCACCCGAAGGTCGCGCACGAGATTGGCGAGCATGAGTCGTTCGCGCAGCGTCCGACGTAGTAGTTTCAACCGACTGCCCCTTTTGAGACGGTGCTTCTTCAACTGTGCGGGTGAATCATTCCCAACAATGTGGATTCGAGTATAACTGCAGAGCAGGCACAGAATCGATCGTTAGTACATCGAGGAGGTGTTGACACAGAAGTTTCGATTGGAACGTGGTGCATGGGGAATCGACTCTGTTGGACTCACAGTCTAGGTCTGACTGCGCGCTCCCAGGCGCGGCAGGTCAGGGACAGCGCATGCAAGTCGCGCTGGAAACACGTCGTACAGCCGGTTTGATGTGGGGCTGTGTGCATTGTCTCGAGATTTGCTAGAATGACATCGTATACTTCCTGCGGGATTCGACGTGGTACGGGGATGATGCATTCCGAGACCGAGCCAATCGAGTCGAATTGGCGGCACGACGAAGAGGGCGAGGTGGGAGAGTAGACCGTGGTGGGTGTTGTGGAGACGGTATAATTGGTCTTGTAGGAGGAGATGGACGAGGTACGCGATGGGATTGATTCCACAATCACACTCACTTGACCCTTGTCGCTGAGAGCGTCGTGTCGCAATGCATAGTCTGTGAGGACGGGTCCCTCAGGTCTTCTGGCGGCGATGCTCATGGTGACCCCCGTCGCGCATTGAGAGTTGGGAACCGCACGTGAACAAGTATCAATGAATGGGGGTTGGAGTGGACTGGACCGGGCTGGTGCTTTTCAGTCTTGAATTGTTCTTGAACCGTCCGAGGCCGGGGAAATAAAGAGTCTGGAATGTACGACAAGAAGGGGTCCGCGAAGAGGGGGTGAGAACGAGACGAGTTTGCGGACCGGTTGGAGGGGATGGCGGGCAAGGGAGGGGAGAGGGAAAGGAGGGCGGCGATTGCAGGATGCTCAATTGAGTAGGACCGGGGCCCCAAGACGGATCAAGGACGGACGACAACTCAATTACGGTAAGCGGGAGGGGGGCACCAGATCGGTGGTGAGTCGAGGTTGGGGATCAAGAGGATACAAGTAGTAGCTGCTCAGTAGCCTGCTCGTATGGGGGAAGGGATCGAGTCCAGGTCGCCAGGTAGGTGCTGAGTGGTGAGTACTGAGTGGTGACCACAGAGACCAGGGCGACTCGACGAAAGTGTGATGGGGATGACGGGACCCTTTGAATCTGTGGGGGACGAGGGTGTCGAGGAGGATGAGGGGTGAAGCAGGAGGAGTTGGCGGATGGAGAATTGACAGGACAGGAGTCGGAGTGAGAGACTGAGCGTAGGGCACCGTCACGAGGGGAATCCCAAACAGAGAGTAGTCGAGTCCGGCACAGTCGAAGTCTATGAAACTACATCCACGTCAACTTCCGCCCCAAAAAAGGGGATGTTCGACGGGATCGGAGGCAAAGCTGAGGATCCATTGTTGTTCTTCTGCTTTTTCTGCTTTTTCCGCATGGCCATCCACCCGATTGACGACGCTGGATGGGCACGACCCCCCATGCGGACCCACGATGGCCCACGATGATCGGTGACGGAACAGACCATCCACAGATTTCCACTCTGGCACGGTTGTTGAAGCGCATTCACAGAGCAGACCTCTCTACACATGATTCAAATACACACCGAGGCATTTCCTATCTAGAGCTGATCACTGGAATAGGAACAGAAACAGTACCTGTACCTTATTAAGGTACAGTAGGAGACTAGGTAGGACTACTACTACTACTATTTACTATTCACTACTGTCGCAAATCAACAACAAAACTTGAGGTTGCATGGGCCCCTCGCTCTGCACCCCTGGCCGATCTCCTCCCCGCAAGTAACCCTTTGTAAAACTCTACTTGATTTATCTCCTCGTGCTCCTGAAGCCAAGTGACGTGCCGCGAAAAGAAAAGTTTCTCGGGGCAGAACACGGAATTGGAGTAGACTGGTAGTCGTCCTGCATGCACTCTGCAGTAGTCGTGCATGGCGCGCAAAATGCTCAAACTACCACACCTGATTCTGACACGACGACTTATACTTTACTACTTATGTACGGCCCAAGAGCCTAAGAGGTAGACACGGCGGAGGGCGCCAACTGGTGGACTCCTGCCAGGTGGTTCCTGCCGACGGCCCACTCAAAGCGGGGTGGAGCACAAGGGACCCGCACTTCAGGGGGCGACAAGAGGTGATTGGCCACGGTGGAGAAACATAGTACCTGCACTAACTTACTAAGAGACTAGAGAGGACCTTGAAAGCCGAATTGGGAAGAGATCCGTCTGCCGTTCCTTGGAGGGTCATGATTCATGTACAGTTTTACAGTGTTGACTGTTGACTGTTGAGTAACTTGAGCGTATAGTGTAGTTGTGGTGAGTGTTCAATGTACACTGTACACTGTACACTACTAGGTACACTATAATAACTGCATACATAGTACACGGATAAAGGAACATAAGTTTGGAATTTACATGATAGATAAATGTCCCGTTTATAGAGAGACCTGACTCAAGACACGATCCATTCAAGATCAACCACCACAGTGTGACGTGCGCAACTGGGTACACTGTACAGTCCAGTCATTGATGAGGAGGTGCAAGTGCTAAAGATTACCTATTCTTGCCCAGAGCCATGTCAGAGATATAGGGTACACGGACCCTTGCTGTCCTCAATCCTGTAGAGTAGACTACTGTGTAGACTGTGCCACTGTGGAGTGTGGACTACTAGACACTCAGACAGAAAACACTGTCCACTGGTCCAGTGTCCAGTGTCGAGTAGATACTAGATACCGAGTAATCAGATACCATCTTCAAAAGAAGTGACAACTTTCAATTGGCAACCTTCTCTTCAGAGGAGAAGCCGGACAAGGATCAAAGACGCCAAGTGCAACCACACCCGTGCGCCGGTCACATTTGTGAGATAGTCTATTCTTCAGCCTCCTTCCAACCCCAGCGCAGTCACACCTGATCAAGGACAGACCGAGCATCCCTTGCTCACGCCCGGCGAAAACTCGAAGATGATCCCTCATGAGGTTTCGAGATTTCAAAATCCGCGACTTGGATACTGCTTAGTATCTATCTTGACCGAGAGATTGATCCTCTTCCACCCACATTGAGCAGATCAGCAGACTGCCAGACTCGACTCGTGGAGTCGTGAGTCGTGAGACTCGTGACAACACTCAGGAGTAAACGGATCAATTTCAACGAGCGGTTCGTGGCTCCCAGCACTAGGCTGGGACAGGCATAGTGGGAGCACCCTCGACTCCTTGAGTAGTGGAGAACTGAAGACTGGAGCGGGTCCGCATCACTTGCCGTGCACGGATTTCGTTGGCCCCCTTTTGGGGGGGCTCCTCGAAGGTCTTGCCTTGCTATTGTTACACACATTGACTTGCCCATGTCCATGATCATATACAAGTCTTGTCGAACATGAAAAGGTTCAATGACAGAGCGTTCACCGTAGGTCCCGTCGGCCAAGACATTGTGAAATCCAGAGATTCTTGTTGATGGGACGATGTAGGAATGAAAAACAATCTACTGTACCTACAGAGAATTACTGCTGGTGCGGGTGCAATATGTCTCCATGTTAGTGACTGGAACCAACCTAATTGTTTGACGTGAGTACAACATGGACGCGTGTCCCACGGCATGGTATTAGCCCCGTACTCAGATCCGCTACCTACTAGTCGCCAAGCGCCCATCCCAGCACCTTGAAGACAGCAGCACACTGCAAAAAGCCTCCCCTTCAAAAGTCCTCGAACTATAGATTCCGCATGCATGTGCCCCCCCCCCCCGAGTCCAATCCCGGGTGATCGCAACCGCATGTTGATATTAGCCCCATGTTTCAGGTCCACGCGCGTGCGTTCTATCAAAAGTCAATGCTACGCGGCCTGACCCCTGGGTAAGGTCGGTGGTGCGTCATTTAGACGGCAATTTCAACCCGGTGCGGACTGCGTGGTACTGGCGCTTCACGATCAGCGGGCGCCGGGCAGCGATCTCTGATCTGCGTTGATTGAATGTTATGATTGACGGACCGTCCATGTGGTCTTTACCCTTCTTTGACTTTTGTGTTCCTCTGCTTCAAATTTGATTGTCATTGTCAAATGATTACTGATGTACAGTGTATCACCCAGGAACTCACGAACTGGCTCGGGAGTATGTCCCTGCCTCCACTGACTCTTGTCCACTCATGGTATCGTAGAAGATGGGAAAAAATAATAGCTAGTACTACAAAGGCAAGCCGGGCTATTAATATTGTGAAAATGAAACACGGTAAATACTAAATAGTGATACCCATCCGGACAACCTTCCCTCAATCCGAGGATGTAAAGTCGCAGTGGCTTCCGTCGACGAGACATCGCATGTACTGGTATTCCTCAGATCGGATTCCTTTGATCAAAAGCCTTGTTCATCAGACGAGGCAAGCAATGAGTACAAGGACAACAGATCGGCTTCAATACTGGTCTGAATCGGTGAAAACTGAATAGTGCCCACTGCCCACTGCTGCTTGATAGGGCAGAAGCTTTGTACATGAGATCAACAACGCCCCAGTGTTGAGCAGCTTTATAGCAGTTTCATATGAGACCAGCAGATGAGGGCCCGAGTGTGGCATTCAAAGATCCAGGTACTGTAGAATATGATGTATCACGTGACCATCCATTTGGTCGCAATCCGGGGCTCGAATCAGTAACCGCGAGTGTGAGACCCAGTGGGGCAAACTGCTACCAGAATAAGTCAAAGGTTCGCATAGATTGGAAACAAAATATGTACGGGAAGCAAAAACGCTGGAGAAAAGAGAAAATACAAAGCCAGGTTCATCTCAGATTGCATGTATCAAGTCAGGAAAAAGAAGAAATAAAAAGAGACCGCCAGGCCAGGATGGGCAGTCGAACCATGAGCTAGCGACCCCCCAAGAGCAGATGGAGGAAAAGCCACGCAATGACAATAAATGGTGAATGAGCTAATCCATAATCAGAAGCCACCATCGGATCACGATGGGTGAAGAAAGACATAGTAAAAACGAGCATCACCACTTTCAACGAGGCACACACCAAAGTCTCCAGGACCAAGGACAGAAGCATGTCAACCAATGAAGCAAGACAAAGTGGTGAACTAAACGAGACGTCGAAATGGGATAATGTACCCTCAAGATTCTGCTGCGGGCTACCCAGGACATGCATCCAGTAGACATGTACAAGATAAGAACGATGACAATATCGATGCCAAGATCAAGACTCCGTGATCATGCAATGACAGACAATAAAAGAATACGGAAGATATGATGGACCAGGGAGCAGAAATCACGAAGACCAGTCGACAGGTCTGAACAGGGAGGGCGCAAGGAGGCCCAACGAAGTAGCCAAAAAGAAGAATGGAAAACGTGAGAATGGGAATAGAGATACGTGATCACATGTCGAAATTATCGTCAACGTTGAAAATCCCTGTCTCTGGGCCGTCGGTCCTTTGGACCCCACTCATACGTTGGTCGTTCGAATGGGTGGCCCGATGGGTGCGCTGCCAGGTTTCTTCATTGAGAGGGTCCTCGTCCATGCGGTCAGCGGGGTCGTGTTTCAGATGATGGTCGATAGAGCTCTCGTTCACAAAGGTGAAGCCCTTGAAGTTGGCTTGCATGCCGGGTGATAGAGGGGTGGACCCGGGCATCAGCCCGTTGGCCAGGGCCGCAGCACGCTCATGGAGAGAGTTGTTTGTCTCCAACGCGGTTGTGAACTCCGGATCGAAGTTGGAGGTGTCGAGATCGGATTGCAACTTGGGCTTGAAAGGGGGAATGACTTGCTTCCGACCCAGCGCCTCCCAATCAATATCATGGAAGAAAGGATGAGCCATCAGCTCCTTGGCATCACCATTCGCACCCAATCGGTGTTTGGGGTTTCGGTTGAGCAGACCCTTGACGAAGTTGCGACCCTCGGTACTGAGCGCATCGCGGGGGAACCGCACTTTGCCGAAAGCGATGTTTTTGTACATCTGCTGGGTATCCTCGGCGTAGAAGGGACTCCAACCGCAACACATCTCAAAGACCAAGACTCCCAAAGACCAAAAGTCGACCATCTTCGTGTAACCTTGCTCATCCAAGAGGACCTCGGGAGCCAAGTATTCGGTTGTACCACAAAAGGTGTTGGTGGTGTCATTCTGGCTCAGATTGGCCTTGGAAAGGCCGAAGTCACAGAGGGCGATGTGTCCATTTGCATCCAGCAGGATGTTCTCCGGCTTCAGATCGCGATAGACGATATCGTGGTCATGCAGGTGTTGGAGCGCCAAGATCAACTCGGCAATGTAGAACTTCGCTCGCTCCTCCTGGAAACGGCCCTCACGCTGAAGATGCCAGAACAACTCACCACCAGACATGTAATCCGTTACCAGGTAAAGATCAGTGGGTGTCTGGAAGGAGAACTTCAGGCCAACAATGAATGGGGATGCGGTCATGGCGGTGCGCACGAGAATGTTGCGTTCTCCGAGTGTGTGGATCACCTCCTTCTTTTGGATGATGACCTTCTTGGAGAGTACCTTCATGGCGTAAATGCGTTGCGTGTCTTTCTTCATCACCTGGTACACCTGGCCAAAGGTGCCCTTGCCAATGAGCTTCAGGATGGAGAAGTCGTTGGGGCCCACCTGCCGACGCTCCGTCATCTCGAACTGCATCTGCATATGAATTTCGCCCGACACTTGACTATCGCCAGCCGCACGGGCGACCAGAGGGAACCAGCCTTCCAGCCGACTGTGATCCTCTTTCAGGTTGATGGCGAGGCGTACGTGACCGAGGAAGGCCTCCTGGTTGCTGCGATCATAGACCGTCACGTCCACCTCAGATTGGTCTCCTAGAACATCACTAAGAAGAGGGAGAATCTATCAGCCCGTCATCTTCCAAATTCAGCCAACCCACCGATCGAGCGGGCGGGCGGGCGAGCGACCAGAACCGAGAGATCTTGGAGGACAAGCAGGAAGATGGAGGGAGGGAATGAACTCACAAGACGGCTTCGTGATCCCAATGAGGATCCGTTACGGCAGTGCGACCTTTGTGATCCTGGCCCTCCACCGCACTGTTATAACTGCTCTGGCGACTCTTCATGGGAATCGCCATGGGAACACCGGCCTCCGCGTCCGATTGCATCTGCCGCCGTTTCTTCTCCTCCTCGCCTGAGCGAGCCCCCTTGGAAATGTACTCGTTCCACTCGAAAACGCACACGACGTAAGGATCGAAACTGGGGCGCAGCCCGCGCGCCTCGGTGATCTTCACAATCAGCTTGCCTTTGATCGGACCCACGGGCGCTCCATTCTGGGGTACCGAGCTAGATCTGCGGGGGAACGCTTCGTCGAGTTTCTCGGCGATCTCGTCGGCGGAGCTGTCCATGCTATCCGTGGGCGTGGGTTGTTCGGCCGCCGGAATCTCGCTGACCGGCGATTCCTCGGAGTCATCTGCGCGGGGAGCGGGTTCGGTGGACTTGGTGTTGGCCGATTCATCCTCGTTGGACATGGCCCGAGGAGTCAAGGGCGGGGTGTTCTTGAGACGTGCCACGTCGGGCGCGTTTTGAGTCAGCTTGGCCAGGTTCTCGGAAGATACAGAAACAGGTGGCAACTCATGGCCAAGAAGAGGAGCTGCGGAGGGAGTATAGAGATCTGAGGTGGCGAGACCGGGAGCAGCAGCAGCAGCAGCAGTCGCAAGATCATCAGGAGGAGAAGGTAGCGAAGAAGAAGCAGACGGAACGGATGGGTTGGAAAAGTGCGTGGCAAGGACGGGGTCATCAGAGACACTCGAGACTGGCAGAGAAGTTTGCCGTCGGGAAGGAGGGGTAGATGATGCGGGCGGGGCGAGATATTTCTTCAACATATGAAGCAAGGAGGACCCATCACTGTGGTCGAGACTTGACCCGAGGTCCATCTCGTCCGGCTCCGTTTGGAGCAACGAATGTGGAGGGGTAGGCGGGTTGGCAATGGGCAGCGCCTCTGATTGCTTCCCCTCCTCTCCATAGTTCTGCTCCATCGAGACCGGTGACTCGGAAGCAGTATCCGAGTCACCCGTCGTGGTGGCGGGAAGAGGAGCAGTGGCAGTAGCAGTCATCGCTGCAGAGGTATCGGGAGATGTCTCAGGGAGGGCATGTGATGGAGAGGGGTCCACCGAGGAGGGCCTCGAGAGGTATGACCAGAATCGCGGCAAACTGGACTTATCACCAGAGGAAGAACCAACCTGGAAGTAGTTGTGCATAATGGAAGGCAAACGCTTGTCGGCGGGATCAGGCTGGGGGGTCGCGACACCCGTTGGGGTCGACCCGTTCGATCCGATCTGGTCGGAGATGTCGTCTTCAAGGCCGGATCTATTGATAGTTGGGCCAGCGGGTTAGCGATCGTTGCAAATGTAGACTCGGGTGGATCATCACATCGATGGCCTTGCAACTCGTCACATGCATTTCAAGAGTAAAAGCCACGAACGATGACATGCCCACGGCCCGTCCAGGCTCGGAGGTATCTCGCCCTCCCCCACCTGCGACCGGGGGGAAGACAATCTTTAGAGGGTGCTCCCTCTTCATGTTCCCGGGCAGCAGTCTGCATGAGGGAACGAGTCTTGACGAGAAGAACCCGAAGTGACCCTCAGCAGCGTCGCATCAGACTTTGGTGCATCAATCGGAAGTTGCGCTGCTGAGAGTGCTGGTCTGCAAGGAAGAGTATTGCATGCAATGCGGTGTGAGGGGAGAGAGGGGGGGGGGTGGATGGCGGACCCTCTTTTTTCTGAGGGGGGCAACACTCAAAAAAAAGGTCCTCATGAATCGGCCTTGAGATTCAGGGCGCTCATCACCGCCATAATAACACAAAGGATGGTGGATTGTCACAGCAAAGAGGGCAGTATGATGCACACGAGTCGGCGGAAATAACAGCAAGGGTAGCCAGGATTGGTGTTTTAGAGATTGACTCACTTGGGCGATTTCATGTCGTTGCCGGTGTGCAACTCAGTTCCACTCGCAGCAGCCATTGCGTTTCCATCAACAGGGCCTCCACCGGATGACGAGAAGGCGACACGCACGGGGAGATAAATGGCTCTGAGACCCGAAGACTCAAGGATGGACGAGAATAGATTGGGAGGAGTCGGGTGAGGTGGGAGAGGGGAATGGGGGGGGATCAGAAAAAGAAGAGTTGAAAGGGCCGATCTAATAATGATGGAGGTGTGTGGTCGAGCCTGGAAAGAAGAAAAAAAGAAACTTTGACGCCGCCCGATGATGAGCTAAGGAAGATTGCGGGATGGTGTCCCCGATCGGCTTCGGCTGCGCTCTGCTAAAGGGGGGGCGGGAATCGACACTTTCAGGTTGGCACACACACTGAGCCGGGAACCAGGTGAAGAACAAGGATGATTGGAAATGGAAGAGAGAGAGATTGTTGGGTCTTTGGGTCGCGGGTCAGTCAACCCAAAAGACAGTCCCACGGACTCGGCGATGAGCAGGGCTGAGTGGCTTGGTGCTGGTGCTGGTGCTGGTGCGATGGATAGTTCAATGTCAATGTCGAGCACGCCAGAGAGAGAGAGAGCGAGATGAGAGGGTGTCAGTCTCCTTCAGCCCCTTCGGCACGGATCTGCTGGAGATTGAACTTGGATTGCCTCTCCGAGAGTGACTTTCAAGTGGCTGAATGTCTGGACTTCGGCACTCTCGCCCTTCCACTTGGGTACCTAATGGCGACACGGAGATGGGAGGCGCTCTTGGGCTGAAACCGCCATGAGACTATGTACTGCCCAAGTCACTCAATCAGGCGTGGTACATGAGAAAAGAGGCGAAAGAAGAGCTGCGATACTATATGGTCGTCGCAGTAGTGTTGCCTCCTTGTACAGTCACACTGTTGACTTGACTGCCAAGACCCTTGAGCTTTTGGCAGTCTGCAGTCTGCACACTGTTTGCGCGGGGATAGAGGTCTTTTTATGATGTTGACGAGGTCCAACTTGAATGACCTGTGCAGTCGGCCAACCGCTGCAATCATGTCCAGCTAAGAGAAAGATCGTCGTCAGCCCTGATGGCTAGGGCGGGCTTTGCGCTTGTGAAGACTGAAGATACTAGTAGTCTAGTAGTATCACTAGTCGAGCCGATACTGTAAATGATGAAATTCACGCGATGCACGCCACACTGGAGTCTGAACATAGGCCTCTCAATTTGAAGAACAATGCCGTTTAAAACCATGTACTTCAGTTCTCACTCGTACTTTCTCCTATTTTTCAGGGTGAAGTCTTTGTAAGAGACTGTATATTTCAAGAAAACCTCTACCAAAAGCAGATGACCATCCGTCCGTTGACGTCGCTGATGGTCTAGAGTTGACCTGCGTAGTCTACTCCGAATGTGCCACTTGGTGCATCACCCGGTGACTTCATCACGGACGGCCATCGTGTGTCCCTGACCCTGAGATCGATCCCTACGGCCAGCCCCGCCCGGCCGAGAGCGCGACCAAATTGGAGCCAGAAGTTGCCTCATTCCAACTCGATCGACCTTATACAGCGTCAGCCTTCCCATGAAAGGAACGCTTTGATGAGGGTGTACAGCAGCATTACAGCAGCATTCCGGAGTCGGACTATTCGGGTTCACACACTACCGCGATCTTACAGACAACGGACCGGAGGAGTGATTCCTGGCACTCTCTCGGCGTTGTCCGCAGAACATCGGAAGAGGCAAAATAATCTCTCATGTGGAGACACGCACAAGAACACTGCTGCAATCATCTCCTCCACCCATTCGAAGGGAGAGGGGCATCGCTCTCTCGTGATTGCCCAGCGATAGGACCGACTGGGACAGATTCTGTAGCAGGTGGATTCTCCTGATACCTCGGAACCAATATCGGAGGTGGTCAGCGTGGCTCAAGATTGTGGTTCGGTGGCCCCTCCACGCCCGGACTGACTGGACGCTAGATACGTTATCTTCACTTTTCGATCACGGAGAAGAGAAGCCACCTGCATGCATGTATGCAGTACAGCCGTATAGTGCAATTAGGTTCGCAGATACTACCAGACTGTACCAGTCACTACTAACTTGGGTGGGCTATCCTATTCCCTCCCTTGAGTCGGAACCTAGCATCTCTTCCGAGGCCCGCCTCAGCCTAGCTATCCCATTCTATATACGAGACCAATGCTTTATGTTCTTCTGGTATCTTGACTGAACAAGGTATAAAGTCGAGCCCAACCTTAACACCTTAGATAACAATCCGTCATGGAGTTGCTTCGGGGGCTTTGGCCTTGTTGATGTTCAGCACAAGCCTGGTCAGGTGATGGTTCGAGAAGTTTGTGCCCGCCGGCCCTTTGAGGGGGTATCGACCTTTTCCCTTTCCTTCTTATTCTCCACTGGCCTACACAGCATAATCCCGGTGCATGTAGTCATTGGCAGGTAAGGACTATGCATTGTACAAACGATTTCTGTACCCCATACGGTGGCCCTCTATCGTATGAGGAAGTGATCGAACGGTCCTTTACTTCAATCTATTGACGAAGTCGACGAAGTCGACGAAAATGAGGCGTACGATGACTACTGTACTTGAGGGCGAGTTTTCTCTTGTGTCCTTGTGAAAGTGAAGGCTGTAACGAGTATATATATGGAAGAAGTAAGTAGGGGCCTGTAAGCACTGAATAGGAGAAGTATAAGTGTGGCACAAACTTGGAAGGTTCAGGACCTAAAAGCTAAGATAAGCATCTCCCCCCCGGCACCTCATATGGCGATGACTGCAGCTTTCTGTCTGACTATGATGCGATATGCATTCTTTCAAACTATCAAGGTACGCTAGTCGCCTGTAGTTTTCTGACGTTCTTACTGAAATCCAGTTATAACCTTATGGCTTGAAGATACTCGTCTCATGGCCCAGCAAATTCCGAATGCTGAGGTCTATAACAACCCTGACTCTGCGGACTTGCCCGTGGTCTCGCCTCTTGTATGTCCTTCTACCTGGATCCATCTAGCGCATGGAACTAGACTATTTGGTCCTAAGTCTTGATGATTAGATCCATAGATCTCGATCATTAAGACGTCAACCGAAACAAGGACCATTTTCAAATTCCATTCGAAACGCGATTGAATCACCAAGACTTCAGGAAGGCAGAGAAGCTCTTCCTTTTCTCGCACGAGCCACGAATCTGTATATTATCGATACATCTCACTCAGACCGCTCTGGATGTGTTTCTTGTCCCTTCCAAGCCTTCGTCAACGCGCCGAGAGATGACCCCACATCTCTGGATCTTGCGACTACACTTCGATGTACCCTGGTGTGCGGGTGCGGCGCTGTCCCAAATGCCTCAGGGGAGCAGAATTCAAGTGAATGGGCTTCTTCTTCTGCTGAAGGATGCGTCTTCACCCACAGGAGGTGGTAGCAATTCTTGGGTAAATGCGGCTCTCAATAGCCGCCGTCATTTCTGGCGTTTGTGTGAGCGCCTTGCGAAACACTTTGAGACCAGCGGTCTATTTGATCTGCGGGAGTATTGATGGTCGACTCTACTTGAATATCGTGGGAGAACATTAATGGACCTATAATGATGGGACCGATGAGGATTGAGGGGAGGTTCTCATCGTTCCTGAGGGTATTCCCCGGAGAGCCTTTCATTATGTCTCGTATAGGTTACAATATTCTCTCTGAGTGAGTATATCCCTCTTTCTGACTCAATACTTGTTATGATTCAGAAAAGCCGGCCATAGTTACTTAGTGAAAGAGTAAGGTAGCCTCTTGATCTGATTTCTCCAAGA
Source organism: Penicillium ucsense (assembly GCA_014839625.1). Lineage (NCBI taxonomy): Eukaryota > Fungi > Ascomycota > Eurotiomycetes > Eurotiales > Aspergillaceae > Penicillium > Penicillium ucsense. The sequence continues at coordinate 118,379 of WIWV01000043.1, forward strand.
CCCCGTATATTCTAAGTATTCCAACTGAAGAGCTCTATCCCTAACGGCACTGAGCGAAGTGACATGAACTGACCGCTGAACCTCTACGAACACTACAACACTCCAGCCCCGAGGTGTTGCGGGGTACTTGCCTATTACGTCCATGCAGGATTGAGATTCTGCCCGTTGACACAATCGGTACTATTCTACCTAATCAGGTAGAATTGATTGACATGCAGAATGACATGGCGCGCGGCCAAAGTGGCTGCAGATCACGTCTTAGCGGAACTCAAAGTTCAGCGGGGATGTTAATCGGGTAGGTTTCGCGATTTAAGTCATGGTAGTGCGCGGGGAGCGCGGAAGATGGCATGAATCAGTGCAGTTGGCTCTCACATCACGGACATATACCCCGGATGATGTAATCACAACACATTTTGGAGTGCTGGTTACTAGCATTCTTTAGATCAAGCCCTTTTTCGATTGTTCAGGACTGGCAGTGAGTTGCAAGATCGAAAATTGTTGGGCAGACCCAAGTTCGTTTAGCCCGGCGCTCACGAAAGCGGACACTAACTAATTATGTAGTTTGCTTTCATGTGCTAAACTATTGACAACCTCTTGCGACGTGTAAAGTAATCCGAGCAAAAGTGAGATAAATTTCAAGAAATCTCGACCCTCGGAGCTTCTGAGTCTCACGGATCAGCTATCGCCTCGCTCATTGTCGAGCGTATTGTGTAGGGTGTACTGATGTATGGAATTTGCACAACAAGCGGCTTATGATGTCATGGCGGAACGCTCAATAGTATAGGGCTGACCAGCCTCAGGCGGTCAACCCCGACTTCGACTATAGTCACGTGGCATGCGATAAGATCAGATCACGTGGGAACGATCCACCGGCTCAATGAATTTCCCGCTCTGCGCAAAACAACTGCGCCATATCGTCGCCGGATAACTGGTTGATTGATCGCGATTCCGTACCACGATTACAAATATGCCTCGAAAGCTTCGCGCGGCCGCGCAAGCGGCTGCAAAGCAGTTGAGTAAGTTATAGATGGAAGAGAGACATCTCTCAAACCTAACCGGAGCTCTTTTCACACCAAAACCCCAGACCGTCAACAGAAACACCCCCTTTGCAAGGCACATCGCTAAGAAGTGGCCGTCTATAGAAAATGTGCCAACGCTACCTGACCTCTCCGATGAAGAGATGGTGGACGCGCCGCCATCGCAGCCTTCATCGCCTCCTCCTGAAGTTCCAACCTCACCGAATGACGACCCCGATGTCGAGCCCGAGAATGAGGATCAAGACGTCGATGAATCGCGCGCCGAGACGCCCGATGAATCCAATCTGGATCAAAGCAAGACTGGAAGCCCGGCTGCAGAGGACACAACACAGATAGATGAGAGCGCCGAGACACCTTCACATGCCATTGGCCGTCCAGCAATCCCACGCAAGCGTCGCCTTGGTCGTCCCCCCAAGAATCGCCCACCTGACTGGGATGCGCCTGATGGCCCCCAGACTCCCATCCGCGTCACAACACCCGTCAAACGCCGGAGAGGTCGCCCAGCTGCAAGTGGTGGGCGATGGGCTCGAAACCGAGGCTCTGTGCACAACACTCAAGTCCCGATCGACAAGGAAGGAAATATGATGGATGTTGTTGGGGACGAGGTCGCGCTTCCGCCGAATCCTGTGGGAGACACCAAAGTCGACGAAAATGGCCACCTTCTGGGAGGCCGAGAATACCGAGTCCGCACATTCACGATCCTCAACCGCGGCGACAAGCTTTACATGCTGTCAACGGAACCAGCACGTTGCATCGGTTTCCGTGATTCATACCTTTTCTTCCAGAAGCACAAGATGCTCTACAAGATCATCATTGATGATGAGGCTAAGCGTGACCTCATCGAGCGTGATATAATTCCTCACTCTTACAAGGGTCGTGCCATTGGTGTCGTCACAGCGAGGTCTGTGTTCCGGGAGTTTGGCGCAAAGATTGTTGTAGGCGGCAAGAAGGTGACGGACGACTACGATGAGCAAGCTGCTCGGGAGCGCGGCGACGTTGAGGGGGAGCTGGCTGTCCCCGAAGATAAACTGCCTAGTCCCGGCGAGACATACAATCGAAACCAGTACGTGGCGTGGCACGGCGCTAGCAGTGTGTACCACACGAATGCGCCGGCCATGCCCTTGGCCGGTGGCAAGCCTCTTGATCCGAAGAAGCGACGGGTCCCTGTCACAGACGAGAATTGGATGCTTGAGCACGCGCGTGCTGCAAGGTAAGACCAGTCACATTCCTTATCTTCACCTTACTTGCCCTCGAAATCAGAACACTCGCAGATCCTTACTGACACTTATTCTTTCCCAGCCTATTCAACTCGAGACTTGCCGAGGTTCGTCGTGAAACCATGACTGGCACCTATGATGTGCACACCAACACCATGCATTATCCCAAGATCATGCAACCCACCCACGCCCGCTGGGAGCACGTCCCTTCCTCTGACGCTGGGAGCACCGCCGAGCTCATGTCGACGCTCAGCATCAATGCGCAGAACTCTGCCGGGGGTTCGAGACCAGCGTCTGCCGAGATGGACACCGCCGTTGAACAAACCACCGAGCAGGCCCCCACCGAGACTTCCTTCCCTCCCGTCCCCTCACACATCTCCAATCGCTATGTCGTTGCAGACACAATATATGAATCGCCACCCTACTCGAACATGGGTCTGCCCGGTCCGGACGGTGATTTGATGAACCCGAACCCCAATGGTCTGGCCAGTATTGCCCAGCCCAAACACTCGGAGTTCATGACCCCCGAAATCATCGACCTCTTGCCCCCGGACTGCAAGGAGGCCTTTATCGACGCGGCAGCCCGCGAAATCCACTGGAAGTCGAAATGGGGCAGCGAAGCCGAGAGCAAGCTGCGCACGCAGCCCTCTAAGAGCTACGCCTGGTATCCGTGATCGTTGAGTCTCGGACATCATAAAGAGCCCATCACTTGGCTCATCTATTCTCGGCTGCTGGTTCACGGTGGTTTGAGTCTCTCTTGAGATCTCGGCGTTTTAATGGAAGAAGGACTTTGTGGCTTTACTGCTTGGTGGGGCTGTTTGGTGTTGCGCGGTTCTTACTTGGGTCATACTACGGGATTGTTTTCCCCGAGGAAATGGCGTTAGGTTTTTGGAGGGTCCCTGGGTCTTAACGCTCGGTGTGGACATTCATTCATGATAGCGCCTTCGAAATACATCAAGTAATGAATGAGATTGTTGAATTGGCTCCTCGATCGGGGTCTAACCCCTCTAGATAGCATTTGACGTTTTCTTTGCTTTGCCATCCACCGAGCTCTAGGTGGAGCATTGACTCGATAGTACGTGCAACGAGAGCAAACGCGAAGATTTGCGAGAGTAATATCACGCAGTGCGGAGGGAGTCGTAGACGCGTGATGGCAGGAGGCACTATCCACCCTACCTACCGAAAAGGACGTTTGGGGTCATCGATAAGAACATGGATGTCATACCTATTAATATTATCGGGGCCATCACCTGCAACATTGCACCATCGCCATCACTAATCGCCCACTCCCACTTCACATTTTATCCCTCAACGTCGCACGATGTCTTCAATCACGATGTCAGCCGAAAGGTCTTGGTCTAAACATGGCTCGAAGGATCAAGTCATTCAATTCGGCAAGATAATCAGCCTCTCTCACCCGACACCAAGTCGATGCAGAATTGTCGAGATCCACGATGAAAATGACAATCAAAGACATCGCAAAACTGACAAACTTGACTCTCGCCCCTCGTTCCTCTTATCTTGTACTGAAGTAAAAGCAATAGGAGCCCCCGGAGGACAATCCATGATGAGGGTTGTTATGCAAATTCAGCTAAAGACGCGGAGCATAATCCCTTGGCTGTTCGGGCACACCAATCCATGAAGAAATTCAGAACAGATGAATCTCGTGCGTTGCAAACATTCAATGAGCCAACGTCAACGTGTACGGCCCTTCCTCTCGGATACCACCAGCATCAGCAAGATTCCTTGGGCCCTATTCCTGGTGGCTTTCTTAGCCAGTATGCTTGGGAAGTTGTCCCTGGTATACGGCTTGACGACGATACTGGGAAGTCAGCCCTGTTCTGGGCATTTGATGAGCAAGAGCGGGCAGAAACTCGGGCTTCCTTTCCAGAGACCTTTGAGTATGTTGTCCGGAGTCCTTCAACGTATAATCCTATTATCACAAAATCTAGGCAAATGGCTCTGATGAGCGTTTGGCCAGTCTCCGCCTCAGCTGCTACCTAATTTAATCTGGGACTCGGGAACAAAGACGCCGTGAATACGAACTTCGCAGGAGCATTAGGCGCACTGTTAAGTAATGTGCTTAGCTTCTTGATGTTCTTTACCGTCGATGGAGTATATCAGCTAAAATGAACAAGTTACTGGGTAGGCTTCCGGGATTGCAGTCAACAAGTGCCTCGTGAAAGCAAGCCTGTCATACTACCGCATATGGTCTCGTCAAAGATCCCGATGATTCCTGGCATTTCCTGACACGGGATGATAATCCTTCAAAGTGGGAATCCTAGGCTGAACCGGCAGCGGTGACATCTTTCTAATGGGGAGGTCCTCGGCACTTGAATTGCACTTTTAGCTCTTCTTCGCGTGGCTGTCATTAGTATGGGTAGGTCCTTGATCAAATATCAGAACCGTGTCATTGACTTTACGTGCCGGCGTTGTCGGGGACGAGTATGGAGTTCAGGGTCGACACCGCGCGAGGCATGAACGCGATTGCCATGCAACAGCACCTTGAATGCGTAACAACTACGTACCCCATTGTAAGATTCCGGAACTCGCTACCTGAGCCGTCAAACCCACGAAGCTCTTGTTGCAGGAGTGGTCCAGACTCCTTGGATCTCAGAGCAGAAACTCGAGGAGAAGGTATCGCAAGCTTCGTTCCCGGAAAATGATGAACAATTTCATAAAGCTCTCGGTATGTTTATCAACTTGGTCGGCTTGCTCTAGCGGCCGGGTATACGAACACAGGATTCTAGGCCAGATTGCTCTGTACAAACACGACCTCGAACCGAAGCATGGAATCTTTACGATATACAGGCAGACGCTCTTTTCTCCGGCAGGTCGTAGAGAATCGAAAGGGGAAACCGGAGTACTCCCCGGTCATTCGAAGTGCGGGTGGCTTTCAGACCCTGGGCCTTTCGTCATGTGCGTTGCGAATGTCTTGCTATCATGTAGCTCTGCTGTCGTTGGAGAATCGGGATTTGAATAGGAGTGAACTGCAGCGGCAAGCATGGACGAGGGATGGATAGGCCTGCCAGGCTGCTGCATACGAGTGGAAAGCTGTCACCCATAATCTGAATAGAAGAACCGGTTGTTCGAGAGTAGCTTGTCAGGAGATTGTATCAATTGCAGAGTTGATCTTCTTTACATGGGCACTCCACTCACAAGGCGCTTCTCATGCGAACGCTGTGCCTTGCAGGAGATTTACTCAATTATTAAACTGGGCACTTTTGAAGTGCCCGGGGACAAATACTGTAATATCTCTGCCCAGTTTTATCATGAACTTACAAGTCTCTGGACGTTCCGGGCAGTTCTCACACGCTCTACATACATCGTGGCTTGGATTCTATTTGGCAATAAAGATCCATCTTCCAGTTAAAAGATCCGGCATGCACCTTCGATACATGTACAGTTACCTATGAGAAAGGTTTTTGTATTAATATCTGAATAAAGGCTCTCAACGGCCCGTATATCTATTATAAACATCCCTAATCACTCCGGAAACATGCCCACAAAGACTGTAGCTACAGTCAAGTAGCGGATGCAAAACGTTAGCTCTCTAAGCCTGCCCAGCTGTACAAGCGTATCAAGTACGATACGTTCCAATTCGTTACTGAGTGGCACTCGTGTCCTGCCTAGAAGAACAGGCGATACAAAGGCGGCCCGTCCGCACAGGAAAAGTCCTATCCTGAGAAACTTATCGTTCAGGACTGTAGAGCTCAGCTACCACGATCGGAGTAAATTGTTTACACAGGTTGCACATTAATTTACGGACCAACTTTGCAAAGTGACAAGGAAAGTATGGAGAAATCAGTCGAGAACGCGATCTCCCGGGCATTCCTTTGGTCGACGAATTGTATAGAGAGAACGGAGACGAGGAAATCGAAGGAAAGGAACGCCAGGAGCACATCATAACAGAGGTAATAGGGGAACAGTGCTCGCTTGAAGAGGATAGATGATGAGAGCGGTGAGAGGGGGGAAAGCATCAAATGCATAGGTAGATATTGAGAACTGGGATTGTTCACCCAGGACACCGGAACAAATAGGAAAAATGGGGAGGAGGGCGCGAACCACGAAGACGGACAGAAGGTTGGCTATCCGGTTCGAGTCAAGAGCCGCCTTACATGGCCATTTCGGCTCTGAGCTTGGCCAATTCGGCCTCCTCGTCTTCTTCCTCGTTCTTCGCTTGTGGCTTATTGACTGGCAAAGAATCAGCATAAGGTTCCAATGTAATCGTGCACCAGACGCGGAGCTTTTGCTGTTTGAACTTACGTTCTGTGGCGCCGGCAGCAGGCAGACCTTCCAACCGACTTCCAACCGGTGTGGGTCCTGTGTTGAGCATACGCTCGTCCATAGCTTCTTGCTCCATTCCTTCCAGCTCGGCCTCCAGCTCTCCCTCGTCCATTTGCTCTCCCAGTGGCATGCTCGTGATCGCGTCGCCAATTTCCTGGCTGAGCATGTGTTGTTCTCGAAGTTTGTCCCTGAACAGTCGTGTCAGCCTGCGTGCACATGCTCACATCGAATTGCATCATGACCTCCAAGTCAAGGTTGCGATTAGACTTCAGACACTCCAATACGTACATTGTCTCATCTACCTGTTCGATACTCATACCACCGTGAATCTGCTTCATAGCCTCACCGGCGCTCTTCATCGCTTGGAGGGTTTCATGGTTGATGTTGGCGGCTTCGATCGAGTAAATCTGTTGTTCGAGCTGCACAACCTGTGCCGAGGTCTGTTCAAGGTTCTTCTCGTGTTGATGCTTCCGTCGCAGTGCAGCTTTCGCAGCTGTAATATTTCAACGATCTTAGTCAGCCTTCTTCAGCTCTTTTTTTTTCCCCACAGATCTTGGCCTCCAGTGTTTTGGTTCTGCTTAGCTTTTGTGTCATGGGGAAATAATCGCACCATTCTTATTTGTAGTAACGTGCTTCCGCGCAGCGGCATCTTGCTCGGCAATTTGATTCTCCAGGTGCTTCTCACGCTTCTGGAGCATCTCCAACTGAGCGCGAAGACCAAGAATAGCGTTCTTGGGAGCCTCTTTCCGCTTCTGGGCGGCGGCGCCGCCAAACCAAGACCACATTTTCCACGTACGAGATGGCGATTTCACTTGGGAAAAATACCGGTTGGAGACAGTCGCTCACTCTCCCAACTAGAGAAAAGGAGAAATAGATGCGACGAAGGACGCGCGGATCGTCTAGGCACCTACGATTTGACGCCGCACTAAACAAGCCGGGCGTCGGAGTAGCGTAAATCGTGCTCCCAACGAAGGATACAGAGCAGGTTCGCAGAGAGAAGAAGTATGCTGTCGGCCGATGTAATGGAAGCACTGCCAGGATATAAGGGTGGGCAAGAGGGACTGTTATTGAACCACGTCCAACTATCACGAGCAAGCGGGCGTTGTCATCGATGAAGCCGACATGGAGGGGAATCCGTCACTCGCTGGACCCGATGACATACGCTCGATAACAGTCACGTGCCATGACCCACCCCATGGCTGGAACTCTCAAGAATAACGGGCCCGTGACTTGGATGGTTGTGAAGTGATCAGCAGCTCACGGACTTTTAGGCCTGAATCATACAGAATCCGGATTTTGGCCCTCAACTGGAATTGTGACTGTCTGAGATCTCGGAATGAACGGACCTCGTCCTTCAATACGTGTATTTCTATGTGACCTTCCATCGCTGCGAACCGATACAAAAGTCCGCTTCTTGGGCTGGTACGTGTAGAGCGCTCTAAATTCTTATGCTATGTGTATACTTCAGGCAAAATTTGGTCGATTTCTGACTCGATATTCAATTTCAGTGTAAGGAATTACCATGTCAGTACAGGCCATCTTGTCTTAGAGCACAACTATCCGTGGCAGAAAGAAGGACCTCAATCGGTTTCGGTCGATGTCAACGCGGTGCTGCAGGACCTCTCATCAGAGGAGCTTCGAGTTGGCGCATGGCTGAATGTCATCGGTTACATCCGAGAATCGGCATCGCCGACCCTGTCCTTCACTTCCTCGCAATTGAACTCCTCGCAGCCTCATGATGCACCTGAAGTGGCTTCAGTGCCGATGAGAGTCGCGCCTCGACCAGTGCATGTCGATGCCGTAATGGTGTTTTCTGCGGGCGCCATCGCACTTGGGGAGTATGAGCGTATCCTCCGCAATGCCCAGGATGTCGAACGACGAATGCGTGTGTCTGGATAAAACATCACCAGTTCCTTCAGTGAGTCAAGGAACCCCTGGTGTACGTCATGCTCGGCGGTCCTAGTCAGTAGTAATGATGTCCAGGTCACCTTCTGGTCGACGTTGCAGAACGACCAGAGCACAATAAATGGGTCACCAGGACCTGATCAATGTCTCTAAACACGTCAGACGCGACGGTCTTGCTTTTCCACATCCTCGACCACCATGGTGGATTTAGCGTCCTGAGAAGGGCGCGGTGTCTTCCGCGCCCGTTTCCCCTCCAACTTCTTCTTGTCTTCCTGCATGCGCACAATCAAGGTGCTCTTCATGCGGATCTTGTACCCATACTTGTAGAAGATGATGGGAATCGGTATAATAGCCACCTCTAGCAATCCCAACAATGTGCCGGACCAATTTGCACCCAGACTGTTGTACATGTATGGGCCCACCAGCGGTAGAACTCCGCCCAGGACACTCCGGATGACCGAATTTCCGGCCATGGCAGATGCGGCGTACATACCATAACTATGCGTCAGGTAGTTCGACGCATAGATGAAGACACCCGTGTTACCTGCACCAAAAGGAATGCCCGCGAGCAAAGGCACGATCCAATGAATCGAGGCCGGGGAGCAGGTCCACGCAAACCAAAGCTCACCGATTGGAATGAGCGCAGAGCAAATGCATACAAAGGACACCATGGCTTCGGGTTGAACACTGCCGGTTTCTGGATCTTTGGGATGGCTGTTGATCATCCGCCGAACAAGCGGCTCACAGGCGATCGTGATGAGTACCCCAGCACCGATACCGAGGAACGCGAGACCGGAGAACCCGAGGTCCCACCCACGAATTTGCCTGAAGACGATGGGATACGCGGTGAAACAAAGATACAGAATGGCGTACACAATGGCGATGTAAATGTTCCAAAATATACTGCGATCGGGAGTCAGTTGGATCCCCCCTTGCTATGCGGCAGCGCATTGACGAGTCTTACCAGATAGGTTCGGTGACAGCCATCACAAACGGTCTGCTCAGGTTGAGAGCTAGTATTTCGAGCAGGGTCGATTTTTGATCGTAGCGGGACCACCATCGCGAATCATCCGTCTCCTTGCGCAGCCGAGCAGCTTTCCGCTGCAAAAGAGTGGGTGCGTATGTTTCCTGAAGAATCAGGGCAAAGGCAAGGGCCACGCAAGAGAGAATTAGCGCGATCCAACACATCCATCGCCAACCGAGATACTGCGTCACAAACCCGCCAATGACGGGTCCCAATACTGTGTCTCAAACGTTAGGAGATGAGGAGCAACTGAGGATCAAGAGATGAATGACGTACCAGGTCCATTCAGTGGGCCGATACTCCAGATTGAGAAAGCGAGTGCTCGGTGCTCATCATCCACCAGATCAGCGACCATGCCCGGTGCCGTCGAGATCATGACGCTACCAAAGAAAGCACCGAAGAAACGGACCACCAGCAGGGTTGTCACCGATTTCGCAACAGCGCATGGAATGATCAGAATGGTGAATAGTGCCAGGCAGACCACACAGACCGGCTTTCGACCATAAACTTCGCTTAGAGGCGCCGTGAACATTGATCCAATCGCGAGTCCAACCAGATAAACAGTCAATCCGAGAGTGACGACAGTATTGGAAGTATCGAACTCCTTGCTTATTTGCTGCACACCCGAAGTGTAGGAAGTGGAATATAGAACACTGCCGCCCAGTCAGCGGGGGGGGAATTTTTCTGTAGTGTAAGAGCGAAAGCACTCCCTAGTACTCACACAATCAAAGTATTCCAAGACAAGAATACCATGCTCATAGACTTGTACCAAAGCTTCCAATTCTTGGGGTTTTGTGGATCGGTTTCACCCTCCCAATCGACCTCGTAGTTTGGATCCGATGTCATGTTGGTCGGAATTGTTGTCACCCGCTCCGCCAGAGACATATGATCAGAGGCTCTAGTTGTATGTGCAGTCAGAGCTCTTCCCAATCCTTCTCGATCGTCCTGCGTATCTATCGAAGATGCACATGATACGGAGTCGGAATCACGAGGGGTGGGCGCAGTGGTTTGCGCCCCCTTGGACGTGGAATGGCGACTTTCCATAGATGCCCGACGTGGATGTGACATGTTGAGAAATTGACTTGCTGGCTCGATAAAAATCGGTGACTGAGCAGAATGAATGATCAAGTGTGCCGAGGACTGAGCCTAGAGCGACACCCTGAACAAATGTTTGCTTCGCTAAAAGCTTGATCACTGGCGAGCTTGTGTAGATATCTTGGAGTCTGAGCCAAAGCTCATCTGATCGCGGGATATAGTACGAACGATCAACGGGATCCTCCCTGCTGTAGGATGTTTCTGTACCAGAGAGGTTATTAGGTCCCCGGCATGAACATCGGAGGTTGAAGTTTCAAAGAAGAAACAAGGTTCAGTCCGAACGTAATCTTGTTGATCTGCAATTTACTCCAACTCGAGAATTTTCGGTTTTCTCCAACAATTTCTGATCATCGTGGGGGGCCGATAAAAGCAATCAATGAGCCTCTTATCATTGGAATGGACAGGGGGCCAACGCCTCGTGGTTTACCACGTTAACAGCAGATCGCCATCTGTGTGGATCGTGCGCAATCTGATGGGCCGAGGAGGTTCTGCTGCTCTTCGAGCAAAGGCCGAGGTTGACGCCACTATGCGTCGAGGGGTCTGCAATAAGGAAAGTATCGCCGTCATAGCTCTTTGTGTCGGTTTCGTTGCACCGTGATGCGATGGCTAATATCGCAGGTTGTGCGAATTAGACTCAACAAAGGCCTTCCCCACGATTTGGACGTCTCCATCTCAGATGCCACAAATTCCGTATCCAAAGCTGGAGCCCCTGGTCACTCTACCGAGTAGATTTTCTGGCCCCTTGCGACGGTGGAAACCGTGGTGGAGAGGTCGATCTACCCTCGTGGGTGGGTTCGCTCGGACTGCGGTCTGGACTCCGTTGTGCCGGTTTGCCGAACAAGTCGGCAGTTGCCCCAGCCTGAAGATGGCCACGGACTTGATAGCTGGCGAGCTATGATCGCGCGCAAGGCCACAGGTCAGGCTTCCGTGGACACGAGCCTGGTTTTCAGGTTCTGTGCATCAGGTGCCATTCGTCATTTGGGCAGCGGAACATCTTCATTGCCCAAGCATTGGAGGACGGGAGGTGACTGCAGTTGACTGATGCGTGGCATTCCTCTGGTTATCATGAATCAGTATCTGTGAGGACACCCGGGAGGAGCTGATTCAGTTTACTTTTGTCCCACGAAAATGGAAGGGATACAACTTAGGAAGTAAATGATTAGTTACAGGTAACAATTCACTACCTCAACCATTTAATGGAGTCGGTATGATGGAAAATTGAAGGTCTAAGTAAGGCTCGTTTATGCCCGAGAATTTAGGACAGAAGTGGAACTACTATCGCACCAGCAATCATTTGGCATAGCCTTGGACAAGGAGCCTCGACATGGCCCATAAGTACGTAAAGACACACGAGGAACCTTTCACGATCGGCCCTGCTTATTTCTGCACGCTGGCATACAAAAGCATGTACTCTTCAGGTAAGTTAGAGCCTATGAGCATCCTTGTCCGCGGCTCATCAAATTACGCGTTGGATGTTTTGACCGCTACCTAGAAACTTAGATCGCTGGGATATTTTTCTTCAATGAAGAACAAGTTCTCTCGAGCTTCTGTGCTTGAAGCATGAGGAGCAATGAAGCCCGGTACTCCATGTCCGGAGGAGACTTTGGCGAGGTAACTGCATGTCCATCTACTGTAATCTGTGGTGCTATAGTGGTACTGAACCCAAAATAGACTATCTCTTGGGGCTGATGGATCTGATATAGTAGTAGATCTAAGTACAGTGAAGATCTTGCCCCACGTCAGTTGGGTGCCAGAGCCTCATTCAGGTCAGTCAGTACGAGAGAGATGGATCGCTAGATCTGATGGGCAAAAGGCACGTTCCCCAGCGTGACGGGGTATGGATTAGGTTACATGGAGTAGTTGTTGCGATCGAATATGTTTTGATGCGAACAACCTGGAAAGTTATTTGCCAAGTATGACTACCTACAATAATCCAAACCTATCTTACCTGCTCGGATACTTCTCTTGAATAATCTAGGTACCTGCCTAATTCGTGACTGGCGAGCAACGGAGTATAGCTTGATAAACGCTCATATCATAGTTCCGGGGCGTAGCCATCACTTCAAGTCTTCTGGTTCTCGTCTTGTCCAACCTGTCCACCAGAGCAACGAGACACTGTTAGTGAATCGAAAGGTCGAGAAAGAGACTAGACTGACTGGGCAGCATCGGGCTACTCGTACACCCACTGTACATTTTGTGCTGACTTGTTGCCTGTACCCTCAAGTAGGTACCCCCCGAACGACCAAATCCCGACGAGCCCGCATCCCGTCCTCGAACAATGTTGCACCAGGAGCAATGGGTGAGATGTCAGACTCAGGCTACAGCAAAGTCGGCGATGCTTAAGACGGTGCCCCAATACGTAAGAGACGTCTTGCAAACAAATGCAAACACAAGAAGTTAGAAAAGCCCTTCTCCAGGAAGTTTGAGGGTTCCCCCTGCCCATAGGGACGCAAAGCGTACCAATATTATATAACACAGCTCAGAAACATCCATGCTCTACCGGTCCCTGACTTTGTCCCTAAAAGGTAAAAGACCGCGACTTCGGTAGCAGAAGGCCTCGGAGAAAAAGCAGGACAGTTGACCACTTAAAAGACAGCGGCCCTTCTTCCGTCGGTTGGATCCACCAAAAACCCTTTCGCCGACGGGAGAAAAAGAAACCATCGTCTAACCGAGTTGGGCTGATGGTCCAAAGTTTGACCATAAATCTTCCGGGATCCGGTTCAGTTCGACGCCGTTGAGGGTTTGAGAAGGAAACCAGCATGCGATGGATCGTGGTTTTGGTTCAACTAACGCGCCGCGCATTCCAAGCGAGGCAAGTCACAAAGTCTCGGAGCCATGTGTCACTCTCCAGTATTGTAGCTTCCATTGCGATCTAGCCACCAAATAGCCCTCAATTCAACGGCCAGATCTGACAGTTCGATCCTTTGCAACTAACCAGCCACATTGCTGGCTGTTCCACTCGGCCTACCGGAACGATTACTATCCGTAGACTGTTTCAACTCTTCTGGAAGACTGAATATGTCCAAGTTTCACGGCGAGTGGTATCCGACCCAGAGACCTTCCATAGATCTTCACCTTTCTGGCGCATGGTACCACAAACACCTCTCTCGGTCAATATCCACAAAGGCAGAATTTGTGATTCCACCGAGGCCAGTTCATCACCCTTCGAGGGCTGATTGAACCTTCCGCATAGAAAGACTCTCGCGCCCAGAGTATGTTTGTCGCATTCACTCGCGCATCGTCAGATTGTTGTCCGATAAGAGGCTGAGGTGTCTTCTGCGATTTCAGAACCGGATAATCAAGGGACAGTGAGGACAGAACAGTGAGGATAGCTCATCAAGATGCTGTACATGATCCTGCTCGCTCTAGGCCTTGCCGCGCTGTACCTGATCCATGTCAATGCCGCAATGAAACGGGTGCCTGAGGAGGCCCACCGAGCTTCACCCACGCGCTGGACCATCGAGGAAGTCAAGGCGACTTACGAGAGGATCCTGAAGAACGACGTCGACGTTGTCAAGGATTTGCCGCCGAAACAGTCGCGGCGATACATCGTTGTAGGTGGTTCAGGTACGTCGACCACATGCTCACATGTAGAAGCTATTGCTTCACGTTGCTTTTGTTGGGCCTGCTTTCTGTTTGGTCGACCTGGCCTCGGTACGACTGGGGCCAACGTACACTAGGTAGTCCAACGGAAGGCAATCAGTTATTCTGCACATGATCCTGCAGATACAGTTTCACTTTGCTGATGGAACAATCAACGCAGGTCTCGTGGGTGCTTGGATCGTCTCTCATCTTCTCGCACGAGGTGAAGATCCCGCTTCACTGCGCATTCTAGACCTCGCCGCACCCACCGCTGAAATCCTGGAACGCGGTGTGGCATACTTCAAGACCGATATCGCCGACCAGTCTTCCGTTTCGGCGGCGTTCACGCATCCGTGGCCGGCTAAAGTCGCCCAGCAGCCTCTCACGGTCTTTCACACTGCAGCCATCATCCGTCCCTATGAGCGCCTCGAAAGATATCTGCCCCTGAGCGAGAAAGTCAATGTTCATGGCGCCCGCAATGTACTCCAAGCTGCGAAGGAAAGCGGAGCAACCTGCTTCATATCTACCTCCTCTGGTTCTGTGAATTTGCACAAGCCCAGCTTTTGGATCACGCCGTGGGAAAGAGTTCCCAGGCGAGCGGTGCAGATCTTGAGTGATCAAGCGCAGCTTCCGCAGCGTCACGACGAATTCTTCAGCAACTATGCTCGGACAAAACTTGAAACGGAACGCTTTGTATGTGCGGCTGATGACCAAACGAGCGGATTCCGCACAGGCTGCATTAGACCTGCAAATGGAATCTATGGTATCGGAAATGAGACTAGCGGAACCGTCGTCGGACTATATCTGCGCAGCGGTGGTAGCCCAACGTGAGTCCATGTCACATGGGGAAAAAAAAGCTTGAATTTCTCCCTCGAGCTTGAATATAGTTGACTTGAACTGACTTGCCATCCTTCTAGCTGGACCTCCAACATCATCCACAGCTTCATCAACGCAGAAAACGTCTCAGTAGCCCATCTCCTCTATGAACATCGCCTCATCGAGCAATCCCAACCATCCAGCACTCTTCCCAACATCGGTGGCCAATCCTTTGTGGTCACTGACCCCAATCCAGCGATTTCCTTCGAAGACATCTACACTCTTCTCGTCAATTTCTCCAAGACTCCCGTGTCTTTCCCTCGCGTGGAACCCCTTCCGCTCTTCATCATCGCCCACCTCGTCGAGGCGTACGTCTACATCCAAGACGCATGGCTCCCGTGGCTTCTACCCAAGGTCAAAGGTGATTTATTGCAGCTTCAACCGTCGCTGTTTGCCATTTCGGATGTCTTCTGCATTGCGGATGACTCTCGGGCCCGAAAGGCGCCGGCAGATGGAGGCTTGGGGTATCGGCCGACGATGTCGACGTTGGAAGGGATGTGTAAGGAGCTGGTCAAGTGGAACCAGAAGGCGACGACGAAAGCTGTCAGGGATATAAAAGACAAGATGGCAGATGGACCTGTTGTGGTGGGGCCGGAGGGTATTGAGGTAAAGCTTGTTGCGCCGGAGAAAAGCATTTGAAAGAGAATGTGGCCAGGGCTTTCGTGGAGAAAGTCATTGTACATATCATGTAAGTGCTTTTTATCTTTGGCTTATGCTATGTCAGGTGAATGAAAGCCACTCATAGTCCTGAATGATTATCTGGTATCGAGACCACATGACTTGAGATATTTCAAACTGGTTACAGGCTTCCAGTAACTATCTGTGTTTGCCTTCGACCCATTTATAAAATGAATATGACAGCGTGTGCTGTTCACGGTCCCGGTATTGGATAAAGGGGATGTGTCGAAGCACATTGCGAGACGTGGAGTTTCCGACTATTGACGCTTGGGGGCTGCTTGATGGCAAACGCGTTGCTGACGAACCAGGACTCGGCCTAGTTTGGTTGACTTTCAATAGATCATTGTCACCTGACCTCGTGCATTTCGACAGAAAGCGTTGAGCCCGTGGAAGTCATTGGAGAAGGTCAACCCTGTGGCTTCACAGATCACAGTGAAGATAGGACTTTTTGTGATGGAACAAGCTGGAGATAGATCGACTGAGACACAGGGGGGTTGGTGTGAAGGGGCATCGTTGGCAAAGTCAGAAAATTACCATAGTGGCCTTAGGTGTGTCCAACACCGCAGAATCGCGAAAGAAGGAAAGCGAGCAGGCGACGGACAGCGACGCGGCAGCACTTTTGGGTATCATGTATCATTTCTTCGATGGCGAACAAGTCTAACGCGCGTGCTGTTGCGCCGCTGATCTCCTTTGGTCCAGAATCTGCATGCGCAGGGCCTCCGAGGCCAATTCCACATCCAAGACCGCCCCGACACCGCGCTTCCACGTCTCTTCGAGACTGGTCAACTCGCCAACACTGGCATCCTGCGCGATCTTTCGCTGCCTGTTGACCTCTTCCGCCGCACCCTTGGTGTCTGCCAGCTCCTTCTCCATCACCCGTAGAATCTCCTCCAACTGCGAGTTGCCAATAAGCCACGCGTTTTTGCCATGGGCCTCTAGGAGTGAAAGGTTCTCATGCCGCTTGGTGAGATGCGAACTGGAAGTGTAAGCCTTGCATAGTGTTTCCTTCCATTCGGTCAAATTGGGAGGCTCGGTGTCGGAGTTTCGGGTTGGAGGCTCCGGGGCTTCGTATCGGGTCAGGTCAATGCCGCCGGTCAATGGCGCGCCCGTGGCTTTGCGATCGATTTCTTGTTGGAAGAGAGGGGAGAAACTTTGCTGCGGACTCGCGGGGATTGACGGATGTAAAGTAGAGGAATGTTCGGGGGCCAGTTCAGCATTGATGAGCTGGGCGGCCTTCTGTCGCGCGCTGGCTGAAGGCTCGGCGTCGATGTCTGGTAAATGTTAGTTTATGAGATGGTCACGTAGCTGTGATACTGGGATAGTGCACTCACAAGGAAGGGAGTCGTGGACTTCGGTGAT
Organism: Penicillium ucsense; assembly: GCA_014839625.1. Classification (NCBI taxonomy): domain Eukaryota; kingdom Fungi; phylum Ascomycota; class Eurotiomycetes; order Eurotiales; family Aspergillaceae; genus Penicillium; species Penicillium ucsense. The sequence continues at coordinate 135,439 of WIWV01000043.1, forward strand.
TAAAGACATTTTGGGTGGCCAGATGTTCTTGTGCCCGTGAAGTGCTTCTTCAAACTTCAAGCCCTGCGACGAAGTGCTCTGCTTGAGCGATGTCATGTGCTAGAAGGACCCACAATGTAGGAGATCAAGATACAGTATTCAATAAACTGTAAATTACAAAATTTAGTCAAAGATGGGTGATTATTTACTGTTTACGATTTACAATACACTCCATCCTTCAATGCGCCAGCTTGGAATTCAAGCTTATTGCCAGCTGCCTCCGCAACAATCAGAAGAGTACGCAAAGTCGAGGAAGCGTGTGGTCATGAATATGCACCTGCTGTGGACTTGATTCTTTCGACTCACGCACTCTTCATACTCAAATCCCTCAAAGTCTTGTCAGCAAGTCCTACGGGATCAACTAGTTGTACCGTGATCAAAGCTTCCACGATCAACAACCGTCCGAAGCCACATGACAGACGGCGTTTTGATCACAGGAGGAGAAGAAGGACGGGTGCAACCCCAGACGTTCAACTTTGCGCGAGACCGAATTGATTCTGCGACATGGATGATCTCTGGTCGAGCTGATCTTGTTATCGTACTTTAACCGGGAGCGACCACTGCAAGCCATGTTCTGCTGGTGGGAATCCACTGCTTGATCTGGCATCCATCTCCGCTTGTCGCCATGCACGGAGTTTGACATCACGGCAGGAGATAGCAGCTTCGAGCGGGGAACAGTGGTAATGCAGGCACGAAGAACAAGGGTCTTGAGAAGTTCTGCACTGATTCAAACCACAGGGTCATGTTGGTCCTTGGTGGCCCAAACCCAATTGGGAGTTGACGGAATGTAAACGAGTTGTCCAGGAAGGAGATGGCAGGATCAGCCTGTTCTCTGGACCCGGTTCCTCGCCAGTTGCCACTCCCTGTCCGGCGTTACACCAATCGCGGATGCAGGACGCAGCTCTCCCCGCCCGGATGCTCATGCAAGTACTTTTATGTCTTTTGCATCTGACGGAGCTGATCCAAGGACTTGCTGCTATCACATCTCTCTAGAGCAGCCGACCCGTGTGCAATCTCGCTCGAGCTCGAAGAGTCCCATCTCACAGAGTAGTCGCTTTCATCCGCCATGGGCTACCTGCAGATCGGAAAGCCGACCTGTGTCTGACTGTCTGTACTTAAGGAGTTGCATACGGCCGTATGCTGGAATAATTTCTTCTTCCAGAATCCCCGACCCTCGATGAACGGCGTCTCGTTCAGTACATATTGTGTCACATTTTGTATAGTCAGATTGGCCTGAGAAATCTATAGCGGATCCCTTGACAGTTCAGGCGACATGGCCAACACACGCTACGGTGTTGTGCTTGGCGTGATGGCTGTATCACTTCTGCTCTTTATGCAGTTGATCGCCTTCAAGCAGCCTCCTAATGAAGGGCCATCCTCCAGCTCCGACTCCAAATTCAGTTCCTGGAGAGACAGGGCCGGAGCAGCGACGGATGGCAGCTTGTTCCTGTTGGGCGCAGGCAAGGCAGACGTGACGGGGTAAGTAATCCCTCGAGCTCAACAGCAAGCTTGCCATACTAATCTGCCCATACAGACCCGTTGTTGAGGTTGGCTTCAACGGCTATGCCAGCTTGGATCAAAAGGGCACGGGACTACGACAGAGACTCTACTCGCGCGCCTTCATCATGGCTAACCCAGGCAATCCGGAAGATACCTTCATCTACCTCGTGCTTGATACCCAGTCCGGCGACACTGCGATTAGAAATGGCGTTCTGAAAGGACTGGCCTCTCTGGGAGGTGATTATACGCGATATGGCGAGCACAACGTTGCTCTGACGGGAACACATTCCCACTCTGGCCCCGGAGCGTGGATGAACTACCTTCTGCCGCAGCTCCCCAACTTGGGCTTCGACAAGCGTAGCTATCAAGCCATCGTGGATGGTACGATCTTATCAATCAAGCGGGCACACGAGAGCCTTACGCCAGGGCGAATGTCCTTTGGGTCAATCGACCTGGAGAATGCAAACATCAATCGCAGTCCATTTTCTTATGACCATAACCCTGAGGAAGAAAAAGCCAAATATTCCGCCAAGGTGGATAAGACTTTGACGCTCTTACGTTTCGACCGCGAGTCGGACAACAAGACTGCTGCGGTTCTGACTTGGTTCCCTGTCCACGGCACGTCGCTGTACAACAACAACACCCTCGTGACTGGTGACAATAAAGGTGTCGCGGCCTATCTTTTTGAACGGAGCATTGTGGGCGATTCTCGGTTCGCTCAGGATGCTGTCATTGGCTTTTCCCAGGCCAACGTTGGTGATACAAGCCCTAACACCGAAGGTGCTTGGTGCGAAGATGGCTCCAATGTCATGTGCAACTATTCCGACAGTACCTGTGGTGGCTCGTCGGGAGGCACCACCCCGGGGACTAACGAGGCGTGCCATGGGCGAGGTCCCTTTTTCCAGGAGAAAGACAACGGTGCTAAGAGCTGCTTTGAGATTGGAAAACGTCAATATTCCGCAGCCAAGACACTCTATGATCAGATGGATGCAACGCGCACCCCCGTTGTCGGCAGCTCGGAGGTACGATCGTTCCACGTCTACCACGACATGAACGGCTACACTTTCCCCTCGCCCTTCAACGGCACCACGTTGAAGACATGCCCCGCTGCATTGGGCTACTCGTTCGCAGCCGGGACGACCGATGGACCGGGCGCATTCGATTTTACCCAGAACGCCAGCAGTCCAGCGACCGAGAATCCACTGTGGAAGGTCGCACGTGCATTCATTCATCAACCCTCCGAAGAGCAAAAAGAATGCCAGGGAGCCAAGGACGTGTTGCTAGATGTGGGCACATTGACCGAGCCGTATGCGTGGGCTCCTGACATCGTGGACATTCAAGTTCTCCGAGTTGGTCAGCTGTTCATCATCGTGTCCACCAGCGAGGCCACCACCATGTCAGGGCGACGCTGGAAGGCAGCGATTGCCCAAGGTGCCCAAAAGTCGCTTTCTGTTTCAGATCCACTGGTGGTCCTTGGTGCTCCATCCAATAGCTACGCCCATTATGTGGCTACGGAAGAGGAATACAGTGTTCAGCGCTACGAAGGGGCTTCTACTCTGTACGGTCCCAGCACTCTTGCCGCGTACATCAATTTGACCCTCACATATCTCCCCTATTTGGGGAGTGCCTCTGACATTGCCAAGCTGGCGACCATCCCGGCTGGGCCCAGCCCCCCGGTTAACACTGATCGATCCTTGAGCTTCATCACGGGCGTGATCTACGACAACGCCCCGATCGGCAAATCGTTTGGCGATGTTCTGTCCAACCCTGACAAACGCACGTATGGGCCCGGTGACACGGTCAGAACCACTTTTGTTGGCGCCAATCCACGCAATAACTTCCATCAGGAGTCCACCTACGCGGCCATCGAACGGAAGACTGACTCGGGCAGCTGGGAGGTGGTCCGGAACGACCGTGACTGGAATTTGGTCTTCCTCTGGAAGCGCACGAATGGTGTCCTCGGCTACAGCGAGGTGACCCTGCAGTGGCAGATCGAAGATTCTTATTACAGTGTGGGTGACCCGAATCCTTTGGAAAGTGGAACATATCGTATGCACTACTACGGAGACTCGAAGAATGTGCTTGGGAAGATCAACTCGTTCGAAGGCATTGGAGGGACCTTTACTGTGAAGGTGTGAGCTTTCAAAGAGACACTGCACAAACGGGCGTCTACACCTGGTGCACCTTTCTTGACTCGCCTGTGGCTGATCAGACATCGTCGCCGTTGCTCACAGTCACAAGGAGGGTCACCCGATGGTAACAATCCTCCCACCAGTCTCTATCTCCGTCTGTATAGCGAATCATTACTCAATCAGAAACATTTTGAATGAATGGAGTGCAGTGCCAGACATGTCAAGTCAATTCTGTCTCGCTGTAGGTGTTTAGCCTGATCCTATAAACGGGGTTTCTTAAATTGCCATCGTAAACATTCAAACATTAACTGGATTTAGTATGACAGTAGCGACGGAGCCAATCACATGGCAAGATAGCCATCCCGGGCGGTGTTTGTGCTCCACTCTGAAGCCCAACAGCCAATCAAGGCTGGAACTGACCATCTCGGCGTCAACTGCAACGGCGCTTTGAGTCGCGCGCGCCATCTTCATCCTTTCACACCTTTCGATTCTTTACGTTGATTCCTTTGTGCAATGCTATTCTCATCGCAACTGAAACCACAATGTCTCACTTGGCCCCTGATCTGATGGACATAATCACCTAGAGAAGATGGGGCTGGACCGGCCCATACTGGCCGGATCATGCGAGTTCATAATCGAAGGCATCTGCACCATCTGCCATGCATTCCCTTTGCTCCTCTTTCGTTGTCGATCATTTTGCACTCTGCCTTCAGTTCTAGACTCTTCTCCTCCAGTCTCTCTCTCTGCGTGTGTTTCTACCTCTTTCATTCACTCTTTTTCTTCTCATCCAGCGCAATCAGCGTGGCGTCTGCCTCGACCACGTCGCATTCATTTCATAGCAAACAGCTGCCTAAAACGACATTGCATCGCTACTTGAGTACCCCCGAGGGCTTCAACACACGTTCTTTGACCTTTTCTTTTTATTACCTGTGTCTATTTTGTCTCCCCAGTTCATTGATAATCGTCTCTTGCCCTGGTGACATCATTTCCTTTGATCCTTGAAACCGCTGAGAGCCTGTGTCTTTCTGCTCTTCAGTCCCAAACTCAACATCGTTCTCAGCTCAAGCAGTGAGATCCATACGACCACTCAAAATGATGCTCTCTCGCGTGGCTAGTTTGTTGGTATTTGCCTGGTTGTGCTCGGCAGGCCCGATTGCACGCTCTCTTGCACTCGGTCACGAAGTGACATCGTCGAGCGTGGCCCCAGCCATTGATCACGGCTCGTCAACCAGAAGTTTAAATATCAGCGAGCCGACAGTAGTGCGAAAGGAAAGCACTAGCAACGATGATGATAATGAAGGGTTGACCGTCATTCCTGTCACTCCGACATGGCTGTTAACATCTTCTACGACTGCGCCGGCTGCTTCGGCTCACCCAGAATCCTCATCGTCCCCTCTACCACTAGCACAGACTAGCTCCGTGGTATCGACAATCAGCGAGCAGCCAAGCTCTACCTCCGCTGCATCTGCACAGGTGTCGCAGATTTCTGAGTCGACTTCGACTAGTGGTTCAGCGCCATTCTCGACGTCTCCGACAACTTCAGAGGCGTTGCACGTTTCTTCGCCGAGCCTTTCAGTGACTTTCTCCACTGTATCAACCTCAAGTGCTGGGTTTTCATCTACAATTGGCGTCCTTGCATCCAGCACTTCTTCGTCATCACTGCAGCCACCACTCGCCAGTTCCATCTTGTCATCAAGCAGTGAGCTGCCAAGCTCTGGTACTGCTCTCACGCCAAGTCCTCAACCCTCTGTCTCCTCCATAATATCAAGCGTATCTGCCCCGGTGTCTTCGTCACCATCGTCATCAGTGGCCTCTAGCTTGACTTTTGTGATTGTGCCTACGAGCCTATCCTCGTCAACTTCGTTTCTGTCTTCTTCGGTGAGCTCGTCAACTGTTCCTGTTTCTTCTAAGCCGACCTCAACCTCGCCCACCGTTTCGATCGGGCCATCCAGCGCGCCTGCTCTAGAAACCCTTACTTCACTTCCGTATACAACTCAATCTCTTAGTGCCCAATCGTTTTCAGTCTCATCTTCTTGGATTGCTGCGTCTTCACCAAAAACTGCAACAGCGAGCTCATCCAGTCCAGCCCTATCCTCCTCAGTCCTCAATGGGTCAGGTTCGACGGCCTCCGTTTTTGTTTCGGCGAGCTCATCCATGAAACCTTCAGTCGCCACCCAGTCCACAAACATGCAATCTATCACCCCAACGGCATTCTCTATCACAATGGCCACCGACTCACGTTTGCATATTCCAATGTACTCGCATACTGAACCTCCTCGTTCCAATCTTGGCGGACTTGTAGCTACACTTGGATCACAGGTGACGAGCTCACACTTGGTTGGCGCGGCGCCGTCGTCCGAGACGAGCTCGTTACTTCCTGTAGCTGAGACGAATCTCGGGTCATCGATGCCTTCTGCAACATCAACCTCGTTTCAAATGACCGACACACTGCCCATCAGCTCAGCATCTTCCAGTGTTCCAGCCGTTTCCACGGCTAGTTCAAGCGAAAACATCGTGCATTCGACCGAGTCATTGCCTCTTACTACAAGTACCGCGAGCGCCGCGACTATCGTAATTGGTGCGAGTGGAATATCGACCACTGCCTCAATAGCGATGACATCGCCCAGTCCATCTAGCTCGACACCTGCTACTCTGGGGGTGGAGTCAACTTCGTCGTCCAGCGGGCCACTTGCAACCACGCCCTTTCCAGGGCCTGTGGTCACAAAACCGGTGATCGTCTATGTCTCCGAGAGTGCAACAGCTCCATTCTCCACGTTCACTATCGAGCCTACCAGTGTAGTCGCACCGCCTCCCGAGACCAGTGTGGTTGTACCACCTCCTGAGACGACATCTTCGCAGGTCCCAATCGCTCAGACCACGTCAGTTAAGCCAAGCACGACAGAGCCTGAGATCATTCGTACCCATACAGTTCACGCGACCGATACAAAGAGCGTCACCGTAACTCAACCTGCCCAGACTGTGACCGTCACATCGCCTGCATCTATTCCCACGGTTGCCACCAGCTCGAAAACCACATCTGACCTCGTAATCAACCCGCTCTCCACGATCGCCAAGCCTAATGCCGCTCACGCTGCACCTACTAATACACAGCCCTTGAGCGCCGCGACCACGAGTGCTCCGCACTCCAGCGAAGATTCGGGTCTGTTGACCGTCATTCCGATCACACCTTCTTCGGGCATTTTCGTCATCACCAAGATGGACACTGTAACATCGTGGAGGGAGACAAAGACCGAGACGGTGACTTCGTGGAAAGCGACCACTACCGAGACTGTGACGGCGACGACGACGGCTATCCGCGTTCAAGTTATCTCCTAGATGGGAATTTTACATCATTTGCACGCTGCGCGATTTCTCGCCTAATTTATTTATGGAGCCTCTTCTGTGTGTTTATTTCTCCCTTGAAGGGTAGAATTTCTGGAGTAATTAATGCGTTCGATCTTTCTAATTGTATAGCTAGAAGTGATGTTTGTGTTTTCAGTTATAACCAAACAAGCGAACTAGAGTCGTATCGATTCACATTCATGTCTACTCCTACTCACCGAGATGGCGGAAACACCAGCTCTACCGCTGAGGACCGAGTCAAATCTTCGAGGATGTGGAGTTATCTTGGAACTGGAAGGTAGTGCACTGCGGATTCCCCCGTGACCGAGACGCATTCCATGAGTACGAATCGAGATCCATCTCTAGACCTCTTAGAATAGGAATACACTCACCGCCAGCCTCAACACTTCAGAAGGGGGTCGAAAAAAGAGAGAGAAAGATTCGTCCCATTCAACCGGTGCAATAAGCGCTTCATTCTATCCAAGATATCATTAAATAGAGAGATATAGAACCCAGCCTAGATAATCTATTTCAAAGCTGCGACAGCACGCCCCCGGCCTCTGCAAATTTCTGCTGATACTCCCTGAGATTCGCCCACTGACTGAGCTCCTCCTGATCACGGTCATAATCGCTCTGATAACTCATTGCTCGCCCATTTGTGCGAGGACTCACGCCTTCGCAAGTACTTCCGGAATCGGTTGCCGCGGTGGAATGGCCCTCCAGCCGGACGAGGGTATCGATGAATGCATGGAGATAGGATTCTGCTTCGGCTGCTGTGAGGACGTGTAAGCCGGATAGAGAGGCTGTGGGAGTCTTGTCGGGTGGGGGCGCTGCTGAAGAAGAGTCGGCTTGGGTGGAGTCGAGTGGTGAGGGGTGATGGCTGGGCATGTTGAGGAGAGTAGATGCTACTTGGCGGATTTTGGAGGTCTATGAGAGGCGGTATTAGCATTTTTCGGGGGAGGACTGGGTTCCTGGAGGCTTGATTGGGGGGTCGCAGGACTTGAAAGGAATTGAACGTACGAGACTGGCGCCGTTGGGCTCCATGTTGACTTCGTTGACTGTACGAAGAAGGACAAAAAGGTCCTTGATTACCAGTTTTCGTTCTTCGGCCATCATACGTCCGATGTAATCTGTCTGTGCATGATAGACCGCTGACATTTGTTGAGGTGGCGGAGCCGCGGGCGAATCTTGCGGAGTCTCGACTTTGATATGTGAGTTGGTCACAGTTCCACCCTTCTTCGGCTGGTCTGAGTTGCCATACCTCCTGTAAATATCGAACAGGTTCCAATACTTGTCAACCAAGTAGGATCTCGTACACAGTTGGCTTGCGTAAATGTTGGCCTTTTGAATCTCATACTGAATCGCGCGTCGCTCTTGGTAGATGTGATCGTCCGGATAGCTGAACACCGATCCGTCTCCGGACATAAAGGCCGGCACATCTTTCTTGGGATGGAGCAGAGACAATTCAGCAGGAGTCTCAAGAAGGGCAGACTTCGTTCTTTGCAAGCAATCCCATAGAGTGGAACGCTGCTGCTCCCAATCTATTACCCGCGAACTACCGAAAGCGGTTTCCCACGCAAGAATAGAATTGTAAGAGCAGTATATCCGCACATTTGCAATGAAGCCGACTAGTTGAGATACTCGTCCGGTTGGTTGAGGATTGATATGTGTTGAAAAGATGAAATCGTCATCTACTTCCAGGGGAAGTGGCGGGTAGCGGTCTGTCGGTGTTTCTGGCGCCACCTGGACTCGGAAATCGGAGTTTCCAAGCTGATGTAAAGTCTGATAACCCACGAGAGAGACGTAAAAAAGGCGTCTTCCCAGCTCTTGAGTGATCAGGTCTGCTTGATTGCCTCCCATCAGGCTCGAGCTAGACTGTGGGGACTCAGTGGCGGGATTGCCTCCATTGAGCGTGTCGGTAGCGGGCGAGTCTGTCGGGGAGCGGCATAGGTCGTAGACCTGCAGCATGGTCTGACATTCAGCCAAATAAGTGCGACAGCGCCGAAAGCTGTAGATATAGCCTGAGCAGACGCCGAGGAAATAGCTGATGGCAGCGTCGTAGACAGTCGCGTTGCGATCGAGGTATCCAACACCCCGCGCCTGGATCGCTACCTCATGGCACCGTCGCACAAGTGCGATTGAATTGGGGAATGCTGCGCGTTCTGCCTCTGTATTGAGACGAAGTCTAGGTCTTCGGGGAAACGAGGCCACAAGAAACCCTATCATTGAGGCAAGCAATGCCAAGAATGTATTGTTGGTGGCATCTTCACGGCGTTCAAATGCTGCCCTAAATGATGGCTCATGAGGCACAGGCACCAACGGATGAATGTACGTGAAAAAGTCGTCGAGTAGCAACTGAACAGTGTGTAACGAGCAGATGGCCTCCGCAGATGTTGGAGCATGCGCAACATGCGCGGAGGGAGAGAATGGTGAGGTCTTGAGTACACCCTCTGTGGCGCCATCTGCTACGCTACCTGGCGATGCGCCTGCCGAAGACGTCTCGAGCTTTTGTTTCTTCAGGGCCTCCGCATGACGATTGGGAGGCCCACGGCGTCTGCTTGGCCTCTCATACGTGCATGGAATGTCTAAGCTGGCGCAGGACCGACACGGTGGCCCGCCATTATCGCACTTCACAAGGGAATGGATGATCAATCAGTGGGTGAACGATTTGCGTCATCCGAACGGAGGTTTAGTAGTAGTAACCCACCTTGACTTTACGAATACTGCAGGCATCGCAGGCCTTGCGCAGCCTCGTCTTTGGGTCCATCTGACAGGGTGGAGCGATCCAAATTTGCAGACATGATCTTCACTTCAGACCAGTCCAGCTGCAGCCATTCTCGACAACTGAGATCGTCTTCTATGATGAGTACTGCGCGTTCTCCAGTTCATGCGCTGCAGTCCTTCGAAACCGGGCTTCGAAAGAAATTGGCGAACTGTACCACAGCTTTCATCAAGACTCGACCTGCAGCACCAATGCGTCGTGAAGAGACGCTCTGGGCAAGTGAAAGGCGTCGGGGATGCTGCCCAGCTGAAACTAGCGCGCCGCTTAGGAAAGATGGCGGTTTCTGGAAAGTGGGTGAGACACCGGTGTAGTTTATGCCAGGACTCCAACAAGGTACTGGTGAAACCTTAGCATGTCTTCTTACATGGTCATGAGTAGGATGAGCAATTATCGCGGTACACGTTGAGATAGTGATGCCGGGTTTCTACTCACAGCGGTGCGAAGGTTACTGTAGTTGCTCAAATTATTCCGGGCCAGGAGTCAAGCTACAACTTGGCGTTGGCCGCGGATGGCTGCGCCCAGTCACGTGCTGGTATCCCAAGACGCGCAGAGTGTTGTAACGTCAAAGTCTAAAGCCAAATCGGTCGATTCATTGTATCCTGGAGTTTTGATTGGTTTGGGCAAGACTGAACCTTATAGATGATCCTGGATCGTAGGGTTCTTCAAGCACCGTATTATGTTCGCTGGTGATAAATCCAAACTTAGTTGTGCCCAAGGGTCCAGCACCGTCAAAGTGGATTTCTCCCGCCTGGGGGGAAAGCTGAGCCCGATCATCCTTGACTATTGGGGCCCACATACCCACACCATGCACGTTTCCTTGATCGCGTGGAGCGAATCGCTGCATTTCAGAAGCGAGGAATGTTGCAAAAGCCGTTGGGTTGCGTTGCTTATCATATACAGTATCATATGGATTGTAAATGTCTCAATTGTATTGATGTATATACTTCCATCTTGGAGGGACTCATGACTCTTTCCGCCCCCTGGTGATGCAAGCGAGACCGGCTGAGTTGATCTCATGCGGGTGCATGATCGCGATATCCTACCCCTGGTCGGGTGGACTGCTGGCGTGCCTCTTGCCGCTTGCGCTCAAGATCTGAGGCCCATAGAGCAGCCCCCGTAGCGGTCGTCATTAAGAAAAACATGGAGAACGGAGGAATGAGCTGCAAAAGAAGGGCGACCGTTCCGAATCTGAAAATCAGTCAGCATAATCTACGCTGGTGAGACTGGACAAGTTTGTCAAAACATACGTCGTGTACTGCAACTGTCGGCGTCGCACACTGTCTTTACGTTCTTGCTTGGTCGAGTCCAGCAGCTGGAAGTAGCGCCAATGATGGAAGGGTCCCGCACGATATCCGGTCAAGACGAGGAACATAGGCGTCCCAGCCACAGGAATCAAATTCAGTGGAAGTAGGATGATGAACTCGATGATTTGTCGAAACGAAAACGGAGAGTACACCGCGCTTGTCGTTGGTGTTCCAAGGCGACTGGCCGGGTCGCCCGGTTCAGGATAGATCACTCGGGAGACAAGCACCAGTTGCTCCTGCCCTTCGTTCACGAGCACAGAATCAAAGATGTCGACGAGAGTCTCGTCCACAAAGAAGGCCTCGAACAAAGTCGCCACGATTGCTGCCCCTTCACCCAGGACTAGGAAGGCACCATTGATCCATGCGCCCCAGCCTTGGAAGATGGCAAGGAATGCCACCTGCGGAATGTAGGTAAAGAAGAAGAGGAGGAAGTAGACGAATGTCGACAGAAGCACGATTGGAACCAAGCGAGCTTTGAAAAGAGGCCAGAGAAACCGGTGGGTTGCGAAGTAATAGATACCCTAATCGTCTGTGGTCAGTATACATGTGTCTGCCTAGCAAATACGGAAATGGGACATACTCGAAGTGGATAAAGCCATGCCGCTCGATCTAAATTCCACGCCTGCGCCATATTTCCTACCTTGCGAGAGTTCGTCAAATGTAGAAGACACTGCGGCGCTCGCGGACCAAGGGTACGTTGATGAGCAACCGCAAGTGTGGAGGGCGAACCAGGAGGAGAATCAATGCAGATGCGCCAGAAAGCAGGCACTTTGCTTATCGATAACAGCCGACGTTATGGAAGCTCTCCGTTCAATTATGCTCGTCCGCTTGAAAGCGTAGTATGGAGTCACGTGAGCTTAAGCTATTGTCATACCAGTGTGCGGCTCATTTGTAACATTACATCATTACCGAAGTACATATGTGTGTACTTCATTACTTATAGTATAGTTATATATACTTACGTCATATGTATGAGGCTGAGCGTATGTATCAGTGAAGCCTTTCGCGGAAGCCTTAGAGACGTGGTTGTACCTGACGACGTTTGGACCGTGGATCGGGATGACAGATTATCCGGTTGCGTGTCACCTATCGTCCTGTGGCCGGGATCATCACGTGCGCTTAGTCATGCACTAGCCGCGCGAAACGCTTTTCTACCAGATTTTCATTCTCTCGCGGTTTTCCTTTTCTTCTTCCATACATAAACTGAACGTCCTCCCTATTCACTCTGGAATCCACCTTGCAATGGGTTCTTCGAGGGGAAATGGGAGGATAGAATAATTGATTGCTGGCTTACCCCAAATCCTTCTTGATACGTGGAGCATTTGGAAATATTTCTTCAGCTGTACATCCCTTCCTGACAGATCTGCTCAATGTTTGCGACTGGTCCTTGCTGGACCGCTCCCAAAACGGCGGGGACCTCTGTAATCACGAGCTCTTGATGTGATCGATGATCTGCTCCAGATTGCGTACAATCGCAGAGGGCTGTAAACCAGGCACCGCAGCATCTTGCCAACCGTATCCTGCGCGGTCCACCCAAACGGCATTCAATCCTGCGTGTCTAGCACCCACAATATCGAACGGGTTACCGCTAACAAGCCAAATCTGATCCATTTCGGATGGCTTCTTGCCCATCACCGCTGCAAGATGTTGATAGGTCACTTGTGCAGGCTTGAAGCGCTGCACGTCGTCCACAGTCACAATGTGCTTGAAGGTAGTTGCGTGTGGTGACAAGTCCTTGGAGCTCGAGACCGAATTAGAAATCATTTCCTTCGATCCGTTGGAAAAGATCACAGGCACGATTGATGAATCGGCGGCGATCCGCTGCAGTGTGGATTTGACGTCGGGGAACGCAGATAAATTGTCGTAGGCCTTCATCAAGTCCGAGATGTCGCCCTCGCTCAACTGTTCCTGCGCCTCGACCAGCGCGTGGTGGAGTGATTGTCGCGTAATTTGAGAGAAGTCCTCGTAGTACTCTGGTTGCTGCTGTGAGTTTCAATATTCTCACACTCAAATGTGGCACGAAAATGAGGGCATCTGCTCACCCATGCTATTGAGTCTCCATGTGTATTCCAGCTGGTACCTCCGCCATGAGGCAGCAATTTCCTGGGCCTTCGTTTTTCCAAAATGAGAGGCAAGCTTGCCTGCAATAGACTCAGTAGACAACAGCGTGCCGTACACGTCAAATGCAACGACTGTCTCCTTGTCTGAAGACATTTTGGTGAACTGATGGTCGGGATCAACGTTGGGTGTATTGATCAGCGTTGATGTGTTGAAACAGAAGGTCAAGTAATGAGCTGGATGTGTTACGTTCCAGACCCCGAGGACGATGTCCTCTCTTTCAGAATGAGCACGGTGGCGACATCAAGCTCCATTTTCCCGGGTCGCCAGGATATCTAGTTTTCGCGCAAAAAGCTTGTTCATAGCGACGCTTTCTTGACATTGTGACTTTGACCTCTGACTAGGAGTGATGTCATTTCTACCCGGCTCTTCCAGGATGCGTTGTGGTTGGTGGTCCACGGACAAATGTACTATAGCCGATTTGAACAGTCCGCAGAGTCGTGTTGAACGACGTTTTTGCACTTTGTGAGATACACGTGATTTCTATTCGCATGACTTGAACCACTAGTCTTGACTTCCACATGGGTTAGACTAAGCACCAAGTCGCGAAATTGAAGTACACTTCATTTACATTATCTCGGTGGGGCGTGGAACAGTCTCATTTGCTGCAAGGCATTCACACGAGCTCGACCGAGTCATCATTCATTCCGACTGAACAACCGCAACCCTCATGGTATCTAGCAGGTTGGAAGCTGCCTGTGAGTGACGGTAGACATCTCCTTCAAAGGAGTCCGTTGCATCCTTGCCAATGGCCCCTGTGATCATCGCTACACCACCTGGATGCTCTGTCACAAATTCTGAGACATCATGTACTACCCCCCTGATCACCACCAGGTTGCGACCTGTTCTCGCCTGTTGCTGGTATTCCCTCCAACTCATGGTAGGTAAATCTGCGAGCGGAACGCCCCAATTCAGCATCTCGCTTTCCTGGTCGAGACACTGTCGCTTCCGCTGAATTCTCCCTTTTTGTATCTCATTCTGAGGGAATCGTCGCAGATTGCTGGCTAGACCTAACTGTGCGCAAAGCCAGATCACCCATTTGGTGGGATCAAAGTCAAACCAGCGAACCCCATTTCGATAGTCTATGGGAAACTCATGATGGAAGTTGTGATAGCCTTCTCCCAGGGTCAACAAGCCAGTGAGCGGGTGATCTCTCGGTGTTTTGTCAGCCGCATAAGGCTGTGAACCGCACCAGTGGGCAACCGAGTTGACGCAAAAAGTACCTTGTTGCTCGAGGGCAGTGGCGATGCAGCCTGCAAAGATGAAGCCACCGAGATAGTCGCCGAAGCATAACCCACAGAAGAGTGTCGGAGCAAGGTATCCCGCTAATAGCAGGAGGAGTATATAATGCTTTCGCTGCCATACCACGATCGGATCAGCTTTGAGGTCACTGATGTCCACTCGACCTGTTGTCAGAACACCATGAACCGGGTCACTTCTCTCGAATAGGACCCAGCCAATATGGGCGTGGAAAAAGCCCTTGGACATGCTGTAAGGATCTTTGTCGGTATCAACATATCGATGGTGCGCCCGATGGTCTCGACACCATTTCTTTATAGAATCCTGACCAGCACCCGCACCGATGATTGCAAAGAGTAGTTTCAGCGGTGCGCTTGCCGAGTAGGATCTATGTGCCCAGAGGCGGTGATATCCTGAAGGAACGGCACTCAGTATGTTTTTACAAGCTTGTCTCCATTGTGAGACTCAACTACTGACCAGCAGTGACGGTAAGAGCGCGGAGATATGCATAGATGACTCCGGTCCAGACGGTTCCACGGTTTAAAGAAATCCAATGCAGGCTGCAAATGGCAGCCAGAGGGATTCCCACGAGAAATATGGTCTTTGGCCAATTGAGCGAAGCGACTGTGTCCGCTATCATCACTCTGCCGGTGGTTGGTGTGGATGCCATAGTGGAGGCATGGCGGCTCTTTGATCTTGAAGAGGGGTGCCGTTCTGCATTCCCTTCCATCTCGACTGCTGAATCCAGTTAAGATGGCATTGGGCCAAGCGAGCAACATGTAAGCTAGATATTGTAAAGCATCGACGGTAGTCCAAAGACACGCCCTCGCAGTGAGCTCATCACCGTACTTCCGATACCCATGCACATTATTGTGCTGTCAAACCTGCTCGATAATATCCTTATCATTCATTTGACCGATTCCTCGCCTGACTGGATGTCTCGGAACAGGTCAACTGTTTGGCTCTGGAAGACTTTGGTTTGGCCCGAAAGCAGTGCGTGACGCAATGGTGGGACAGTTCTATCGCAGAGAACCAAGCGGCGAGGTCAGTGCGAGCCTCGAATTCATCTGCAGGTAGGAAATTCTAAAAACAGATATCGTGTAGGATCTTGCTAGCCTTACTCGTGAGAACGTATCGTGCACTGATTGCATGGCGGTCTCAAGTCCTCTGCACGATCTTGATGTGTTTCCAGTCACAGACCACTTAGTCACCAGCCATCAAGGAAGCCACGGACCACCACTCCCGTCCTTCTCTGATGCGAGGGCTGAATAGAAGCGTGTGCAACGCAAACATTTTGTTGACCTTCCTACTCGAATCTCACAACATGAACGCGCTGCGACATGCGACCAAAGACTCTCATATATCTTCAGAGATGTTACATGGTCATGATAGACACCAATCAATGATGGGACCTATAAAGTCAACCTGTGACAAGGTTGCCTGTCCTCACTATGGCTCATGAACTTAGAAGGGTCCTGTATGGATTCCAACATGGCGATTCCTCATGGCGAGAGTTTGATCGTCTTCAGATTCCCGCCGTCGGCCTTGTTCACACTTCCCCCCAGTCAATCCTTAAAACCAGCAACACGTCTGCCACCTTTGCCACCTTCAAATGTGTTAGGAGCCTCATTTATACAGAGTATCAGAATTGATCCTCTTCTTTTTCGACTTTCACTGGACCTGAGGTTCGTCCTTACTTTTACGGCCCTTTACGTCTCCACGGTCCTCTATTTGAATCGAGTCAATGCCTATCGCCAATTCAGACCGTGGAAGTTTAGCAGAACTCCATGGTTCAAACATGTTGTCGTTGCGCATAATTCTCTGCTCGCGATCTTTTCAGGATGGACCTTTGTGTCCCTTTTCCACATCTTCCTGCCTCTTTTACGGCGAGCGAGGGCCGAAGCTGGACCTCATTATGCTTCACATCTAGCAGAGCTTCTTTGTGAAACGGACTCAGGCGCGTATCGTGGTAAGACTTCCGGCCGAGCACACAAGCAATGAAGAGATAGAGAGTTGCCCCCTACCAAGAGATTGGTGGTATTTTTTTCGTCGCAAGTGATGATTTGACCATGTGATCTTGATTTAGTGCTCTCGTTCGGCAACAGCCTGTGGGAGGCTGGAGGCAGTTATGTGGGCTGGTGGTTCTACATGAGCAAGTTCTATGAGATTGTCGATACATTGATCATTCTGGCTCGAGGGAAGAAGAGCTCCACCTTACAGACCTACCATCACGCCGGAGTGATCATCTGTGGCTGGGCGACGATCATATATGAATCTCCATTGGGTGCGATCGGCGTCTTCTTGAATTCAGCAATACATACATTGATGGTGAGTCCTTCACTTCCTTTGTAGCAACCCATCACGTCCCATAACGGCAAGCAATTTCCAAGAATGGTCCTATGGCCTAGTCACTGTCTGGTGCACCTGAGAGCTGACAGGAACCCTGGGCTGATCCTTCCCTTGCTCAGTATATGTACTTCACAATCCAAACCCTGGGCATTCCCATCCCCGTGAGCTTCAAACGAAATCTCACCAAGCTTCAGCTGGCGCAATTCTTCGTCGGCTGGATCTGGGGGTACACCTACCTTTTCATGAGCTATCGGATTCCCTCGAGGCCGAATGCAGGTAAAACAGAACGAGATTTTGTACATTCAGACAACTTGACCCGCGTACTGCGGAGAGACTCACCAGCTAGTCTGCAGAAAGCAGATGTCCTTCACGAGTCTGTTGATGCCGTGTCGTGCTTGAGTGACAGTGGAGAGGCCTTTACCATCGTGGTGACAAGTGTCTACATTATTCCGTTGATCTATCTTTTTATCAAGTTCTACCTTCAGTCATACAGAGGAAACGGAAAAGGAATACGAAGTGGGAGTCAGGTGGTTAAGGAACCAAATGGGTTAATTCATTAAATGAGGTCATCAATCAACGTTGAAAAAGTTCGAGTGTACTATTCACATTTGCTTGCATGTTGGTCCAAAGAGTAGAAAGGCACCTTTAAAACGTAAGTTATCCTAGTCTGAAGGCACGACGTCGCGAAATTTGATGATAATGGATCGGAGGCCCTTACCTACAATGCGCACGAGCTCTCAACTCAGTGATTGCGGTATTACGATCGGATCGACCAGAGCCCCGAAAACCTGCGGCGCATTCATCACGATGGGAGAGCTACCGGGCCTGACATCATCTGCATCCGTCGCCCGCCCGTCGGATCAGAGCGAGACTCACCATTTTCTCCAAAGCTTTCAAATTGCAGAGGCTCATACAGAAAGCTCCACCAAAGCTCCAACTCCGGCATGATTTCCAATGAGCTCTGATGAAAACTACAGCGTCTTCCGAGAATGTCTCTCGAGCGCAATAGTCGCGCGATCCGAAAAGCCCAAGTCCAGCAAACGACGGCCTAAAGCGAAGCGCAATGGCCGCAAAGAAGAGCCATCGGAGATTGATACGGGACTACCAGACCGGGTAGATCCCGAAGAACTAGTTGACTTTGTGGATGTGCGCAGCCTTAAAATTCATGATCCCCTCCTGCCCTATAGCCTCGGAGAGATATTTCTCGAGGCGCACGCCCAAGATGAACCGTCAGTGACTAACGCTCAAGAGCCTCGCCGCAGTTCATCGCCGCCGAGACATTCACTTCGTTCCCAGAAGCACTCAGAACACTGAGTTACGCTGCAATTCAGCACGACGAGCAGATCGCATCGCGCTACGTGCCTGCGGACACCGAAACACCCCTCGATCGACCGGTGCTCGAAGCGCTATGCGCCACCATCCCAGGGACAGTACCCGACACACTCGCGACGTACGGGTTGATTCCCGACGCGAACGATCTTCCCGACTTCTTCTCTCCAATCATCAGTGAGTACGCGATCAGTGTGACTAGTGCGCCGCCAGTCTGGAGTGCGACCCGAACCGATGCCTGCGAAATTTGCGATCGTGACTGGATTCCTCTATCTTACCACCATCTGATTCCGCGATCTGTTCATGCCAAGGTCCTCAAGAGGGGGTGGCATGACGAGTGGACGCTGAATAGCGTCGCGTGGTTGTGTCGCGCATGTCATAGCTTTGTGCATCGGATGACGAGCAATGAGGAGCTTGCCAGGGAGTATTACACAGTCGACCGCATATTGGAACGCGAAGATGTACAGGACTGGGCGAAATGGGTCAGTCGGGTGAGGTGGAAGGCCAAATGAGAGCAGGTCAGCAATGGGATAAGGTAGATTCAAATAATTCAAGATTACATCAGGTGGATGCTGAGTGAGGTCTGATCCGTCGAGTACAGATGTAAGAAGAATAGAGCCATGGTCTGTTCGGGGGAAGAATGATTCATTATCATACCTATGTGTCACCATTGGGGGCCATTGCTGTTGTGAGGGGAGTAAGTATTGGTAAACATCATTGCGAATCGAGCATCAGCCCAGCCGAGTTGAGTTTCCTGGTAACCTTAGGTACCTAGCCATTACCTTACCCAGCTTCAAGCGACGCAATGTTGTCCGTAGTTTGTGGATGGCTTGCCTCAAGCGTAACTGCTGTTTTCCTCGGTGAGGTCCGAGCCCCCGGGCTTACCAATAGTGATCCTCAACGCCTCTTCAATAGAATTACTATCTAGGGTCAAATTCCTATACTTTGTTTCCAAGCCTCAAGATATACTAGGAGCTCGCTTCGATTTAACACACTTTTTTCATACATTGATATACTGGGAGCACCTGGATCAGAACCCAATCAGTCGACACTGACAGTACAACTTCCCCAGCTCTCGTGTCATAGGTAGCCGAATCTGGAGCAGCGCAGATGTCGAGCTCATTCCTCAACCTCTTCGTCCCTAGTCGCCTGCCTGGCCCAATGCCGGGACTGGCCTGATACCTATGCACATGGCAAGGTAAAGCTCAAAGATTGCATGAGATTGCCTCGCTCCACTTCATTGCATTTAGATGCACAACAGAGATAGTTGGGAAGGGGGTACTTGGAGATCGTTAATTTACATGCAGACGTGGGCTGCTTTCTATTTCTATGCGTACATCGATGTGTTTCGCTTTGCTCAAAACATAATCGAGGCAGATTGACTGAACCCCCAACGCCACAATGCACGACACTCGAAAATGAGGGAGAATTTATATAATACATGATGATGGGGCCACAGCATAGGAAAAAGATATGTAGAGGAGAAGAGATGGATGAAGAGTCATGCGGAAAATAGCAGGCCCGACGTTCACATGACTTCAGGATCTCTCCGAAGTTGGTCTGTCTGGAGGGTGATGCTTACAAGTGTCGCTTTTCACGGATCTCTTCATAGCACTGAATATGATCACCGACAGCAAAGTCGGTCCAGCCTTCAAATGCAATACCACACTCTGTGTCTTTGCGCATTTCAGTAACGTCTTTCTTGACGTTCTTCAGCGAGGTCATCGTGCCTAATGATACAAGGTCAGCGCCAGTTTCCATGGACTCGATCGATTAGATGCGATTTTGCTCTTACCATCATAAACGGGTTCATTCCCGCGAATCACGCGGACCTTCTTAGTCTTGTTGATCAATCCGTTTCGGACTCGACAGCCGGCAATGGATGTCTTTTCACGACCCTTGACAGTAATCTCGAAGATCTGACCAATTTCAGCCTCGCCTGTCACACGCTGAGTGATTGTTGGCGCGAGATATTCGCTGAGAACGTCTTTCACGTCATCGATGAGCTTGTAGATAATATTGTGATCCATAATTGTCACGGACATTTGCTCAGCCAGTCGACTCATTGCGGGATCGATTGGCATGTTGAAGGATATGATCTTGCCATCTGCGCTGGCTGCGTGCTCGATATCAAACTCGGTGACTGGACCCACACCCGAACGCACGATATGCGCATACACCTCATTGTTTCCAATGGCGGCCATAGAATTCAAAACGGCCTCGGAAGATCCATTCACATCAGCCTTGATGACAAAGTTCACAGCCTTAGCGCCAGACGACTCTGTTTTCGGAGTAGCCGCCTCCTCTGTATCGCCATCCTCCTGTTTGCGCTTCTCTAAAAGCTCTCGTCGCGCCTCATTGATGGCGACCATGTCTTCGCCCATTTTCTGGGTCTCGGCCCGATCCTGGCGATATTCTACAACGTCTTTGGCCTTTTGCTCGGTCGACGCCTGCAGAATCTCGCTGCCAGCAACAGGCTGATCTCTCCAACCGTCAATCTCCACCGGCATACCGGGTGTAGCTTCGTCAACAGACAAACCGGCTTCATTACGAAGAGTTTTAACGCGAGCCCAAGTTTCACCAGCGACAATGACATCGCCGGGTCGAAGAGTACCGCGGCGAATAAGGGCAGAAGCCACCCGACCATAGCTCTTAGTTGTCGCCTCAATAACCCAGCCTTCGACATTACCACCCGTGTCAGCACGGTGATCCTGCAATTCCGAGAGAGCGACAATGGCCTCTTCAAGCTCGACCATGCCTTGGCCGGTCTTGCCGCTCACACCGATTGCTTGGACATCACCTCCATAGTCCTCCACATGCACACCATGGACCGCGAGATCCTGCTTGACACGATCCGGGTTGCGGCCTTCTTTGTCGATCTTGCTGATTGCGACGATGATGGGAACATTGGCCTGACTGGCATGCTTGATAGCCTCAATAGTCTGTGGTTTCACACTGTCGTCTGCAGCCACAACAAGGACAACAATATCAGTGACATCGGCGCCGCGCTTGCGCATTTCCAAGAAGGCGGAGTGTCCCGGAGTGTCCAGGAACGTAATAGTCTTTCCTGACGGCATCGCCACAGAGAAGGCG
This sequence comes from Penicillium ucsense, assembly GCA_014839625.1. NCBI lineage: Eukaryota > Fungi > Ascomycota > Eurotiomycetes > Eurotiales > Aspergillaceae > Penicillium > Penicillium ucsense. Next base: position 156,666 of record WIWV01000043.1, read on the forward strand.
CCAATGTGCTGCGTAATGCCGCCATGCTCTGTAGCTGCCACTGAAGAGTTTCGAAGCCAATCCAAAATGGTCGTTTTGCCGTGGTCGACGTGGCCCATGATTGTCACGACTGGCGGACGAGGTGGCAGGTGAGATGGGTCCTCTGGTACAGGAGCAGCCTCAAGATCCTCGGCCCCGTCGTCAAAAATCGCTTCATACCCGAATTCGGCAGCGACCAAGCCGGCCGTCTCGGCATCCAAGACATGGTTGTAGGTAACATCTTCGAAGCCCATGTCGGTCATTCGAGCCACAAACTCAGCTTGGCGGACACCGATGACATCGGCCAAGTTACTGACACTGATGAAATCAGGGAGATGGAGTGGAATTGCCGCAACCTCTTCTTTCACTTTCCTCTGACGTTTGCGATCTTCGCGGCGACGCTTCCGCTCCTCTGGGTCAAAGTCACTCTCCTCGGACACATTCCGGTCTCGACGTCCATCACGTTTCTTGGTCTTCTTCTGCGTCCCCACTGGCTCGTCTTGGTCTTGGATGGAATCCAGTTGCTCCAAGGCCGACATGTCCCAAGACCATTGGTCGACCTTCTCAACCTCTTTCTCGTTGTCCTTCCTCTTCGGTCGAGCTTCTGATTTGGCCTTTGAGAGCTCGTCCCGTCCGTGGCCTCCCTGCCGTGTTGATCGTGCATCTCGTTCAGATTGATCAAGCGAATCGCCGTCGTTCCGACGGGGGTGCCGTCTGAAGCCAGAAGCTCCCTCAGAGCTCTCGCCGAGCAAAGAGCGACCTAGATTGCGCAGTTTTCCTGTCCGTGCGGAGTTCTCCCCCCAACGGTCAGCTCTCGGAATATGTGCTTCCGAGGATTGAATGTCTGGTTTTGCGGTGGCGCATGAAGAACATGCGTCTCGTTTTCCAAAGTTATGATGCCCACATTTTGGGCAATCCCAATCTCCTTTCATGCGCTGCTGTTCCTGCCGTGGAGGTCTGGGGAGGTCTCGCCGTGGGGCCTGGCAGAAGGGGCATGTCTTGTGCCTGGCGAAGACCAGTCGGTGGCAGTTCTGGCATGTCCATTCGCGATTTCCCCGACTATGTCGATTGTCGTCCTGACCTTGCTGTCTCGAATGCCGGGCGTGCCGATTGTTTGCGTGGCCATGGTCGACAGACTGGTCATTTGGGCGGACAACGGCATGCCTGCCCTGGCCTTTCATGTAAAACTGTGTCCCAGGAATCCTCTTGTCCCTATGGGCGCCCGTCGACTCTTGCTGCTTTTGAGGAAGCGACGGTGGCTTATTTTTGGCGACCATAGCATCGCGCAGAGCCTGTTCCGCTGGACTCAATCCAACCGGCTTTACGGCTTGTCTGGCACCCCATCTATTTCCGAACTTGGGGGCTGGCGAAGACGAGCCATTTCCAACCTGATCGCCATTATTCGAGTCGAACAAGATAGCGTGAGATCGGAATGTTCGAGCGCAGGATAACGTCGTGGAGGAGAATAGGCTTGTTGGCAAGGGTTCAACGCGGCGCGAGAGCTTTAGAGCGAGCCATTAGATCGGATTGTCTTTGAGGACATTGAAACAAGCTGTAGGAGTTGTTACATACCCTCCAGACCACTCGGCGGTGCATAGTTATAATTGCGACAAATCTTCCTCATCGGAGTCGCCCGATCAGAAAGTACTTGCCAAAAAAGAACGTGTGTCGTCCTTCAACAAGGCTCAATCAATAATAATTCCTAGCTCGCGCGGCTCCACTTGTCTCCAAACGGAGATTACTTTTTTCTTCTCCCGGATGGCGTTCAGGCGGTGTCTCCTGCACGAGCCTACGATTGTTGTGACTTCCAGTTCGACTGCTGATGACCGCCAACTGGCCAGCTTACATAAGTTTTCCGACGGCAAACCTCGGCCTTTTCCGTTCCGCAAGTCGGTCGGCGGTATGTGCGAATCGGCGGGCAGTAGACGCCATTTCTCGATAAGAAGAACATCTGAAGGTTCCTAGTTCTTCGACCTCAATATACCCAATTGAGTGCTTCCAAGGGAAAATTTAGTACCTTTCATCTGACCGTCAGACTCTGTGAGACCTCAATTGCGTCTCACAAACCAACAAAATGGAGTCTGAAGCATTCGATGACCTGGAGAAGAGTACCGACCCTCTCCGCACGGTCAAGGATTTGGCCGCAGGTGCGGCTGGTGGAATCGCCCAGGTGCTGCTGGGTAAGTGTTTGATCAGGAATCGAAAGACAGAGAGAGCAATAGATTCGGAGAAGCGTGTCTGACTGCAGGATATCTGAATCAAGCTCGACATTCGATTTAACATCAAATTGGTTCAAATGGCTAATCGCTTCCCACAACAGGTCAACCCTTTGGTTAGTAACTCACTCTCTGTATAGCTGTACAGACTGCAGAAACCAGCCGTAATGTGCTCCGTCTAATGCTGGCCCTCCAGATATTGTGAAAGTCCGACTGCAGACCACCTCGCAATACAAGGGTGCGTTGGACTGCGCAACTCAGATTTTCAAAAAAGAGGGCCCCGCAGCCTTTTACAAGGGCACCTTAACTCCCCTCATTGGAATTGGTGCTTGTGTGAGTTGCTTCTTCTTGGGCCTCTATGAAGAGATCAATCTGACTCTTTCCACAGGTCAGTGTACAATTCGGTGCTTTCCATCAGGCGCGCCGGACGCTGGAAGAGCTGAACAAGAAGAAATATGCCGATAGCACCCTGTCTTATGGCCAGTACTGGCTGGCCGGCTCTTTCGCCGGCGTGACTAATTCCGTTCTCTCGGGTCCGATTGAACATGTGCGTATTCGTCTACAGGCCCAGCCTCACGGCGCAGGTCGTCTGTACTCTGGTCCCATCGACTGTGTGAAGAAGCTGGCCGCCCAAGGTGGTGCTGTGCGCGCCTTGTACCGCGGCCAGGCTGTCACTATTATGCGTGAAGCGACAGCCTACGGTACCTGGTTCATGACCTTTGAGTACATGATGAACATGGATGCCAAGCGTAACAATGTGAAGCGCGAGGACATTTCGGCTGTCAAGGTGGCTACATATGGTGGCCTCGCCGGCGAGGCCCTTTGGCTCGCCAGTTACCCGTTCGATGTTGTGAAGAGCAAGATGCAGACAGACGGATTCGGTGCCACCCAGCAATACGCCAGTATGCGCGATTGCTTCAAGAAGACATATGCCCTCGAGGGCTTTGGTGGGTTCTGGAAGGGCATTGGACCTACCCTGCTGAGAGCCATGCCCGTCTCTGCAGGTACCTTTGTTGTGTAAGTGTTTTGACTTCTCCCTCCATCTCTTTCGAGTCTTACAAACGTGGTTTGCATTTTATTTGTGGCAGATACTAATTTTTGTGCAGTGTCGAGCTTGCCATGAAGGCTTTGGGTTAACCAGCGGTTCCATATGTGAAATAAACCGCTTCTCGATTTCCTTTCCGATACCATCTACGAGTTTGATTACGGAGAATTTCGTGGTTCCAAGTGTGATTGCAACCTTCGAGGAGCGACGAGGGCTCCAGTCTTCCTCAATTTTTACCCTTGTATCATCCCTAGTAATTTTCCGCGCATGGACGAAAGCAACTATCCGCAGGAAAAGTATAGATCACTCAAAACATCGTATCATGAGGAAGTTTCACATTGCCAATGAAAAGTCTCCAAAAAAGTCCTGCATCGCCGTCGGAAAGAAGAACAGATTCAGCCCTGGGAAATCCCACTCAGAAACGAACTGTTCGGGCATAAACCACTGCAAGTCCGCCTGCGCATCGAAAAGTTCCCAGAATGGGGACGTGTTAATAGGCCCCTCTGTGGCTGACGGCCGAGACTCTTCCAAGGCACGTCCAAATTTTTCAATGCTGACTTTCAGTATTTGAAGGTAAATATTCCCGCCGCCAGGCTGGTTGCTGCTGGAACTGGCACCACTGAGCTCCTCAACCAGTCTTTTCCCTTGGTCTAATAGGTCGCGATGCTGCTCATCTCGGTCGGGGAGAAGACGCGACAGCTTGAGTAATAGCAGGAAGGAAAAGGCACATTTGGCCCAAACAAAGTCCATCGCGTATTTGAGTTTTGCGAGGTAGTAGTTTGGCTCGAAGATAATCAGATTCAGGTGTCTTCGGGCGGCAGCTTTGGCGGCGAGAAGTATTTCCTGCTCATTGGGGGTCATCGCTCTGCGGTAATCGTGTCAGCTCATCGGCCTCATCACCAAAGAGAAGTTCCCTAATTAGTAACTACAAATGGAGAACGCGTTGAACATACGCTACATTTTCCACGCCCATGGCCCGAAGCGCTTTGCAATTCAGCATCATCTCAGCCCAGCACTTTTGGACACGAAGCGCGACAAGAAGATATGGACTTTCTTGTTTTGCAGGCTCGCAATTTCCTGGTGAGTATTTAGCAGGCAAGTCTCGCCATTCGCGGGAAGATGGTACGGACCGATTATTCGAAGCCAGTCACTTGAAGATGTCAGTGTCGAAACAGACTAGAAACAACAGGCATCAACTCACTCAAACCATAGGTCGAGGTCGGTCTTCGTCTCGTGGACAAAGTCTGAAACTTCATGACAACTCAAAGTCGTGTTCGGCGTTAGTGTGTCGTTGATCGTTGCTGAACACACGATCAGCAACTCTATCATGCACCCCAATTTGCATCACGCGGAGCTCTCGTTCTCACCTCGAAGGATGTTCAGCTGCGAAATGGTCAGTTTACTTTATCAGATCTAAATATGAGTGAATGAAATACCTCAACTTGGGAAAAGAGTCGAAGATCCAATATGGTTGATGCGGGATGGCTCAAAAGCATCCGACATCGACGTGCATTGCCAAGAAAGCGGATGCCCGGTGGCTTGCCAGCATCGACACGAAATCTATTCCAGAGCAGTCAGAAGGCTTGGTCAAGATCAATCAACGCTCTGACGAGAGACCGACATGTGCTCCAAGACAAGAAGACCAAACCAGGTCCTTGATTTGCGCATCAGCAACCGCTCTTCTTGCACATCATGAATTGAACCACTGCGACCATCCTCAATCCAAGTGTCATGGTCATTTCTGATCACCAAGCGATCGGTCAATATTTGAAAGGCTTCATGTAGCCCAAGATCAAGAGCCATGCGTGTGGCAAATGAAAGAATCCAAAGCCTATCTGCTGAGTAGCATGCCACCACCAGCATTGCCTGTACCGACTCGAGGGAATTCAGACTTCGGTTCTGGATGATCACGTTTATCCACTTCTTCAACTCCCTGTGGAGTATTTCAGACATAGATCCATCAGGGTCTGGATTGGTCTTTTTGTTAGCAACGGTCTTTAAAACCGCGATAGTCGTAACGCCCACCTGACCTGATCATGCTCCCAATGGTGCATAGAGCGTTGAGTAGAATACTACTTCTGTCACGCACAGAATCGAATGTGTCAAATTCTGGGTCGAAAATTGGAATGTACCTATCCTATATCACCTTGAAAGATCAGTCACACTCGTCTTCCAACAAAGTCATGTAAGGAGCACCCACGCAACCTTCGAAGAATCTAGAAAAGTAGAAATGTTAGACTGGACCCAGTTCCAAGAGTTTCAAAGACACATACGTATCGAAGTATGCGATGGCGCTATCTTTCGAGATCATGCCTTTCGCAATAAAATCGACAACAGCTTCATCGCGTATCTCGAAACAAGATCGCTTTCGCTTTGTATTTTGGCGCTCCGGCACTGACGAAAATAGCTGCGTCGGGATTTTCCCGGGGCTGGTAGAAGCAGGATTCACACGGTGCAAGTTGTGTCCATTGACCTCGTTCGTAAACACTCGTCGCTCGTAGCCGATGGAAGCACGACCGGTTCCTCCGACATCAAGGCTGAGAGGAGGAGCCAAGTCTGAGTTGAGTATCTCTCTGCGGCTTGACCGTGCGGGTGGTTGATACTGCGGAGCAGCGGTACTATGATCTGTAGCTGCTGGCACGGTCCTGGTCTTTCGAAAATCTTCCTGCACCTCTCGCAATTGTGTTCTCAGAGAAGCCAATTCTGACTCCACAGCCTCAAGTCGCCTGGTAAGCTGTCAGTTGACCAGACCACATCTGAACCCCATGAATCCTGACGATGCAATATCTTACTCTGCAACTGGGTCCTTGGGAACCTCGTAAAAGATGCATTGTTTCTCAATCTTCTGACACCTTGAGGAGAATCAATAACTGCAAGGCATCTGTAGCTCTACTTCTCGACACCTCATACCTCCCGCATGGTCGATCTCCGTCACAACGGACCTTGATCAATGTTAGTTGAGAAATGCAATTCTTTCAAAGAAACATGAGACCGACTTTTGCCTGTCGGCAGGCACAGCACGCCTTCTTAAATGGTTGTCAATACATGGGCGCTTCATATACCAGTATGTTCTTCGGTGCCGGTATCAGCACGGTCGTCCGGGGTATGATGGTTCACGTACAGGAACTCGCCTTTTCCCGGGAGGAGCCCGCACAACGTGCAGATATTCGTCAGCCTGCATCGAGCTAGTATAGTCGAAACATTGGCTACAATAGCACCTTGGTCACGAACACCGACAGCTCCGAAGGTCTCTGGAGATGAGGATGGGGAAATTGCGGGGTTCGGCGGTCTTCTCCGGGGTGGGGGCTAGCCTCATTCGGGACAGTGGAGGATCGCTGCTGTTAATGTTGGTTGACCAGTTGAGTCTGGGGTGAGGTAGAACACTGCAATTTCAAATGCAGGTAAAGTGTAAGTGATGACTAGGCAAGTCCAACAATGAGATACGTCCATGCCTTGGTGTAGTTTGAAACCAACGGTTGAACTCATTTGCAAAAGTTGGCTTCGCTTTCCTGTCAAGTTAGGGCTTGCTTTCGTGTCCAATGGGTACACGATAAAATACCACCTATATTTCTGGACTTTACAAGATAAGTTGCGTTCGAATGAATTTGCAACAATTATTTCGAGTTCCGGGGATGGAAACACATTTAGACTAAGAGCATTCAAAAACAACAAGATCACGGCCACTTTATAAACATGATATAGCTCCTCGCAAGAGGGACCAAGTGATAATCCCCTAATATACGTAGACAAAATCCTCGTTCTTCCAGTCAGTGAGGTCCATGAACGCATTGTCCTGCGTTACATGTTCCACTGGAACGTCTGCCTTATCCGGGTTGGCAGTTGCGACTTTGTTCATCGAGTGATCCACGACTTTGGCTTCCTTACCGGCAGCTACGCGTCGATGCTCATGCTTTTTGTTCAAAATCAACAAGTATCCCATGTTCAGCCTGCGTAGAAATATCTGTGTTAGTGGAAGTTCAACAGATGGAACATGGAGGAGAACACTTACCAAATGAGGCAGAACAGCGCAATGAAGAGCACGAGACTTGTCACGGTTAGCTTCAGACCTTCAGCGGTAGTTCAGGGGGTATCATACCTTGAAATGAGGCCACGACGATAGAGAGGTGCCTCTTCGGTTGTGTATAAAGTGGGTCCAATAACCTAGGCGCGCATGTTAGTTCCCAACATTTCTTGATAATCAAGGTTGCAGATGGAGAAGTTGATCATACATTACCAACACATTGCCCAACAATCAATATACCAGTTGTTACTTTCTTCTTCGTCTCACCGCCAGTGTTTGCAGCAGACCAAGAATATATCAGCGGCGCTACGACGCCATCAGTATATCGAACAAATAGGTCCTCAGACGGGGGCGGGAACTCACTAATACCAGGATACACCGAGACCTATTTTTAAGTACACGGAGATTAGCTTCATCAAGCTTCGAATGGTAGATGTTGACCACAACTTACAAGGTAGTATCCCACGAGTAGTGGTCCTCGGTGAGCCGCATCGTGGGCAATTTGCAGTAGCATGACACATCCCGCAATTGGAGGAAGACACAGTAGCGCAAGCACAGGTCCCTTCATTTTCCAGTGAGTAGCCAGCCAAGCGCCTCCCATGGTGGCAATTAGCTGAACGGCACCGAACGGAACATTCAGCAAGATGGTATTGAGAGGGTTGAATCCGAATGACTTGACGATCAAAGGCCCAAAGGTCGAGATGCCTCCACTGGGAATGCTGCGAGAGGGTCAGCGGGCGAGGTCCATGGGGCCGGACTGAGAACTTGGGAACTTACGAGATGGCCAGTAGCAGAGCGAACCACAGCCATGATTTGAGATCCAAGCAAGACTCCTTGACATGGTCCCATTTCCACTCGTGGCTTTCGATACCTTGCTGGTTCATTCGCAACCTAATGGATTGTTAGCATCGGACACATTGCTTATCGACGTATGAGTCAGTATGGACCTTTCGATTGCGACTAATTTGTCTTCTTCGTTCAAGAATTTGGCAGTTGTGGGAGAATCGGGCATGAAAAGCCTGTAGAGAGGGAAGTCAGTGGAAGCTCATAGTGAGAAAAGATTGTACAATTCATGACATACAGCACAGCGACTGCGACACCGATTGTGATCAGGCCAAAGAACAAGAAGATGATCTATTCCAAAATCAGCAAGTGACTCTCTTCTGGGTCATGCAGTCACAAGGCCTACCTGATATGGCTCGAAAACTGATGAATGAATGTGGCCAAGTCCGTACGTTATGAGACTCCCGACCTGTTTACGCCCGTCAGTTTGCCCTGGTACGGTCTTTCTTCGACACTAAAAGGACCGAGAACGTACCATGTTGACCACTCCATTCATCGCGTACCAGGAGCCCAGTCGGACAGGCTGCTCCAGTCGACGGTACCACATTTGCGTGACTGCAATGAAGGCCGGGGCTAGTCATATTAGTATCGATGAAGCCATGTCACCCCTCTGACTACAAGGTAGGACTCACCAATGCCCGCTTCACAGAGTCCAAGGAACAGGCGACACACTAGCAAGCCCGCAAAGCTGTTTGCCGCTGTCATGCAAGACAAAGAGATGCCCCATAGCAGGACAGACACTGCCATGAACTTGCCCATGGGTACTTTGACCAGCAGGTACGAAACCAGGGGTTGAGCGACCAGCTGAGCTAAGTAGACGACAGAACCCAGCCAGGAGTACATGTCGCCATGAAGATGAGCCGTTTCGACAAGACCGAAGACAGAGGCATAGGCTAGAGTGGACTTGTCGAGCTGTTGTAGGAAGTAAATCGAGAGCAGAATGGGTAAGAGCCGCAAGTCAATTGTGCGCAGCACCCTCTTGTTGTTCTCTGGCGTCAATGTGGTTGAGTAGCCGGCATCTTCGATCAGCTGAATAGCCTGGTCTTGCTTAGGACCACGGTCTATATGCTTTGCTTCCGATACCTTTCCTGCTTCCTCAGCGTGAATCGACTCGACGCGGTCCTCTTGCTGAGCCTTTGACGGGGAGATCTCTTCGTGCTGTGACATTTTGAGTCGAGCAGGAGACTTGAAATGGGAGCAGAAAGCCAGATGGAATTCAGCGAGTTCGACACAAGATCCCGACAAAATTTCCGGGAGCAATGGAGAGATAGTAACACCTGCAGAAGACTGCAAAGGTGGAGGAGACGGGTGTCCATAGTTATATTCACTCAGGAAAGGATCGACCAGACTTAAGCTCATTCATGGGCTGGATTCCTGGGGAGACATGGAACGCGGGTTGTACCCCATGGGGTTGCGTTGCGTGGGGATCTTCGGAGAATCGCAGGCGAAATCCGAGGGTCACGCTTCCATACCTTAACGTCGTCTTTCATTCCCAGATCGAACCAGCGCTCTACCGGTAACAGCCGAGCATGCTGCTGTGTCATTCTTTCGAGGAATACTCTATCTTGATCTGCTCAATCGTGAGGTTCAAGCAGTGGATTGAGTAGCCGAAAGCCGACAAGGTGGAGAGCACCCCAATCATCCTTCATTTCCATTGCCGCTGTTTAACAGCGGGCCGTGAAATTCACGGCCAATTGCCGAGATGTGGGAGGACAATCGTGAATGAAGGTTAGGCTGCCGCCTTTCGGTTGCTCAATCCGATGCGATCAGCGCCGTTTCTGCTTCCTGGGGAGGCTAAGGTTCAGCCGAACGATGGGGGTGGATGCAAGAGGCCCGAATTTCCCCATGCAAACTTGACTTTAGCACCAAACCTAGCTGCTGCGGGGCCGAGAAGTAATCCAATGCAAGGGTTGCGGCAGCAGATGGACCAAATAGGGAGTGGTGATCCTGGAGGAGATTGAGGTTGGTGAAGCGGAAAGCGACCGAGAGAACACTGGGACATCTCGGAGATCTGGCCCGAAAACCGACTGTATACTTCCCCCACACGGGCTTCACCCTCGGGCGTGACCTCAATAACCCGAGCGCGGGGTATGGGAAAGCAATGGAGCGCAAGAGCACTGGCAGATGGCGAGGTATGAATAGTGGTGCTTTAAAGGCCCTCAATCTCACCTCTGCACTGGAAACAGAAATCCATCTTTTCACCCGCAGAGTCTGCTCCCTCCTCCAGTGCTGAATCACATCATGCCACAGAAGGAAGTCTGCCCCAAGGGCTACCAGCCGGTAGCCGCCAGTGAGCAACTGGCTTCCACTGTTCAATTGCAAAGCTCATCCGGTAAAACCAAATTCGACTTTTCCTTCGAAGCGGTTCGCCGGAACTTGTTTCGAGTGACATTCTCCTCTGCCGAACGCCCACTCCCACCATATCCCAGCATCACCAGGCCAGAGACCAATCTGCAAGGCCTCGATGTGTCCGCACGAGTAGAAGGCTCCTCGAAGATCATTGACGTGGCCGACGTGACGGCGCAGGTCGAGTGGGAGCACACTCCTGTTGTGACGCTCTCGTGGAAGGGTGCGAAGGACCTATTGCACCGTGACTTGCCTCTAAGGTCATATGTTGCTGATGGCCCTGGTGTTGCACACTACTCAGTGCATGATCGAAAAGCGCTCCATGTCGGTCTGGGAGAAAAGGCTGCTCCAATGGATTTGAGTGGACGCGATTTCCAGCTCTCTGCCACCGACTGTTTTGGTTATGATGTTCACAAGAGTGACCCTCTCTACAAGCACATCCCATTGTTGATCAAGGCGTCGCCCCAAGGATGCGTGGCCCTCTTCTCAACCACGCATGGACGAGGTCTGTGGTCAGTGGGATCTGAGATCGATGGCCTATGGGGCCACTTCAAGATCTACCGACAGGACTATGGTGGCTTGGAACAGTACATGATTGTTGGTCGGACAATCAAGGAGGTTGTTCACTCATACGCCGAGTTAGTCGGATTCCCCCTGCCGGTACCTCGTTGGGCTTATGGCTATATCTCCGGTGGCTACAAGTACACCATGTTGGATGATGCGGACAAAGCTCTCCTGGAACTTGCAGAGAAGCTGAAGAAACACGGCATTCCGTGCTCAGCCCACCAGATGTCTTCTGGATATTCAATTGCACCCGTGGAGCCCAAAGTCCGCAACGTCTTCACCTGGAACAACGAGCGATTCCCAAATCCCCAGGATTGGATTTCACAAATGCACGAGCATGGAATCCGTCTCATCACCAACATCAAGCCTTTTCTACTTGCCTCGCATCCCGACTTTCAACGCTTGATTGATGGTAATGGCTTCTTCACAGATCCGGAGACCGATAAGCCAGGCTATATGCGTTTGTGGAGCGCTGGAGGCGCCACTGGCGGTGATGGATGCCATATCGATTTCACCTCCGAGGCCGCTTTTAAATGGTGGTTCGAGGGAGTCAAAAGCCTCAAGAAGGTCGGCATCGACGGCATGTGGAACGATAACAACGAGTACACGCTACCCAATGATGACTGGACGCTCGCGCTAGACGAGACAATGGTCAACAAGGAGGCCAAACAGACTACTGTAAACAATGTTGGCCAGTGGGGTCGTGCTATGCACACCGAGTTGATGGGCAAATCTTCCCACGATGCCCTCGTCGATATGGAGCCCAATGTTCGGCCTTTCGTTCTGACTCGAAGTGCTACGCCGGGGACGATGCGCTACTCTGCGAGTACATGGAGTGGCGACAATGTGACGAGCTGGGACAGCATGAAGGGGTCGAATGCACTTTCACTGAACGCTGGCATATCATTGCTCCAGGTAAGACCCTTTAACTTCTGGATCAAGGAGAAAAGGGCAAGCCCTTCGAGATCTTGTCCACCGATGGCGTCGAAAAACAAAGCTAACTGAAATCTTTTGTAGTGCGAAGGACACGATATCGGCGGGTTCGAGGGACCTCAGCCTTCTCCAGAACTACTCCTTCGGTGGATCCAGCTAGGCTGCATGTCTACTCGATTCGCCATCAACTGCTTCAAGACCTCCCCGAACAACAACTCTGTCGGCGAGGTCATTGAACCCTTCATGTACCCCGAGATCACCCACCTTGTCCGCGACGCGATCAAACGCCGCTACGAGATGCTCCCCTACATCTACTCTCTCGCTCTGGAAAGTCACAAGAATGCCTCACCCGTGCAGCGCTGGATCGGCTGGGGCTATGAGTTCGACCCCGAGGTCTGGAACAATCAGACGCTCAAAGACGGCGAAGAGCAGTTCTGGCTGGGAGACAGCATCGTTGTCGGGGGTGTCTTTAACCCCGGCGTCACCAGCGCAAAGATCTACCTGCCCCGCAAGAGTGGTGATGGCTTTGACTATGGCTACGTCAACATGAACGCTCCATACAATTACTTCGCATCCGGGCAATGGGTCGATGTTGAGTCCCAGTGGCGCGAGAGCATCCCACTGATCGCCAAGATCGGGGGTGCAATCCCCGTTGGCAAAGATGTTCACACTCGCATTCCCGATGACAAGACAGCCGCCTCTCAGGGCGTGAGCGAGATCGATGATTACCGCGGTGTGGAAATCTTTCCCCCTCAGGGAACCTCTCACGGCAGGACCTTCTCCAATACTTGGTATGAGGATGATGGAATTTCTCGACAACCCAGGACTGCGGTGTACACACTCAGCTATAGCTCGACCGAGGAGAAGGTACTTGTGCACTTTGAGCGTGATGAATCCGCAGGATTCGTGCCAGCCTGGAAGGAATTAGACATCATTTTGCATCACAAGGATACGCGTCGGGTGGTGACCAGCTCCGGCCAGGAAGTTGTGCCCAAGGGCCTTGACGCTCGCGGACGACTGGTCTTTACGATCAAGGCTTGAAGGGGGCCTGGCTGGACAAGACTTTTGAAGAGTGCTGAGGACGATGAGGGAAGGCCTGAAACCACGAATGTACATTCATCATAGAATCCTTGACATAGAAGGTGGAACGTACCTACTGGTCCGAATGTTCGACTTTATCGAGAATAAGCACGACATTTCTAATCCCCTTCCTTTGGTACGTGGGAACGTATTCTTTTCCCACGGGCAAAGATATTGCAGATTGAGGTTAGGTTGTCCGCATGAGACTTCTGCTCTTAGACTCTCCTTTCACCGTCCGTCAAAACTCGCATCTTCAATATTCACGACAGCTGAGCTAGAGACATGACGATCAAGCTTTGAACTTGACAGATACGCCATATGGGATTGTCGAAGCAAGACATCGATTGCGCGTAGAGATCTTCGGTGAGCCATCGGTGCTGCAGGCATTGATCTTGATCCCAGGCTGTCTTTCCTCGTCTCATTCCGGTGCTTTTTCACACCGTCGGATGATTTTGATCAGACGTGACAACCGTCGAGGGATTTGAAATTAGGAGCACAAATTGCAGTGGACTTTGCGAATCGTCATGTGATATTCAATTGTTGATACATGTTATGTTAACGCCCAGAAAAAAGCAGTTTATACAATACAAAGCCAGGATCCTGGCACTTGCGCGAAAAGAAACATGCAACTTTATAAGCCGTCGAGCCTAATCGCGCTCACTCTTCTCCAACTCAGAGCCAGGCGGAGGCGTGCCCGTGAGAGGATCTAAGCGCAGTTGACGGGCCGTGACAGCCTCGTAAGTGGTCTTTCCTTCCTGTGCCATCTTCAAACGACGTGCCTGGCCAGCTTCACCGGCACGTCCGAGGATGCCCGCGATGAGGTTTGTGCCGCGGAGGGTATCGTCGTTGGCGGGGATGGGGTAAGTGACCCGGGTAGGATCAGCATCGGTATCAATAATACCAATGGTGGGCACATTGTTCAAGCCGCACTCGTGCAAGAGCACCACGTTCTCGAGGGGGTTCAGCACAACTACCAAGTCTGGCTTGATGGAAGGACGATCCGCGAGATCAACCCTGAATTTGGACAATTCTTGATCCAAAGCATTGACAACTTTGGTCTTGCAGTGGCCGAGAATCTGCTGACCGTTTGTGAGAGAGCCGGGAATCCACCGCTCGAAGATGTGGTAACCTTTGGCAAGTTCCGCAGCGCGCACGACGGAGCGCTTCTGTCCTTTGCGGGTACCGGCGAAAAGAATGATGCCACCGCGAGCGGCGACTTCTTCGACGACCTTGGCGGCTCGGCGCAGATACGCGGCTGTGACGTCCAGGGAGATGATGTGAATACCTTCGCGAATACCGAAGATGTATCGCGAGTTTTGCGGGTTCCAGCGCGATGTTGAGTGGCCCATATGTGTGCCGGCGGCGAGAAGCATTTCGAGGGTGACATCGGCGGGCTTGGGAGGATTGCGGAGGACATTTTCGGGATCATATGACTCCTGGACCTTTGATCCAAGGGTGTTGAACTTGTGTCCTAGGGAGAACGAGTCTTCAGTACATTCAATGCTTATAGCGTAGACTTCGAGGTTGCATTGTGGCTACTCACTCCGCTTCTCCAATGCGTCCCATTGCTTTAATGGGCGGGGTTCTGGCACAGTGCTTGTGGTCTCGATCACCTGCTCCACTGGTGACTGAGCAATCTCGGCTGATCCTACAGAGGGTGTCTGGGTTATCGTGTCGCTTGCGACCTCCGTAGACAAGGATCGAGTGAAGACCGGGGCCGGACGGTTCAAGGCGATCAATTGGCGGCCTGGGTTGATGAATCAAGTCAGAGGGTGCTCATGAACTGGAAGAATCTGAACGTGCACTTTTTGACTCACTTTGCCGCATGAACAGGTTCCGTACAATCATTTTCAATTTGGTTGTTGAATGTAGACGCAAGACGGACCTTTGTGATGGTCTTGTCGGCGCGAACTTTTGTCGGGCTTGGCACGAGACCGCCGAATTGTCGCTCGCCTTGATGCCTGAGGCTTCTGCATCGAACACACCCGCACTACTTCAGATTCCTGTGAAAAACAGCAGGCACATTCGAGGCAGAGCAAGCACGAACTACGGACAACATCGCGTCGCTTGAGGCCGAATTGCCCCTCGCTGCGCTGCTTGGTGCTGTCATATTTTGACTGTGACGACTGACACGAGACCTGTGATCGACGTATCTTAAAGTCCAGTGCACCCGTTCGTCAAGCGGGTATCAATTATCACCGAAGCAGCACTCTATTGATGAACCATGAGCGTATGATTTGGGTGTTGTCAGGGCTCCTGCCTCATGAAGAAGATGGCAAGTGAGCTCCTGTATAGTTATATCGATCGGGTCCCGTGACAACTCTACCCCTCTTGACGCATTATCATCAACTTGAATTGTGGTCAATGGATAGTCATAACAAAACATGTTTCCTTCTTCCAACGCTTTCTCCGTACCGTGTAACATTGCTACGAGGGTACGTTCTTTATGGTTCTCTTCCCATTTGTGTTCGGGCTGTTGAAAGTGACCTCAGAACAATGGGCGTTCTCTTAGATCTACGGACCATCCTCGGTTTTGATGAAGCAGAGCACAACCATGTCGAAAATACAATTAATACTTGTCGAACAAAATTAGCTTACTGTAGTACTCAAGACAGAGATGCTCAAGTCGGAGAAGGCGTTGGAGTTTGATCCTTAACGCTCACAATTGTAGTGGTCAGTGGACGGTTGTAATCAATACTCCTAAGCGAATGAGGACCGCTGACGGGTTCAATTGGAAAGCACGTCTTCAGTAAAATACATGATATAGCGTAACTGAGAAACAAAGAGGGATCGTGATAATGATCGTGATAATGAAAATCGTAATGATAAAGACGCCGTCAATAGAAGAAAACCAGCCAAAGAAACGTCAAGCTTGCGAGACGGATAGTATCATCGAGTCATCTATTTCTTGAAGAAGCTGCCGAGCTGATCCATCATGCCACCGCTGCCGCCGCTCTGGGAGGGGGGTTGGCCATATGGACTGCCACCTTGATGGTGGCCACCCTGGTGACCATTGTTGTCGTGGCCCTTCTTCTTCATGGCGTCCTCAGCAAGGCTGCCGATGATGGCACCGCCAATTGTTCCAAGAATACCGTGGTTGGCCTTGTGGCCTACGAAGCCACCACCGGCAGCGCCGGCAAGAGCGCCGGCAAGACCACGCTCGCCCTCTTGACCAGGAGCTTGTTGCTGGTCATGTCTGAAGGGGTGACATTAGCGGATATTCCTTGGGAAAGTATGAAGTATCTGAAAAAGGGATTACACGTACCCAGCGCGGTTGTAGTCCTGACCCTGCTGTCCACCGTACTGGTGCTGAGGCTGACCGTAGCTCTGCTGACCACCGTACTGCTGGTTCTGAGATCCGGAGTTGTAGTAATCGTTGGAGGCAGGCTGGCCGTGCTGCTGGTGCTGTCCATATTGCTGCTGCTGGCCGTACTCCTGTCCATAACCACCCTGCTGGTAGCCTTGCTGGGGATATCCCTGCTGACCATAACCCTGACCCTGTTGGCCGTAGCCGCCCTGGTTGTGGTGGTGGCCCTGGTGGCCCTGGTTGTAGCCTTGGTTGTAGTCACCGTAGCCAGACATGATGTGTGAGGAAGGCGAGGTAGTTGGAAGAAGGTTGCAGAAAGTTGGTTGGGTCGGAACGCGACGGTTGAGAGTGAGGGATGGGAGGTTGATGTATGATAGAAAGTGGGATGAAGATGAGGGGTCATGGGGCTACCTTTAAATAAGTTCGGTCTTGTCCCCCAGGTAATGTACTGGTTTACCTGACTAACTGAGTGATTGCCAAGACAAGATGGGTATTTGGTACATACGCAACACTCCGGCTCTGTGAGTTTCAGCTGCTACGATCGTGCACGTCAAGCCGCCAGGAAAAAGTGGGGATGGACGGGGATCAAGGCGACCGTCATACCGACATGCTTCTTGAACCCAATCATTGTACTTCATGACTATGCTTCTATGATTTATGATTCGCGTTCGCTCAGTTGAATGAGGGGACGTTCAGGTCTTACCCAGCAGCAATGCTTGCACGCACATCATAGCATGCATAACAATGGGAGTTCTGGGGGCGACAGGGCTGAAGGGGCTGCCCCACATCAGCGGCCACAGTTTCCAGAATACCCGAGGCGCAGCCCAACTTAGTCTCCCACCATCGCACTCATCCGGCTTCCAAATATAGCCCGGAAAGGAGCTGCGCCTAGCTGGTTGACACTCGGCAGATCTGAGGTATCGCCGCAGTGGCCATAATTTAGCAGCTCTGATATCGGGGTGTTCTAGTTCCTGCTTGATTTACCTCAGAATCAGACACAAAATGCATGACAAACCTGTGGCTGTGCAGGACAGGCTGGTATTTCGGAAACATCATCGAGTCACGCAGCTTGTCGACAGACACACCGCGGCACCATAGCCCGAATGATACATGTGCCATACGAGCAAAACCTGCCGTGTACCTACGTCCTACTAGCTTGAGTAAAGCACTGGAGAGTTGGAGAGCCAAACACTCTTCAAGATATCAACTTCGATTTATGTATTACATGGTTGTGGGTGTTTTGTTTCATACCCAGGAATAGTCACCGTGACTATACAAGAGTAGATACATTCAGATCTTATGCCTCTCGCAATAGTAGTGACTAACTGCTGTGAAGCTGGCCCTCACACGGTTCTTTCTGAGGTTCCAAATTAGGCATCATCTACCGCTGGAGAGGATGCATGTCAGGACTCACCGCCACACTTACCAAGAGTCACGGTGTGGCTGAGTTCTCCCCTCTGCACTAACGCTTTGTAGTTTGTAACAAGCTTGTCTACATACGGCGATATTACCTATGAATCAATCCTCCTGGGCCTGAATAGCATACTCCTGATGATATCAAGCTTGTTAGCCCTCGCACTGTCTTATAGGACGTGAGTTTGAGTACGGTGTACATGTATTATCCCGTACAAGGCTGGCGCCAAGATCTTGTCATCCCCACTTGGGCGCATCCTTTGCCAGGCCATTATTGTGGCTGCCTAGCGGTGCGCAGTGCGTCACTGCGTACTTTGCCAAAGTGCTCAACCAACCTAAACCTTCTTCCTCGGTCGGATCAGGTGAGCAATACAGCAACTTGATCATAGAAAAGCCATATTCAGTCAGACATTTTCATAGGCCGTGGCTTGTGTCAAATTCAGCTTCTTGAATATCGAAGCCTGTGTAAGCGTGTAGTATTATTTTATGAAGATGGAGATGTCCTCGGCTGTCTTGCTACGACTACTTGCCACCTTGAGTTCAGGCCTCGGGAAAGTATCTGTACTGCAGGTACCTACGTCCTACATACTGTACGTCCTACGTAGTAACTACCCTCGTATGTAGTCGGGTTTCAGTACCTCACACCAAGAATCCTGGAAGCGATGGATGGGTGCCCTTCTGAGGTGTTACGGACATGCCGGATAGTTCTGTCTCACGTGTAGTATGTAGTCTGGAAGGTGTACTAGTCATTCCGGAATCTGTGTAGTTCAGAACTGCAATGCACATAAAGTGGAATGCGAGCTGCACACGCAACACGGGTCCCTTGGACGCTCTTCACAGTTCACACAATCGGTCTACTAGGCTGCCGATCAGACTTGTAAGAGGCAGTGTTATAGGCTGGAGAATGCCGACATGCCGTAGCATCTGTCTAAGCTTTAGTCCGATCCTCTTTGACCGTCTTTTTATGGACCGCACCCGCTGGTTGTGGATATGTTATGATACACCTGCGGATTCGTCTCTCATTGATCATCCGAATAGCATATCGATATGAACGATCATGACTGAGGTTGGAAAAGGGGGTGGATAAGATATTCTGCAGGCCTAAGGTGATCAATACTGTGCATCCATGCAGCTTGACTCTACCTCATTATTAAGATTCTTCACCAACTCGACGGACTGTAGGTAGTCGCTAGCTAGGTCGATAAAACAGCTGACCTACTGAGTCGCTTACAGTGCCGATTACTGCCAATCCGCTAGCAGATAAGACCATGGATTCATCGTTGTGGGGAGGTCTTTTGCATTGAGTAGGTATAGCCCATGAGAAGAGATTTGAGTTATGGCAGAATGCCGCTGCGTCCACATTCCGGCATTCTTACTGTAGTCACACGATGGATCTCTATTCCGTCGTGACTAGGCTCACATGAGCAACTCGGATCACGCTACATACACACCGGCGTATATTCTATTGTTATTTTTGATCAGGGCGTCCATCTATATAACCAAAAATCGAGTATGATCCCAAGTTGCCTCATTTTGCATGGCTATATGTATCTTGTGTGATCCAGTATTGAGCTGCTCCTCAAGATCTCTGTCAACGGACACTTGAGTTTATTTCAATGTATGGGACTTTTTTGCCGGCCATGCTCCTCTGATAATATACTTCACTACATGATTGAAGCCATCTGAATGACTGGAACACTCGCCGAATGTGTAATACTGTGTATTTTACGAAGCATAGGTATCCCTCCAGAAGATCAGTACCTAGTACCTACTACCTAGTAGCCTTACCTATGACGTAGTCGGCAGCGGTCAAAGTACATGATGTCGATACCTTAGGGGTAGCCCGATATCTCGATCCATAAGCTCAGATCAATACCCTCGATCATCGGCGCATCGCTATGTCTTTTTACTCATCTGAGAGATATGTTCTGCCGACAAAGCCTTTGATAGTCGCAGGCTCACATCTAGGAACTATGATACCTCCTATTCATTGTTTCCATATGAAAACAGACTCAGTGTGTTAATACCCTATCGCTTGAAATCCCCCCCCCCCCCCCCCCCCCTTTTTTTAAACCTTGCATTTCCACGCCGGTGATCGCAAGGCGTTGAAGCGAGCCGTTGGCACCAAGAACGTCGAAAGGTGGATTTGCTGGAACACCCAGTTGGCTGACAAAGATTTTATCTTGATGATGAGCAGATTTCCAAAATGGGCCACATGATTCAATAAACATGCAAATAGAGCGCGTTTGCCGTCTTGATTTCTACAATCTCATCTCGCTTGCCTGACAGTGTGCTCGGCTCCATCTGAAGCCCGAGATTGCCGGGACGACAGCTTGAGGGATGTCTTACTATCTTAAAGTTTTCAAATCCCTCTTCAGCCCTCGTCGAGGTCGCCGAGGCTGTACAGTAGAAGGCCCGGCAGAGCGAAAGGTGATAAGTTACCGGCCTCATCTTGTCGAGTTCATCCTTTTGCAGTTCTCGCCTTTTCTGTCCTCGAAATGGCTTGCGATCGGCAAGTGAGGTGACTGGCTGGATAATTTGTCTCTATGTCTCCGTGTAATATCCCTGCATCGTCAACTCCGGAGGATCCGGATGGTGTTGTGATTGTATCTGTGTAATGCACCGTGGCATGTACATATCGGTCGTTTCATGTCTCTCTTGAGGTTCAATGATGACTACGATCGAAGCACTGGATTGGCTACGATCGCGTGAATGATCATTTCAAGAATCCCATTAATTTCTTTTTCCCTTTTCTAAAGCATGGATCATTTCGTGGAATTGCAGTAGACGCGGCGCAGTGACTCAATTGCCTAACCGACCCTTCAGGCTGTCCGGGGGAAGATGGCTACCGAGTGGATCTTGGCGCTGATCAGGCTATCCATGACTCGCGGCGATGCATATGTCGATCTCTACCCGGTCCGTACTTTTGGTCCATTGACCTAGTCCTTTGGGCAATCTCGACGAATGCACTTAGTCTGGGTGTTTGAGGCATGACCCCCAGGAAGAAGTCGTAGTCGCAGGTGATTTGAGTATACTCATCTACTGTGATTCAGTCCACGCAAGTGCCAGGATCGTCGCGATGGCGCATCGGGCTCCACCGCACAGGTTGCTGAAGAATCAGGACCTGGCGAGACCGATCACGATTCCTGGCGACTTAGCCAGCAACCATATGGATTAGCGCGGATGCATAGAGGGGCAAGCTCAAGCTCCCGTTGGAGGCTAACGCAGGATGATTGTTTCGGCTTGTGGCTGCATGAGAGGACGACTACATGTCCGTATGCGCCCGCATTTTGCTTGAATTAGTAAGCGGTTCATTCTGCCCGACTTACTATCTACAGTCTACAGTCTACTATCTACAGTCTACACTCTGCAGTAGGGTTCTGCCTAATGAACGCCCTCGGGGACCTCGGCGCCCTCGGACTAGGGCATGCACGCCCCCTGAGCGAAGAAGAAATGAGCCCAAGAGCTGGAAGAGCTGAGAAGGTTGAATGAATGGCTTGATGCGTGGTGATGGGCTGGGCCAATTCTCGATCACAGTCACTGTATAATGTCGAAGCATGGTCCACTGCGTGAGTCAGTCCCTGAGCATTGCATTGCCTAGCATTGTCTGCATGTTGTCTCTCCAGGAGTATATGCGCAGTCGCGATCTTGCGGGGAACAATCCATAGTCGATCAGTAGTAAGGTAGTTCGGTACTGTAGTTGTCGATCAGGAACTGAGCGAAGGGCTGGGGATGTGGATGTCCAGAAGCAAGGAATCATCGAGCTGGTCACGCAGTACTCACTACTCAGTCTCACTACTCAGTACTCACTACCTGACTCTCTTCCTCTCGGCGGATCTCTTAATTCGGGGATGTTTTCCCAGGATCACCACGTTCGTGATCATTGGGACCCAAGAAACCAAAAACTCCCTCATGCGGCAAAGTTAGACTTTGCGGATCGATGACTGTGGTTGGTCTTGTTCGACATCGCGTTTCTGGTGGCTCGGCCGGAAGGGAAGTCTGGAGTCTCCAACGGCTTCCTCCGCTAAGCCTCCAAATTCCGCCGCAACTCGGCCACTCGTTTCTGCAACTCCAGTCTCCCACACGCTACTCTAACTTTGTTGGAGAATTGGGCTGGGTGCCCGATCTGCAGGGTGGAATCGCATTCTGCTTCTGAGCTTAACCTTTTTTCGGTTCTTCTCAACCTCATCTTCCCACCATTGAACTGCCTGGTGTCTCGTCTCTTCTCCCCCCCCCCCCCTCTTCCCAAGCCTGAAATCTCGACTCGATCGTCGGTGACCCACTCGTCCCGCTGAAGCCAAAGAGAAAAAAATAACCCGCTCTTGAGGATTGTCTGTCTCTCCCTCCCTCGTGTGGAGTGCACTAGTCGCCGTACCCAGCATAGAGAGAGAGAGAGAGAGAGACCTTGCCAGATAAACCCCACCGTTCGCCGCCTCTGCTGCATGGATGGCCATCCATGAATGAACCAGTGCGCAGCGTGCACATGCGACAAGGCCATGCCCAATCGCGCTTCAGCTGTGGCTATCAATCATTCTGCGCCCTTGGCGCCAGTCGCGATAATGATCGAAGGTGTCCCGATGCCGCCCACCACCATCACCACCACAGCTCCTACGAGTGCGACGACCGCGACCACCACAAGCACTACCACCGCCACCACAACACCCACGGCCACGACCACACCTCCCAATGCGGGAGTATCCAAGACCGAAGAGACTCCTGGCCCGTCACGGTCGACGTCTTTGGGAGCAGACGCCGCAATCTACGAGGCCGCCGAGCACCATCGGCCGTCCACTGCGGGGCGGAAGCGGAAGTTGAATAGCACCTCATCTCGAGGAGTGGCGAACCTCACGCCGGACCAATTGGCGAAGAAGCGGGCCAACGACCGTCAGGCCCAGCGGGCCATTCGGGAACGCACCAAATCACACATTGAGACTCTCGAGCAGCAGGTGCGCGATCTGGCATCGCAGAAACCAGTGCTGGACCTACAGGCGGCACTGCAGCATAATGAGCGCATTCGCTCGGAAAACCGTGAGCTTCGTCAAGGACTGAGGGCCGTCATGGATATCGTGCAGCCCTTGTTGGCCAGACAGGAAGCTTCAGGTACGTCTTCTAAAAGCAAAACCTGCGATGGACGCTTGATAGTCTCATTGGATTGAGATCTTGACTGACTCGGACTAGACCTCCCGTCCTTTTTAGCTCAACCTCGAACCGTGCCCGAACAATCCCATTCTCCCCTCTTCCCCGACACAGACCAGGTCGGCACGGGTACCAACAGCCAGTCCGCACCCTTGAATGACCGAGCGTATGCGGACTCGGTGGCCAGTTTCGATACTCCATCCCCCACGCAAACCGGATCCGCGATGGGCAGTCGGCGGAACAGTCACCATGCGACCTCTCAACCTCCGTCATTCCGAGCCGCCTTGGATACCCAGCGCCATAACCTCGTCCATGGATTGGAGTTGGGTATGGAGGAACGTCTCGGATTCAGTTTCCTTTTGGACCCTTCTCAAAATGTCCCCAAGGTAGACGGGCTGCGACGTACCACCTCTGAAAACTTCCGTTCCTCTCAACCTTCCCCCACGCCGCCCTACATGCAGCCCTTGAACTACGGCGCCAATACAGCGCCGGCCTATGCGACGCCGATTCGAAATTCGGGCCCCACATGCACATTGGATAGCATCTTGCTTGACTTTTTACACAACCGACAACGCGAGGCTGCCGAGGGGATTCCCGGGCAGAAGCTCGTTGGGCCCCCTTATCCAAGTGTCTCTTCGCTCTTGAACCCGGAGAAGAGTGCGCAATCCCATCCTCTGTCCAAGGTCTTTACGGACATTCTTCGTACTTTTCCGGATATCAATTCCCTCCCCGTTCAGGTCGCGGTGCTCTACAATATGTTCCTCCTTATGCGTTGGCAAATCTACCCCACACAAGAGAATTACGATCGTCTTCCCGAGTGGCTCACACCCCGTCCCACACAGCTCCTCCAGCCGCATCCTCCCTGGATGGACTACATCCCCTGGCCACGGATGCGAGACCGACTGGTCACCTCCCCGCAGGACTATCCTTTCGACAATTGGTTCATTCCATTCACGCGCGGCATGGACCTGAATTGGCCCTACGAAGCAACCGATTGTCTGCTGTCCGCCGTGGATTCAGATGATCTGATCATCAACCCGGTCTTTGAACGTCACATGCGCAATCTGAACAACTGGTCCCTCAGCCCACTTTTCGCAGAGGCGTACCCGGGACTCGTGGACACCGCGCGTATTCGACCGGAGCCGGGCAAGTCCAACAATTCTCACCCAGTCTAACACGGCTTTCTTCTCGTCCTCCCTCCTGCTCCCTGTCTCTCTCTGCGATAATTTTCTTCATTCTGGTGACCAAGCTGGCCTCGGTCTATGGGGCGGATATTTGTTTACCAATGTTCACTATCTCCTTTCTCTTTTTTTCCTCCCTTGCCGTGTCATCTGTTTAGCCTTAGGGCGGGCATGCTTCGTATCCGGTTTGACACAAAAGCATCAGCCTCGGATCATTTGTTTGAGTATTGGATGTCGAATTTCTTACCACACATCAATTTTGCATTCTACTGCTCTATGTATTCTAGATGATATGGATTGATGGGTTCAATGATAAGGTGTCAAGACGGTACACCTCTTATCTCTCTCTTTTTCTCTCTCTTATCCTCCGTCACTAGGTACCTACTTCTGATAGAGGATGTTGAAAAGGATCAACTCGTTGATTCACGCAACACTGTCAATCAGTCGAAGTTCATTCAAGTGTTCATTCGAGTGTGTAGTTGAATCATAAATCGAGTGCTCGGTCGAGCGTCGAGTTGGGTCCTCGTTTGAGTTGCTTGAGCATTCGTGTGTGCGTGTGTGCGTGTGTGCGTGTGTTTTTATTTGAACGTTCACAGGCGTGGTCAGTCGGATTTCCACCTGGGTTTGCATGCGGGTTTCTCGTCGCATGCCGAGCCCGGTGTTGAGTCGAGGATTTAATCGAGTCGTTGGTTGAATTTTCATTTGAGAGTTCATTGAAGAGTTGAGTCGAGTCCTCGTTTGAGTGTTCTGATTATTCGTGTGCCTTTCGGCCAAGATTTCATTCAGTGTACAAGCGGCCGTATACCTACCTAGACTGGTCAGACGAGCAGTTGGGTAGCTGACTGTGTTCTCATTCAAATGACCAGTTGAACGATCACCTGTTGAGCTTTGAGTTGACTGGTTAACTAAGTGATCATGTAAGTGCGCCGAGAAAGTTTCATCAAGTCTCCTGGTTTATGAGACAATAGCTCAAAGTATCGCTCATGTGGTCGACATTCCAGTCGCGACCTTCACTCCTACCTGGCGCAGACTGGTCTGAATGAATCTTTGAAGGATGACTCAAAAAGACACTGTGAGGAGAAACTAGCTGATATCAATGCGATGTCGGTGGAAAGTGACAAAATGGGAAGAGCGGCGTACTTTGATATAGTGGTTTTGTGGGGAAAAAGGAAAGCAGATCAAGGGGTGTGAGAGCTGTACCGATTTAGAACGCTGTACAGATGTCTTCGCCTTCCTTTGATCAGGTTCCTGATGGCGATTGAGCTGTGCTCGTCACCTGCTACTTAGCGAATTTATCTGTACTCGAAAAATTGCCCGAGGAGCTCTCTATGTCAGGCGGAGAAGCGATATCAGGTACTGTACTCGTCTAGAGTATCTTCATCATGGGATATAGTATAAGCGTGCACTTGATCGAGTCGGTGGCCAAGCAACCAAGTCTCAGACACGAGTTGAACCTGCACGCTCTTACACCATCGTGAATTCAACTGAATCACTACGGAATACTCATTGGTGAAACGAGAGGGGAATCGATACCACTACTTATCGTGAGATACGAAGCTGCCAGGCTGTGTCACTGTCCAGTGTCCACACTTTGATGAACGCATACAGTATTTCCACGACATTGTCGATGTCGTAATATCGAATTGATATCAAGCGCGATAGGTTCATGGTAGATGGGCACCCTTCCACTGAAACATACCTAGCCAAAAAGACAATAAATGTATCACCACTATTAAGAAATATCACAACAGAGAGTCAAATTTCCGAGTCGTGCGTACTACACCGATCGCGTCGGATATCTGGACCTTGATGCTGTTGTACTATGCCAGCAGACTCAGTGACCAGTTGACCATAGCTGTAGCTCGAGACCAGCGCCTCAGGCAGCAATGCTCTCAAGTTCCATGGCTGATGTACTCGAGGTGTCCAGCTTGACTTACGCGGTCGTTGCTTCAAGGCATCAATCAAAACTTTCCCGATCACCTTCGATCCATGGACTTCCTTAATCTACCATCTTTGGCGACCCTTTTTCATCAATGTAAAGTTCACTCTCTGTAAACTCAGGGTTATGAAACTAATCCATGCTCAATTCAAGCCGCAAGTGCGGGGAGCAGCCGCTGTAAGGTACTGTCACGTAAATAACGATGATGATGCCCAGGCGGCAGTGGGACTCCTAACTAACCGACAACAACTCCGACTCCAACTCCCTCTCCACCTCCGCGCCCTCGTCGCTTCATCAATTGCTCTCACACTGTGGTGATAGCTACATCGGACTATTTTTCGGACGGCGCCTCGTCAATACGGACCTTCACCATGGCGGACGTCCCTATCGGTAACTATCCTCTTTCTCCGGCATTCCGCGCGTGGCCTCTCCTAGCTTTCCCCACGCTAACAACAGCTGAACAGTGCTCGATGGAGGGACCGGTTTCCTCAAGGTCGGATATGCTGGTCAGGTACGTTGAAACCCACCGTCAGTCAACAAACTCAAGGACTTTCTCTCACGCGCTCGCTTTCATCTAGAACTTCCCCGAGCACCAGTTCCCCTCGATAGTGGGGCGACCCATCTTGCGAACGGAGGAGCAGGCGGGCGATATTGTGGTCAAGGATATCATGTGCGGAGAAGAAGCTGCTGCTGCACGATCAATGCTTCAGATCAGCTATCCGGTGCGTTCCCAATGGCATTGGGGGCTGTGGCTTTTTGCGAGCCTCTGTTGCGCCCCAATACCCCGCCTCGTCATTCCCCTCTCCTCCTCCGGTGCTCGAGACATGGCGCTGACACTAGTCCTCAATTTTCCGGGGCATCCATTTAGATGGAAAATGGTATTGTCAAGAAATGGGATGACATGCAGCACCTGTGGAATTATACCTTCTACGACAAGCTGAAGATCGATCCTGCGGGGCGCAAGATCCTCCTCACGGAGCCACCTATGAACCCTCTCAAGAACCGTGAGCAGATGGCCGAAGTCATGTTGGAAGGATACAACTTTGGAGGTGTCTATGTGGCGATCCAGGCAGTGCTGGCACTGTATGCTCAGGGTATGAAACGATTGATTTCGCAAACCCAAGGATCAACTTACTTGGCGGCCGAGTTTGGAGTTCTAACGCAATGGGGTTTCTCTAGGTCTTTCTAGTGGTGTAGTGGTCGATTCCGGGGATGGTGTCACCCATATTATTCCCGTCTACGAGTCGACTGTTCTGAATCATCACATCAAGCGCCTGGATGTTGCTGGCCGTGATGTCACCCGCAACCTGATCGCCCTTCTGCTGCGTCGCGGCTATGCGCTGAACCGAACGGCCGATTTCGAAACCGTGCGCCAGATCAAGGAGAAGCTCTGCTACGTCTCATACGACCTGGAGTTGGACAAGAAGCTTTCCGAAGATACCACGGTCCTAGTCGAGTCCTACACGCTTCCCGACGGTCGTGTGATCCGAGTTGGCAGTGAGCGATTTGAGGCTGCCGAGTGTCTTTTCCAGCCCCATCTGGTTGATGTGGATCAGCCCGGTATGGCTGAATTGCTGTTCAACACTATTCAGGGCACCGATGTCGATATCCGATCCAGCCTTTACAAGGCGGTTGTGCTGAGCGGTGGTAGCAGCATGTATCCTGGTCTCCCTTCACGGTTGGAAAAGGAGCTGAAACAGCTCTGGCTGACTCGGGTTCTGGGCGGCAATCCTGAGCGTCTGAACGTATGTTTCTTCACGGTCATTGCCTAGATCTGGCGTGAATTCAAGAGCTGACCCTTCGTACAGAAATTCAAGGTCCGCATTGAAGATCCCCCTCGACGAAGACACATGGTCTTCTTGGGTGGTGCAGTACTTGCCAATCTCGTACGTGTTCTCTATATTTCCCGTCGTCCACTTTTCAAGTTCGTGCTGACTCTCCATCAAAGATTGCCGACAAAGAGGACATGTGGGTATCAAAGCAGGAGTGGCAGGAACAGGGTGCTCGTGCCCTGGCCAAGCTTGGGCCCCGGTAATGCAAAGCGGTCATCTGTCTCTCTGTTTATTATCAAAACCTCCCTTTCAAGCTCAGACCCGTCGTGCGCTTTCTAGTACTGTCAAGTTTCAATTTCCATCTGTGCTTGGCATTGATTTACCCCTGATTCTTCTCGCCTCGCCTCCTCTGGCCATTCAAACCCTCAACCCGTCATGTCTTGCCTGTGTCGACATGACCATATTCATCAACGTCCAGCAGCTGCGTGGTGTCTAAGCGCTTGAGTAGATACTATTGTGTATAGACTAGCTCTCTGTCCGGCAAGGGATAATGACTGTCGTCCTCTTCTCGGATTTTCACGCGGTCACAAGCCCACCAATCTGCATCGTCATCGGCGCATATCTGGGTATTTCTCTGTCAATGTGTGCTCGACGCCTTCGAATGGCAAGGTTCGTGAGCGAGCCCGCGAGCCCGGCGACAGATGTAAGCAACCCACCGAGAGATCAAGCTCTCTTGGTCCAATAGTCCGACGACGTCGTCGGCCTGTTCACGTATGATCATAGTATCACCGACCTACCATTACTTCCTCATCATGAGAGTTCGAGCATGACTCGGGGTCAGATCTGGACTGCTAGGACTGGAGTTTCAGGCGGTGAGCTTGAGTCGAGTCATGAGAATCATCTGGTGCCGCCCGGCGCGTTGTTGGTGTATGTGAAGGTTTCTAGATGTGGACGTAACGGCGGAACCTCTGCCTTCATGTATCTGTCATGTTGACATAGTCCTGATACTTTTACTGTTGCGGCGATACCCGCTTTATTTGCTTTGGCATCAATCCACCCGTCTGATCCTATCAATTGACTGTTGCAACACCAGACAGAACACACAGCCTGACAAAGCTCGCTGCATTAAGGCATGCCAAGTCGCAGTTCGATCCGGCAGTGGGCGGATTGGAGATCCCGCTGCCACTGCTTTTGCCGCTTCGAGGCCAGATATGTGCATAATGCATATGCAGCATGGTTGGTAGGCATGTCTCCCGATGCCCGGTGGCTGATAGAGCCTAGTACTACACAGTACACAGTACACTCAGAAGGTAATTTTGTGAGGAAGGTCTAGATCGTTCATGATGAAGCGGAGCAAGCAATGTAGATATCTTTCTAGTTCTTTAGGTCCAGAGGGGTGAAAGAATAAGCTGTCACCTGATCCATTTGGAGGGGCGGATTCGACCATTTTGTTTTCTTTTTCGGTGGACTTGCTCTAATTTAGCACTTCACTCCTTATGGTCCCTCCCTTTGGTGGAAACTGCATCCAGCATTCTCCAAAAGCCCCGACACTAGCAGACACTGACAGTCTTGCCATTTCTACGATGAGTCCTGTACCACCGAGGCTACCGAGTCCCGCCTCGCCAGAGTCCAGTTCTTTTGGAATGGCAAGCCCCACTGCGGTCCCGGTTGAAATGCAGCGCCCGTCAAATCTTGGAAATTGCAACGCGATTGAGTCTGTCGGGGCTTGCCAGAACAGACGTCACGCTGACGATCATCGCTGGAGTGGAAGATGTCGATGTTTGGTATAACTAGAGAAGAATCCCAGAGATGGATTGAAATCGAACAATTGATAAGATTTAGCATTCTTACACTGTCGACTTGCATCGTCGCCATTCCCTAATTGTGTCATCGCAGTAAGTGTTCACCAACCCATGAATATCATAGCGCTCTGCCTAGCAATCTACAAATTTTGAGAAAAGATTTGTTTTGCTCTTTCATGTTTCTCGATTCTTGGTCTACCCTTTTTGTTGTTTTTTTACCGTCTGGGAGCAAATTGGCAATTTTCAGGAATAGCATCTGAGACCCATTCATTTGAGCTCTCTAATCTTGCTATCATGGATCGCTGGAGCTTGTGATCCCAACTCTCGCTTCTCAGATTCTTTTTTCTAACGTGATACTACAGAACACATTGACCATAACTGAATCATGCACAAATCTACCGAGAGAGGCGCCGAAGGGCCCCAGGATCAGTTCAAGTCCGGTGAGTGATCAGAACTGCAGAGCCCACTTCACAGAGAAGGCTATCGCTAACCTCCTCTCCAGGCCACAAGGTCCCCATTCAACACCATGAAAAGCCCGGTCTGCAGAGCGAACTAGGTGATCCCAAGCCTACCTCCACCAAGCTCCCCACTGAGGACAATGGATACCAAACCTACAAGGCCGCCGGCAAGCTGGAAGGCAAGCGGGCCGTGATTACTGGTGGTGACTCCGGGATTGGCCGTGCGATTGCGATCTTGTTTGCCATGGAGGGTGCCGATGTTTTGATCACGTATCTGCCTCAGGAAGAGTCCGATGCACAGGACACGAAGCGTCGAGTGGAGGAGACGGGCCGCAAAGCTCATCTGCTTGCGGTGGACTTGCGCGACAAGAAGAACTGCCAGAAGGTCGTGGACACGGCGTTGCAAACCATGGGCGGAATTGATACCTTGGTCAACAACCACGGATATCAGAATATGGTGGAGGATATCAAGGATCTGGATGAGTACGTACTCTCGCGCAGCCGTTGCAGCTGGTGTTTGTTTTTGTTTTTCCCTCCTCCCTTCCTCTTTGGCTTCATCTATCACTCGGCAACATAACCTAGAGAGGCGTCTTGATCACTAACATACCACCTTTTCTCTTTGTGTTTGGCAGAGATCAATGGGAGCGAACCTTTGACACCAACATTCACCCCTTCTACTATCTGTCCAAGTACGCTCTGCCTCACATGAAACAGGGCTCCACCATCATCAACTGTGCCTCCATCAACGCCTACATTGGACGTCCCGATCTGCTGGACTACACCTCCACCAAGGGCGCCATCGTCGCTTTTACCCGTGGTCTTTCCAATCAACAGATCAAGAACGGTATTCGCGTGAACTGTGTCTGTCCCGGACCTAGTAAGTTTTTCTGTTTTCCCTCCCCTGTGTCACTGTAACAACAAAAGCCAAGCGCAATGCCGTCAACAGACTCAATTGCTTACCTCGCTTTTCTTTACCAGTCTGGACCCCTTTGATCCCAGCCACCATGAACAGCTCTGCTCAGGATCAATTCACTTCTCCCATGGGCCGTCCTGGCCAGCCCAGCGAGGTGGCCACCTGCTTTGTATTCCTGGCCAGTCCAGATTCCAGCTTCATCTCTGGCCAGTCGCTGCACCCCAACGGTGGTGTTGTCGTGAACGGTTAAATCTGGGGGTCATTTCTATGAGCTGATGTGATAATGAAGCCGGAGTGGGAGTTCAATTGACATGAAATTTAATGATTCTATTTACCAATCGATAATTTCCAAAATCATTTCACCGCCAATTTCTCTTGCAGAACAAGTGTCTCTTCCCTTTCTGGAAGGTAGTGTCACTTGTGACTTGTAGAGACTAGAAAGTAGGAAACACCTTATCCCGAATAGGAAGTCTATAACGCTTTGGAGAAGATAAATTGACCGACACGACGAGTCGCAGTTCCAGTTTTTCACTGCTTGGCATGACTTGACTCGATACTCTATGCAGTAGTATAAAAGCTCATGATCACACCAGATCACTTACTCCGAGGTACCCAAGCCTTAGTTACAAGGTTACTCATCATTTCGACGATCACCCCTACCATCACTTTCGCGCAGTCCAGACCTCAATATGCATACAATCAGTCCGATCCAAGGTCTCGATGGTCCATCGACTCGAACTACTGAGCTACTGAGCCATTGAGACATTGAGCCATTGTGGTTGGTGGGTCCAGAATAGAAACTCAAAAACCTGTCTTGAGATTCTGATGCATGAGAAGCAACGGGTCCCATGCACTTGCCGATCGAAACCCAACGCCAAAATGGTGAAGGAATGACCCAATTTGGGGTCATGAACCGATCGATCGGGCTCCTGATGGAACGGGCTGGACATCATGGGCCAGAAACTTGAAACTGGAAATCGTACATGACAAGGTATTAAGTCAATCAGATGCATTCCATAGACAGAGAATCGAACTTGGGAAGGGGCTCATGGAGTACACCGCATTATTCTACGGTGTGTACCTATGTACTACGTACTATGTAAGTTAGTATGTCGTGACTATTGTACTACGCAGCTACTACTGCACTCTCTCGTCTGGTTGATTCAAGATGTACATCTCCGAGGCTGTCATGATGAAGTCAGGGCGTTGGGCCAAGCTCCGGGACCGAACTGTGTGGGTTGAGTGGACCCTGCCCGAGCGTTCGATTCTCAACTTCTGACCTTCTTTTGCAAGTCTGGTCTGGTCTATCGTTCCGCCACTGAGAGGTGGAAGGGAGAATGCCAGCTGGGGAAATGGGGCTTTAGGGGGAGCATATATAAGGATTTCATGATCCTCTGGTGTCGTGGAAGAAGAAAGAATCTGTGCATTGAGTTTCTCATTTCGTGATACTTCTTACCTGGCTTAATCTTGACAATATTTCCCCCGACTTTTCTTCAACGCCTCCACGTTCCATCATGTCGTCCCAACACAACAATGCGGTCTTTAAGCTGGAGAACCTCTTCAGTATGAAGGGCAAAGGTTAGGGCTCTGTTTTCAGTGAAGAAATATCCATAGAATATATGTTGACTCTTCATGCTACAGTCGCTCTGGTCACCGGTGGCGGTTCCGGTATTGGCTTGATGGCCACCCAGGCCCTGGCCGTCAACGGCGCCAAGGTCTACATCACCGGCCGCACCAAGGAGAAGCTGGATCGGGTCGTCGAGGTCTATTCCAAGGATATCCCCGGCGAGATCATCGCCATCCCCGCCGACGTGACCTCCAAGGAGTCCATCCAAAAGCTGGTCGACGAGATCTCCGCCAAGGAGTCCAAGCTGCACATCCTCATCAACAACGCCGGTATCAGCTCCGCCAAGCAGGATGTTGAGAAATCCTCCCCCGAAGACCTGAAGCAGGAACTTTTCCACAACACCAGCTCCATCAGCGACTGGGAAGAGGTCATGCGCACCAACGTCATGCAGATCTTCTTCGTCACCACCGCTTTCCTGCCCCTGTTGAACAAGGGCACCGAGCAGACCCCCGGCTGGTCCAGCACCGTCCTCAACATCACTTCCATCTCGGGCATTGTCAAGGTCTCCCAGCACCACTTCGTGTACAACACCAGCAAGGCCGCCGCCATCCATTTGACCAAGATGCTGGCGCACGAGATTGCCGACTCGGGCGTCAAGATCCGTGTCAACAACATTGCGCCCGGCGTTTTCCCTTCGGAGATGACCGCCAAGGAAAGTGACGACAAGCAGAAGAGTGCTCTGGAGAAGGAGAAGTTCGAGGGTAAAGTGCCGGCCGGTCGTCCGGGCAAGGACGAGGATATGGCCAGTGCCGTGCTCTTTGCCACGTCCAATCAGTACTTGAACGGCCAGACCGTCGTCGTGGACGGTGGGTATGTGCTGGCCGCTGGATCTGTTTAAATTTGGTGTCGAAATAGCCTGCATCATCTATCTTTTTTTTTTAGCGCAAGAGGCCAGTCAAGTATGAATAGAGCTGATCCAAGCCTTGACAAATTATGAAATGATATGCCATGACAAGTTAATACAGTCATTTTGTTACTGTAAACGAAGCATTAGCCAATAGTCCTGTCACTTACCTTATTTGAAGATGAAGTGCGTGGTCAACTCTCCTGCACAGTTGGGTCTGGCTTGCGTAGGGAATGGACAAACCAAGCTCTAGAATCCAGAACAGCACAACATTGATGTCTTTCCATACAGAATGTTCCACTAGGCGGACCATACCTAAATGGTGATAGACAGGACATGCCCTACCACTACCTACCTGCACCTATATGTTTGGAAGAAGACATGATAGTAAAGTACCTTCAAATGTACTCGGTGGCATCCATTGACCGCAGATCAGCCCAAGTATACCACCAATGCCCATGTCCGCCCTCGTCAGCCACATTACATGTTCTATTCTAAATGTCATGGCCCCAGATAACCTGGTCAAGGCGATAGATTGAGACATATATCTGGCCTTTGCCAAGTCAGGTTTCAGTCTTCGGGCAAGAGTCGCCGAAAGAGCTCCGAATTTCATTAGTTTGTCTTTCATCAAAATTATTGACATACACGGCTTTAAACACTGGCTTCGTCCTTGTTTTCTGATTGTTCATTTCGGGACAAGACGAGAATCATACAAATGTTGATCATGGTGAGACTGGGGAAGCCTCCCAACTAAATGCAGATGCAAATCATTACACGAACCGAACATGAGAGGAAATGCGACAATGCTAACGGAGTTGGAGGAAAAAAGAAAAAGAAAATGGAAAAGAAAAAGGGCTCGAGCCGCATAAACCACGAAACACACAGCACAGCACATCACTGCTCAACCGCACTGGGCGAAACGGCGAGAACAACCGCCAACGCCGCCACGATCAAGGACGCCGCGACAAATGCCGTCAATGCAACACTCCCACGACTCGCGGGGAATTTACCACGAATGATCCAGTATTGGCTTTCAAAGTAACGGTGGAATCCAATTACGAGAACGATAATGGCTACCCCGATGAATGTGGAGCCAAGAGGCTTGCCCACGCTGTGCAGACGCGCTGCGGCCGAGGCGGCGTGGAATTGAGAGGCATCAAGTTGAGGAGGAAGTGTATCCGAAGTGAGCAGGGCATTCTGGCCTGAAGTCGATGATTGTGCAGAGCTACTTGTCGTGTTCAGTCTGAAAAGCTGGGTGACGGCAATACCGATGGACGCAAAGGCCAACGATGTGCGGAGCCAGGCTAAGAATGTTCGTTCTGAAGGCGTCGATTAATACCAATAATCACTCCCAAATTCGAATGGGGATTAACGTACCTAATGCCAGATGATCGCGCGCCACGCTGCCTTTATTATCTAATTCAAGCGAGCCGAAATGATCCACGAATTGGCCAAGTCGGGAAGGATGGGGCCCATCTTCGTCCGAACTACCAGTTTGATGATCCTGGTGAGCGGCGCTATCGTCACGGCGAGATTGTTGCACACTGTGACTGTCCTGATTCGTGGATGTGGGATTTGTCGCAATTGCGCCAGTCGTGTCCATAGCGCCATAGTCTCGTGTTGATGTGGCGCCTTCGCCAAGGACACGCGAGGATTCGTGGGCCTCTTGGTGAGACGGACGAGGCCTGCCTCCCGTTTTTCGCGACGAGAAGCTCGATTGAGACCGACTGCTTCCGTAGGAGGATGACAGCCCCGATTCTCTATTGGTTGGTGAGCGAGAGGATGAGTCTCGTTTGCGACTGCCATTGCGAGACTCGCGGTGCCCTGTTGAGGGCGTCGCTGTTTGATCGAGGGTGCTCATGACGTCTGGATAAGCTTTCTTCCCTGGCTCTATCAGCAACCCTGTTATGACGTTGATTATGACTGCCTGTGCTGTGGTGTGGGCGCAATGTATAGCGAGTCTGCCGTGGACAGCTCAGGTTATACACAGGATGACGTGCTTGACTTAAAGGCAGACACAGAGCGAGATCAAAAGATCTCAGGAATTCAGGAACCGATCGTGTTGACGATCCCTCAAGCACCTTACCGACTGGCTCGAACCGCTGGCGTGTATTCAGACTTGGATGTATTTGTGCATTCATAGACGGGGGGCGCATTCAGCTCAAAGGCATGCTATGCATTCTCCCCCAATGTGGTTTCTCTGGAGAATATCTTGTGGTGCGGAGATATTGTGATCTTCACCCCCATTTGATTCTTTCTCGGGCAGAAGGTGATCACATGCTCTGCTCCGGGTTTATGCTACCCGACTCCGGGATTCTGTCATGCTCTTGAGATGACGAACGATCCTTGATTTGTTAGTGTTTCTCACCGCTTATATCCCCGCCTTACGACCCGCAATTGATCTAGAATGTGTTTGTGTCTAGTGTCTAGTGTCTACTATCTAGTCTACTGTCTACAGGAGTTCGTGACATGCAATTCCGACAATCTGACGGAAACAATACTCATGATTAGAGTCTACTCATTTCCGATCACATCAATATTTAGAGAAGTGACCAAGCTATCCTCTAGGGAAGTCGGTGATCTATCATTGAAGCCCTCTTGAGTAAATGAGCCCGGCAGAATCCAGCTCCGAGAAAGGCCCACAGCACTCCCGCATTAGTAACCATGCACGGTCTGATTGATCAGATCAGATCAATCTCCCGTCATGCTTAGTCCTACTTTGGCAGGCGGTGTCGTGGTGTCTTCGAAGCTTTGATTCTGCCCACGTCTTGTCCCCACCCAATCTGATTGTTTTCACATCTTGCTATCAGCTGGTCAAAAGATCATCTCAACATCAGCCTTATCATCCATCCCCCTCCTAATATGACCTCGACTTCAATACCCTCAGCTCAAGGCGGGCCTTTGAACCTTTCTCAAAAGCTATCTCAGCTTCGCTCAAACGGTAATCGCCGATCACAATCATCCTCCTCTCGAGAACCGACCCCTATCACCCCACCTTTGCCATCGCCACCAGACCTTTCCACCCATCAATACTCGCGCCCAGTCCGCCGCATCTTGTCGCCCAAAGACCATGAGCTGTTCTTGGCATCGCCTACCTATAAGCTAGTCCTATCATTCATATTCGGTCTGTCCGACTCCATACGCGGTCGTGCCGTCACCGACCTCCCTCAAAAAAGCCTCGAATCCGACCACATCGTCAACATCGTCTCGGTTGTGGGACGATTACAATCTTTACTAGAAACCCATCCGGCGCTAGATCAGGGCGGGTCCCGGTTTGGCAATCCGGCCTTTCGGACATTCTTTGACGATGTGGCCGCACAGAGCGCATCATGGCACACGGGCATCCTTGGGATGACGGATTCCTCCGCCATCGAGGAAGTCTCGACATATTTGGTCCACTCCCTCGGATCTCGGGACCGACTCGATTACGGATCGGGTCACGAACTGAATTTCATGATGTGGCTGCTGGCGTTGTATCAGATGGGTCTACTTACTCGCGAAGAATTCCCTGCAGTCGTCTTCAAGGTCTACGTCCAGTATCTACACTTGATGCGAGATATCCAATCTACATACTATCTCGAACCTGCCGGATCCCATGGTGTCTGGGGACTGGACGACTACCACTTCCTTCCCTTTTTATTCGGCGCCAGTCAACTCGTGGACCATCCGTACATCACACCCCTCGGCATTCACAATGTGGCCCTGCTCGACGAGGAAGGGGACAAATACATCTATCTCGATCAAGTGCGGTGGGTGGACAGCGTCAAAACCGTCAAGGGTCTCCGGTGGCACAGTCCCATGTTAGACGACATCTCCGGAGCCAAGAACTGGTTCAAAGTGGAAAGCGGCATGAAGAAGATGTTTGTCAAGGAGGTGCTGGGTAAACTCCCCATCATGCAGCATTTCCTGTTCGGCAGCCTTCTCCCCGCGAGTGAGGGGATGGGTGAGCGCTCAGAAGGTGGCAATGATGATGAACATGCCGACGGCCAATGTCATGATCACCCGCACGGCCATACCACGACAGACTACTTTGGAGATTGCTGTGGTATCAAGGTTCCCAGTACGATTGCCGCGGGGGCCGAAATGCGCAAACGCATCGGTGGGTCAAATCTCCGTCCGATTCCATTTGACTAGGGGATTCGAAACTCTTTTAAGCCAATCCAATTAAGTCTCAGTCGAATCTCGGCACTTAGAAATGATCTCATCTGGATCATTGGCGAATATCATAAACCAATAATGAACGGACAAATTCCTATATCCTTCTAAGCCCAATAGTAGTCTCCTCAAATTCACCGCTTTACTCAATCAGCATCTACGAATATGA
The DNA here is from genome assembly GCA_014839625.1 of Penicillium ucsense. Taxonomy (NCBI): domain Eukaryota; kingdom Fungi; phylum Ascomycota; class Eurotiomycetes; order Eurotiales; family Aspergillaceae; genus Penicillium; species Penicillium ucsense. The sequence continues at coordinate 194,448 of WIWV01000043.1, forward strand.
ACCTTAAGATTACGAGATCGCCGGGTCCGGCCTTGCTCTTCTATGATCTATCAAATGCATGTCAATCAAACCTGATCTCAATGTACTGCTACCTGTTGAGAAACTCCAGCAGAGCCACAAAACACATAACCCTGTTACAAACCCATGTGCATCTATCATCACACACTTCAACGTGTCAAGTCCCGTTAAGCCCATGACGGAATAGACATACTTCGTGATGTCCAAATAAATCCCGATCCCTTAGTCTTCATCATTCTCCTCCTCCACAGTCAACAGAGGCGCTCTCTCCTGCTCCGTAGCCTCTTCCGCCTGGAAACGTCGGCCTGCGAACGTGACGTATCCGACGAGCACAACTCCAACGATAAACCCAGCTACCACGAGGCCAACATTGATGGGCACGGGATTCCCCTGGAAGGCACCATGAGTCAAGGAATCCAGCCAGTACTGGGAGAAGTTGACAAGTCCGGACAGGCAGATGATGGTCCCGTAGACACGGCCGAAGGTAGCAAAGCCGAAGACTTTCGTTGCGTAGTCGCTGCAGTATTCAGGTCAGTGGTGCGTTCAAAAATATGTGTGTGGGGGGGAAGAAGCTCAAGGGAACAACATACGACATGGCTGAATAGTAGAGTGGACGAAGCAACACAAAGAGAATGACGGTCCAATGGCCCGCCCACATTGCTGGAATGGAATTGAGAATGCCAATGCTCGTCGTCAAAACTACAATGAGACTCAAGGTCGCAGGAACACTAAGACGATCCAGTAATCCTCCGATCAGCGGCGTGGAGAGAATACCGCCGATCGGCAAAGCCACGTCAAAAAAGTCATTAATGCGTTGAGCGCCCTCATCCGAGCCGAGCATGTACTCGTACTGCGTGCGAATGGTAGCAATGAAGTAATTCATCCGCACCATCTGAATGACGGTCATCAGTGTGATGAGAATGAACCAGGGCGTCATCATTTGTTTGTGAGCGGGCAGTCCATGAAGCACACCCCAGACCTGACTGATCTGTTGTCGATCCTCCTCGCGTTCCGCACGCTGCAGACGCTCATCCTCGTCACCCAGAACCTCGTTGATGTTCTCTATAATTTCTTGACGTTGCTCAGCACGTCGACTGCGGACTCTCTGTAGTTCGCGGTCACTGTCAATGTCCTGGTCAGAATCGTGCACGTCGCGCGTTTGATCTTCTGCCTTATGAATCTGATCCTCCAGGCGCATCGTAGAGTAGTAGTCTCGCTTCGGCATGAAAGTCAGGAGGGCAAGAAGTATGATGACCGGTACGGCCAGATAGCCCAGGAAAAACTTGTCAGGGCTGAATTTCTGGTCAGAGATCTCGTACACCAATCGGTAGAGGAGGAAGACAGCGGCAGACGCATCAAAGGCCCCAGTGACGAGGGCGACGATTGTCCCGGCGGATTTGGGAAACGCATTGGCAATTTGGAACGAGGGCACAAAGATAAAAGTGCCTCCGAACGCGAGGAAGAAGTTGCCAATAACGAATCCTTGAAATTGAGGCCAGAGGAACGACAATGCCAGAAGTACACTCCCAATAGCCAGAGACAAGCTTCCGATTAGGCCACAGATGCGGGATCCGTAATGGTCAAGAATGGTCCCGACGGGCAATGCAGACACATTGGCGGTGATGGATGCGATGGTGAAACATAGGTTCAGTCTGTCAAGCGAGATGGTCAGAAGAGTGCATGGAGATAGCTTCAATCTCGAAAGTCACCACGATCACCTACCTCAAGTCCTGCTGCACACAGAGTTTGACGCCGTCGCGCAGCTCTTCGTCTGTGCATTGATCGTGATAGACCCCCTCTTCTACGAGAATCGGTTTTAGAGCAGCATATCCGAAAAGAATTCCCGAGGCGAGCCAACACGCGAGAATTGTGAATGCGACCTGCGCTGCAACAAAGTTAGAACCGGAACTTTCATTTAAGCTCAAAGCATTCTGCTCCTCTTCTCGCGCGTCAGTTCGCGTCGGGACAAACAAAACAACATACCCAATCTTCGCGCCGCAGAGACCTGGTAGGCAGGTAACGCGGGTGGCTGGTCCTCTACCGGGACCGGCTGCGTTGGTGCTTGCAACACATCGTAACTGATCTTGCGAGCAATTGGGTGGAAATCCTCATCATGTTCTACGTCTGGCTCAACGTCGACACCTTCTATGGGAGTGACATGCTGCACGAGCGACATGGCTCGCTATGATGAGCAGGACGGGGCGCGTGGGTGTTGTCGAGGATACAACTCCAGATGGTTCTGAGTTCCGAAGCTCTGGCGGAGTCTACTTGGGTAAAAACGGCAAAAACGGCTAGGTACCTCGTGCCCGGTGGGGTCTGCCGCAAGCTGACCGCTGTTGATATGCTGAAAGTCGTTTAGTGTTGCTGGAGATGCGTGGTCAGTCTAACTGCAAGCGGTTAGTCCAGTGAGAAGCTAGTCGAGTCACGCGGTGCATCAATTGGGGTATCTTCAGCCCGTTTCTAAGGAAGTGGAAAAGTTTTCATGTTGCGGTATAATAATGTTGTCCTACTACAGTCTACCACTGGTATATTTAGTGGTATTCTAGTTCTACACATTCACAGCACGTATCTCGATATCTTGTTTTGCGCATGTACAGCACTGAAGTGATCACCTGACTGTCACGGAAAAAAAAAGCGGATGCCCTTTCCCGTTTCGGTTCGGCAGCGTCATCTTCGGTGCCGTCATACAATTGATTGCCGATCCTTTGATAAGGCTCGCTATCAGCAGATTGACCTCGGCGGCAAACTTGCCAATATCCTGATCATCATCTCCAGGTGGAATCTCAATGTAGTGCATGCCCATGAATTCGAAAGACCGATGACGGTCTCCCTATCGTATTCATCGTGTGTATACGTAACGCCAAATTGCCTTTGGGGCTGCTAGACAACGTCATTTCTATTACTACCAAAGTGGCAGACAATCTGCGTGGGGGACCAGGCCTGAAGCGGGTCCAGACGTACCCCACGTATCCTTTGATGGCTCTAGTAACTGATTCACACTGCACCGAAACAAAGCTCGAGAGAAATCTCCAGAACTTTCGTGATATCTGGGTGGCAACTCCATAAGCTTGGAGAGCACGATGAAAAAGCCCATGCATGGTCGGATGGTCTAGGCCCTGTTCCATATCACGTGATCATCGAAGCGCGGAGAAACATCTCCGGGGATCTACAGGATGCCAGCAACCTCCAGTATATGCGAGTTGTTCTGCGAATAGAGTCAAGATTTCCAGATTTGGATCATCAAACAGTGATCTAGAATCATCGAAAAGGTCAGACGTAGGATATAAAAGACCCCTCGACGTACTGCGTGTTTCCTCCCTGTTCATCAAACAAACCAAACAGAAATCAAGAGCGCAAATCATCTCTCTCTACTATCACCTAAACCACATCTATCTTCTAAACTTCCATACTTCCAAACCAATCTCCGAGCTCAACATCAATCATCATGTCTCTCTTCCGATCCAGCTTCCACCCATCCGGCGACTTCGCCCCTCTCTTCCGCCTCCTGGACGACTATGATCACCACCGGAGCCACAGTCAATCTGCCGTGCGCGGCTTCGCTCCCAAGTTCGATGTCCGCGAGAGCGAGTCAGCCTTCCATCTCGATGGTGAACTGCCTGGTATTGCCCAGGAAGACATCAACATCGAGTTCACCGACCCGCAGACCTTGGTCGTGAAGGGTCGTACCGAGCGTGAATACCAACACTCTTCGGAGCCATCCAAGAACCAGTCCAACAGCAGCAGCAACAATACGGAACAGGCTGTTGAGACCGCTGACAAGGCCGCCAAGAACAACACCAAGACTGCCTCTAATGGCCACCGCTTCTGGGCCAGTGAGCGTACTGTTGGAGAATTCTCACGCACTTTCTCATTCCCGAATCGGGTGGACCAGGACCATGTCAAGGCTAGTCTGAAGAATGGTATTCTGTCCATTCTGGTGCCCAAGGCCACCGCCCCGGCTACGAAGAAGATCACCATCGAGTAAGAATCTGGTGATTCGAAATCGAAGCCATCATGACGGCTTGACACTCCTTTATCAAAGCTGTTTGATGACAAGAGAGCTTTGGCTGCTTCCGCTTTTGTTCCCCAGCCATGGGAGGTCCTCTTCCACACTATCGTTGATTCTTTGCATAAATCTTTGCATAACAGGTGCATGTCATGTTTTTTGCTCATTTCTTGTTACTTGATCGGATGTTGCTACCATCATTCTCTATTCTCTATTTGTTCGCATAAGCGTGAATGTTGGAAACCTGAAGAAATCATTTTGCACAAGTATAACTTCTTAATCAATTCATTATTTTTCCCCAGATGTGTGATATTGGGACTGCTCTATCTTAGTCGTAAGTAATTTGTAGCCTGTACTACTTAGGCCAGAAAGATGAATAAAAGACTACCCGAATATGCTGAAGTCTTGCTTGTTTTGGTGATCTACATTCTCGACATCTTACCTAGAAGAGAGGAAAAGCCACCGAGTCGGCTTATCTTCTCCCGCTTCATGCTCAGAGCTGCATCACCTCGTGTCTTTCGACCGAGTAAAGAGTCTAAACAACAGTTTCAGTCGTCCCTACACGGTCTCATCGATTCATTCCCCGGAACTAGTTCAGTCGCTTGTTGTCAGGAAAGGTTTCCAAACAGCCTTGCCGACTCAAGTCTGAAAGGCTAACCTAGGCTCCGAGTCGTGACTACCTCACCTAACCAGGTAACTTACCTAGTAGTACTACTAGAGTAGTAGAGTACCTTACTAACTCACTTACTGGTGAACAATAAGGTACCGTACATTTGGGAGGGTTCTCGGCCAGAAGACCCACTTTTCTTTTAGTCCCGATGCAATCTTCTCCTCACCTGACTACCAGTGCTCAGCCCATTGCTTTTTACTCCGCACCGCCTCTCAGGCAAATCGTTCGCCGAAAGTCATGCGCCACTACTCCACGAGTGCACTACATCGACGACAATTCTAGCCGGACAATTGCCTGCCACAGCAGCGCTTTACATACAACGTCCATATGGTCTATCCTGCCGTCGCTACTGAACGATCTCGAGATTTGCCGCTCAAAAGCTCGGCCCCACCTTGATTTCTAGCGTGATCGCGTTTCGTCACCCTCTTCCCTCCGATCGCGCTTCTACTTTTGTCTCCCTGTCAGCCATCTACCATCTACCATCTGCGGCCATGGCTCCAGATGAATACTCCACCGGTGGAGGCGGCAAACTCAAGCTCAAAGGAAGCAAAGTGAGCGATGATCGCGTCGACAAGAAGAAGAAAAAGAAGGCCAAGAGGGAGAAAGATCTCGCTGGCGAGCAAAACCGCGATACTCGCGACGATTCGAACCAGGATCTAGTTCTGGCACAGGGCACCATCACCGGCAGTCGATCGGGCTCTCGGGACCGGGAAGGGGAGAAGGGCAGACATGGTTCTGAATCCGGGTCTGAAGGTGGATCTGGATCTGGATCTGGATCTGGAGCGGTTGTTGCAAAGACCGAGGCGGAGAGGAAGTATGAGGAGATGAGGAAGAAGAGGGTATGTACACTTTCCTGTTCTGGACATTGAACCCTCAAGTTATGATCCCGAGAGCGGAAAGCTGACACGGTCAATTACTTCGTTTTTCTCTTTTGCCACGGCAACAGTTACAGGAAAGATTGAAAAAAGAAGGCATCAAGTCACACAAGGAACGGGTCGAGGAGCTCAACAAGTACCTCAGTCGATTGAGTGAACATCATGACATGTACGTTGAGTGGACCTTTCTGGTTGACGGTTCTGCCTTGTGCGACGAGGAAATGTCAACCTTACTGACGAGGGTATTATCTACAGGCCGAAGATTGGACCCGGTTAGCGTTGGACGTGCTGGCTGGCGTGTCGTAGAAGAAGCCCTCTCGACGGCAGAGCACATCGTTTAAAAATGCGGGGTATATACTTATCAAACCACCTTGTGTCTATTTAGCGGGAAATTGGTGTGGTCCGAAGTCTTCTCTTTACCCTGACGGGTCGCCTGATGCTAACTCGATCTAAACACGTCTACATTGAGACAAAAATTCATTGTAGAAAATTTGTATTGAGGACCAATCGACTAATCCAGTAACAGCGAGCGACGCATCAAGGGGATAAAATGTCTGCCGCAAAGACGTTCTATGATACGGCCTTGATGCTAAGAGGTTGCACTGGAGCCGATGATGGAAAAGGGAGCAGAACACAACGCAAAGATGTGAGCAAGTCAAACATCAACCATGCCAAAAGGAAAAAAAAATATATGCAAAGCTTGGAATTTGTCCCCCAAGCGCGACCACAGACGAGTGGGTTTGCAGGGGAACGAGTGATATAATAAGCTGTGGAACGCCCCCGATGATGGCAACACCTGCGTTTGGCGAGAAAAGTGAGGAATTCACGACTAGGAATATATAAAGAAGACGAGCGATTCGAAGACACCCACGGATCCAAGTCCGGACAACGACGCAGAATTCGCGAGGAGAGGCAGAAAGGCAAGAAGAATAGAAAGATCGAGTCAAACACCGCGCTAAAAGTCCGTCCCGGCTTTCTTGGGCATCAGCCTAGACGCCGGGAGAAGCGTGAGAGAAGAGAGAAAGAGAAGACCGAGCGGCTCTCTCGGAAAGGACGGATTCCCAAAACCCTGAATCAGGGACCCATGACTGTTCCTTATACACCCTTGACCACAACCGTTCGCTCGCTATTCAGCTTGTCGGCATTGCGAGCATGTGATTCCTTCTTGCAGTCCTCTAACCCGGTACACGAGTGAGCTTCGAGCATACGATGCTTGGAACAGAAGTGGCCGTGGCAAAAACTGCAATCTCCAACAATTCTCTGAGCTGCTTCCTTGCACTCCTTGAAATTGCAACGAGGCTTGCGGGGTGCCATGATGATAACGATGACGTTTTCCGATGGACGAGTGGCTGCTGTGGTGGTCGAGAAAGGGAAGGTGACGGTAGGCGGATTGGAGTCTCGTGCGCACAGAGAGAGAGAGAGAAAGAGAGAGAGAGATCGAGAGAGGTCCGGAGGCGACGGAAGGATAGAGGAAGAAGGATGGTTTGCAACCCGGCCAGTTGATTCAGTGATGAAGAATTATAAGCGACGGCGGCGGGGAATAGAGGCACGGTCGTTCGAAAGGTAAGTCAGGAGACAGGTGGTCGTAATGACTAGCGCCGCAGACGGGTAATGAGGAGCCGTGCGGAGAAGGGTGTGAGGCGAGGAGGAAGACCGCTGATAAGGAATTGACGATAGGGGGGGAGAGCTTCGACGATGAGAGTCGAACCGATCGAGGGAGGCGAATTGACGAAACGGGAGATGAGAATCGATGTAGGGGATAGTTGAGAGCAGGAAGATCGAATTGAGGAAGAGCGCAGAAGATAAAGGAAGAGGGAGAGTGACGGTGGATGGAAAAGGTCTAGGTTGGGTTGGGTTGGGTTAGGTTGGGGGTGGAGGAAGGGTGGTGCCGTGGGAAGTAGATGATGTAAAGGTGGTAAAGGGGAAGGAGGATCGTACTCCGGAGGCGAGATGGGGGGTCCGGCCGGAGAGGCGGCAGTATATATAGACGCCGATATATCGACTCTCTCCTCTTTCAGCCCAAGCGGCTAGAAAGGCAGCCCTCCTTGGACAGGAAGAGAAAGAACGCCCGCCTGACTAGTACTTCCTCAGCGCAAAGCGAAAGAGAAGGACAGAGACCGCCAGAAAGAGGGAGAAGAGCCCGGGATCGGAACCAACGGGACTACTGGAAATCTCCACTAGACGCAGGCAAGGACTTTTGATTTGCCTTGTTGGATCATGTAAAACGCCGAAAGCCAAAAAATGAGGGAGAAACAAAAAAATGTAAAAACATAAAATAAAATCACAGAACGAGAAGAGAAACTTTAAGTGGTAGAGTCCACCGAAAAGAGTGAGGACCGGATCCAGGGTTGAAAGAAGCCTCATGGAGATTAGAAACTATACCCAGCGGGCTGGGTATAGTCTCACTAGTTGGAAATCTCGGGCAATCCATGTCGTGATAGTCCAGTCGCAGCGAGACGACTACAAAGGTACGCCAGCAATGGACTGGACTACGATGACATTCAAGGACTGCAGTATATCATGTAATGCATGCTACATTATTATGTGGGCAATGGTAAATCCAAAGAGACCATACCGTTGACTGTACGACTGCAATGAACATCGTACTCTGTAACTCTACTCCTCTAGTAGTTACTGGTACTAACCGAATCTTGACCCAAGATCCAGATGCCCGGGCTCGGCTGAGTCAGGAGAAGTGAGGCGAATCCGGAGCGAACAGGCTGACGGAGATAGTTCGCTCTGGCGAGGGGAAGAAAAGGGAGATGCCGAGTGACAGTCGGAACGATGATCATCCATCACACATCACTTTGGTGCATTGATCAGTCGGGATGCGGCCTTTGATGTGAAATGATGGCCCCCGGAAAGAATCCCGCGCTGCAGCAAAATCGTGTCTCGATGTACTTGGTCGTCAGGACATTGCATCGACGTACAATATAATGTTGAACAGTGGGCAACACTGCAGTCTGGATCTTTATTGCACCGCTTCCCAGTGGTCGGCCGTTCAAGGCTTCAAGCCTTTCAAGACGATCACGGTCATAGTAACGAAGAACTGTATGAATAACATAGACTAGTAGTAGTAGTAGTAGTAGTAGTAGTAGTAGTAGTAGTAGTAGTAGTAGTAGTAGTAGTAGTAGTAGTAGTAGTAGTAG
>WIWV01000044.1:0-201094 GCA_014839625.1 Penicillium ucsense
CTCGGGTTTGAGGGTGATTTGAGTCATGTGGACTGTTTGGGATGGGGTGGATATCACGGGCATGGACTTGATCGTGGACATACATGGACCATACTGTGCAACAACGCGGTCGATCACGCCGGCTTCTACACTGTAAAGGATAAAGTCGCTAATTCTCGAAACGAGATGGCCATTCGGAAACACGGTGACCAAGGGCTAGTATACGATGAGCATCAGGCTGGATGTTGGTCCCAGCAGGAAACGTACTCGAGAAGCGAACTCTTCTTGAAGAGATGCAAAATTCTCAGGTCTATCACACGCATTGATTCTTTGAATAAAATAATATAGTACTTCGTTAGTGAACTCGCTTTAGTGAGCCCAAGCCGAAAGACCAGGGACAGGTGACAGGGTATCTTGTAAGAGATTTCTAGCTTCAAAAGTCGTTAGTTAGCACATTGTCTGAGCAAGTGAATTCAAACGACAGTTCAAAATGGGAAAGAGTTCCACGATGTCAGACATGAAAAAATTAAGGTAGCGAGTATTTTACATCATCGACGACTCAGCGGGCACCCTCCGACCAGAATGGCGAGGAGGGTTCCGCCGAGTCATGCTCGAGCCAAATGCACTCAAGTCATCATTCGAGATTGAGGGGCAGGAAACGGTGGAGATTGCGAAAACAGCAAGAGAAGGCTTACCATCAATCGTGAGTCGCTCACTGTCATGTAGGACAGTGAGCGAAAGTGGGTGAGATTTACCTCCAGCCGGCATCGCTCAGACGCTGGGCATACATTTTGCCCATATCGCCCATGCCGATGATGCCAATCGAGGCAGTCTCCCTGGTGCGTCCCATTTTGACGATTGATACTCTCAGGAATTGAGGATATTCCAAAATCTTCACACAGAAGGATCGAATGCTAGTGGAAAAAGCTTGATGCTTGCTCCGCTTCAAATCAGCTGTGAGGTGAGGGAGGAAAGTGCGCCTGGAAAGATGGCCTGTCAGCTTATGTCGCAAGAACTAGACAGAAAAATTTAAGTACCTTCCATCTGACCGCCTAGTGACCCACATTTATGCCGCTTCATGCCTCAGGCGGGTAGCCTGGCCCATTCGCTTGCCTAGCAGTTTGCACCAATCAAAGTCGAGGAGCACGCGAGGGCACACACCCACTTTTTTCGATCTCTGGCGGTTTGCGCTCTTTCCTCTCTCCCTCCTCCATATTCCATCCACGACAACTCCGTCCACACATTCGCAATGGCTCCCAAGAAGACTACCCCCGCCGCTAAGGAGAACGTCTCCCTCGGCCCCCTCGCTGGTGATGGTATGTTGGCGATACTTCCTGCTCCCATGATGGGGTCGTATGAAGACTCCGCGGAAACCGAGACTAATTGAATTTGCGCACGGAATAGGCAAGCTGGTTTTCGGTGTTGCCCGCATCTTCGCCTCCTTCAACGACACCTTCGTTCACGTCACTGATCTTTCGTACGTTACTCCGCATCCGCATGTTCCTCAAGACCCTATTGCGCCTACCGCCTTTGGCCTCGGCCGTGTCGAACATGTGTGTACACGGAAAAGTGTGCCCTCGGGTTCAACCGCGACCAAGGTGGAACGGCAGCATGGGGGCTATCATATGACAATCAAAAGCAAGTTGCTGACCTGAGATTACTTACAGCGGCCGTGAAACCATCGTCCGTGTCACCGGTGGTATGAAGGTCAAGGCTGACCGTGACGAGTCCTCCCCCTACGCCGCCATGCTGGCTGCTCAGGACGTCGCTGTCCGCTGCAAGGAGCTCGGCATCAACGCCCTCCACATCAAGATCCGTGCCACTGGTGGTAACGGCACCAAGACCCCCGGTCCCGGTGCTCAGTCCGCCCTCCGCGCTCTTGCCCGTGCTGGCATGCGCATTGGTCGTATCGAGGACGTGACTCCCACTCCCTCCGACTCTACCCGCCGCAAGGGTGGTCGCCGTGGTCGTCGTCTGTAGACGTGTGCGGTCTCTTCTTTCTCCGACTGCGACTTCATTGCGTGGCTGGATTGGAGGTCTTCTGCAGGGTCTACTTGCATATGTGGATGGAATAAACGCGAAGAACGGCCCTTATTGCCTGGTCTTCAGATGTTCTCATGCCCTGAAAAGTTCATTTCAGTTATAGGAATTGAGTCTGAATGTCAGTCCTATATTGACATTTATCAATTGACTTTTTCTGAGTACCTCATATTTGCCGTAGTGTAAAGCCTTCGTTGTATTGACTGTCTCTCTCCCTCTTTCTCTATCTCGTCCCCCACAGTAGCTTCGAAACCCATGGTATCAATCTCGTATAGCTGCGCATTTCACGAAATATCAAACATGCCAGCTGATAGTCAAGACACAGATTACCCCGCTACCATAGTTTAAGCGGTCAGATTTTCAGCCGCGCACTGCATTATCCGATCATGTTGGAGCAGTTACGCATGCGCATTTGTTTCCATTAGGAGCACGAGATTCCCCGCAGGCTGACTCTTTGTACATCTCCATCGCAAAAGCTTGTACGCCGCCCTCGTGAGTAGAGCACTCACAATTGGTGCGGAACACTGACATCAGCGACATTCGGACCGAGAAATTTCCCCAATCGACAATCCTCGACACTGCGCAAGCAGTTCTCAGAATTCACCGCGTCTTTTCTTTTATTTTTTTCTAACAGAAGTCCGGGATAGTCGGAGGTTCCCTGATCGATCGTCATGCCTCCATCTCATCACCCGTCACCGACGATCCTTCTCCCCCAGCTCCCTCCGAAAACCCTCGTGGGCATCGACCTCGTCGCATTCACCTCGACCGCAAACTTCCACGGCATCCGCGACTTACCTCCTGGGTGGCACTTTCTCTACACTGGAACAACGGAGAGCTTCTCGCTGCGATGCGGATCATGGTTTCACGTGGGCGACGTCAGCCATGCAGGGAAAGGCGACAATGAGACTGCGCTTGTACGAGCGCATGCGCAACCCCCGCAACAACCACTTGGGGCCGACATCTATATCTGGAAATGGAGCACAGAATCCGAGTCTCTTTCATGTCTGCTGGGGGAGAGCGATTCCGACCGCCAAGAGGCTATGCGCTACAAAGCTAATCTTGGTTCTCTCTGGCAAAGCGGTGGATTGTTCCGGTACAGGAGTCGTGTGTCTCCCGCCATGTTGTTGAATAAGCCTGGTTCAGCACCGCTTGAAGCGCGTCTGGCCGAGGAGGACGAGGAGGTCGAGGAAGAGGGGCGCAGGGATTGGCGACAACTTACGAATCGGTTATCGCCCGAGGTTCTGTCGCGCATTGTCGGGAGCCCGGAACAAGATGTAGACGGGCATTTGCGGTGGACGGTGACTTCTGCGAGTACTGCCAATCGTGATGCAGATCACATTCCCGGCGTGGATTCGCCCTCGACGGAAGAGAAGGGGGACGACAAGACTGGAGTCAGAAAGACGATCGAGCGGGAAAAGGAGTTCAACTTTCTTCCTGTGGATCTAAAGCGAACATGGCGAGAGGGCGCCATTGGACGTGAAAGAACGGAAGGTGCTCGAGACAAGACTTGGGCTTTGAGTGATCTTGTGCTGAGGAACTCGAGTCGTGTCGGGGGCGAAATCACCGTGGATGAGAGCACGGGAGAGGCCCAGATTCTGGGTGAATTGCAGTTCACGTTTTTGATGGTTCTAACCATGATGAACTTCTCTTGTTTACAGCAATGGAAGAGGTTACTGGAGCTCGTTTTGACTTCTCGGCAGGCGATCGTTGAACGCAAATCGCTTGTGAGTGAAGTCATTCGCATACTGTTGAAACAGCTCCAGAGATGCGACGATGTCGAAGGTGGGCTATTTGAGATGGATGGCGACGAGGGGGGACATTTCATACATGACATTCTCAAAAAGCTTCGCCGCTCGGTTGATGAGGTCGCACCGCAGGGAAGCAATTCAACGGTCAGGACCGAGCTTGGAAAATTGGAGGGTTGGGTTAAAGAGGAGTACGACTGGGAGTTGAACCGTGAATCTGTTGTTCGACGAGGCATGCTCCAGTTGGAAGATGGCGAAGAGGTTGAGATGGAAATGGAGGATAACGATGCTGATGAAGAGACTGGCGAATATGCTCCAATGGTGGTTGATCTGGGGGAGCACCATACCCCCGTGGAAGAGGACGGTGATGAGACCTCTGACCTTGACGATGTACGATATTAATATCTATGTAGACAAATTGCACGATATTAATATCTACGTAGACAGATTGCACGATATTCCCCAGTACGATCATTGATGTGAATCAAGTAGTTCTTTCTATTCATGCACAAAATCTCAAATTGTATATACATTGACGAATGTACCAAAATTCGTCGAAATCATGATCTCTAGTCGCTAAACGGTAACATCAACGGAGCAACTAGTTGGGAGACCTCACGGCAAAAAAAGACCGTCTGTGTCAATCTACTGCTCTTCCTCAACGGGATACGCCCAGTCGTGCTCCTCTTTGCCATACATGATGGCTTCGAGCCAGGACTTGATCTGAGCGGCGTAACCGGCAGGCTCGCCATCCTTGCCCAAAGTGCTGATGTCCTGGTCGTTGTTGCGGATCATGGCCACGGGAGTGATGAAGTACTATTGAAGATATGTTAGTATTGTAGATCAAACAACTCTCACCAAAGCGATAGGGAATACAAAACTTACAGCAGTGCCTGAGACGAATGACTCCACAATACGGCCCTCCTGTGCGGCCTTCTCGATCTCGCTGATAGTCAAGGTGCGCTCAACGACCTGCAGAGGAGCAAGCTTGCCAACGAAGTTTTCGGACAAACGCTCGCGGGCTAGCTCAAGAACACTACGACGTGTGACACCGGGCAAGATCAACTGGCTCTCGAGAGGAGCAGTCACCAGCTCGAGCCGGCCGGTGTCGGCGTTGTGCCAGATGATGAAGAAGTTGCTAGCGCCAGCCTCAGTGACCTGGCGGTCTTCGCCGAACAACCAGAGGATTTGATCGAAGCCCATGGCCTGAGCTTTGCCGTGGGACTGCAACGAGGGGCCGTAGTTGGCACCCAGTTTGGCCCAACCGAAACCACCGGGCCAGGCACGGATGGAGTCGGGACTAGAAGCAAAGAGCTTCAGACCCTTGGACACAGTCTCGCCCTCCTTCTTCATCTTGGTGAAGTCTGGCCAGGGGACAGCGATGATGAACAGCAGTGCCTCCTTGGGGACCTGAACACCCAGATGGGGTCCGTTGCCGATCACAGTTGGGCGAATGTACAAGAAGGAGCCGGGACGGTCCCTGGGAAGCCAGCCTGTGCGCAGAGTCGGGATATTAGTCAAAATGCTCTCAATCCAACTTCAAAACAGAGTATATCACGTACGTGGGCCGTCAATCTCCATCAGCTTCGCGACAAGCTTCTTCACCTCATCAGCCTTGAAGCCTGGCAGAGAGGAGCGCTGCGAGGAAGTGTTCAGGCGCTGGCCGTTGAGGTCTGGACGGAAAAGACGCAGCTTGCCGTCGTAGCCACGGTACACCTTCATGCCCTCGAAGCACTCGGTGGCGTAGTGCAAGCAGGATGCAGTCGGCGGAACGCTGAGGTTCTGGTAGGGCTTCACCTCGGGTGTCTCCCAGCCATTGTTCACTGTCCATCGCACGGTGACCATGTGGTCAGTGCAGTAGGAGTGACTCAGTTCCTCGGGAGAACCAGGGAGAGGCACATCTCGAAGGTTGGTGGAGCGGGTGATGTTGAATTTGGATGCGTCAAGCTCCGCGACGTTGGTAGCAATAGAGCCCATCTTGTATCTGAACGTGACGATTGAGGTGGTGGAAGATCGAAAGAGGTTTTAATGATCTCTGTTTGAGAAAGGAGAGAGACTTTTGAGGGGTGAGTCACTTGGGATCTCAAAGGTGAAAGTGAACAGACAATGAACGGTGTCTGGTGGAGACGATTCGGCTCCTCAAAACTTGGCAGGAGAACGAGAGCTTGACCAATGTGTAGACTGTAGATGGTGCTGCTTGCCGATAAGGTACGAGACAGTAGCAGTGCGTCAGCGTGATCACAAGTTGTCGAGAAATTGAATTGCGGAAGTGCGTATGAATTTATCGAAATCGGCTTGCCCCGGCGAAACTGGATCCAAACTTTATCAAAGCCGAGCCGAGCAGCCCCCCTCCAAAAACTTTTTTTATGTTTTGCCGCTCGGGCATGACAGTCGCGACGACATCCTTATCGGCATCTAGATCCTCGAGCCATCTTTCTCTCTCTGCGGGCTCCGCTTGTCAGTCTTCTTCCGTTCTATCCCTTCCTTTCTAGACATTTGATACTGCAGTGTATCCATGCACGTGCAGCATCGATCTCGGTCGTAGGATCCTCTTGTCGCATGATTCGCATCCCACGACGGTAAGAGCGTGGATATCTTGGTGGAGTGTTAGCGTTCCCAACTGCCACCCTAAGGTGTGCACGACTACACGCCTTTCGAGCGACAACGGTGGAGACGCCTCCACTCTCCACCTATGAGCCGACGGTAGCCGGCAGGGGTCAACAGATCGACTGACGCAGGCCACAAGGAGATTGGATCAATTCATCTTTCGACTAAACCGAGCTTGATCGTGGCTCTCAGATTCCGCCATCATAGAAACAGGGCGATAGGAACACAGTTGGGAATTAAGGTGGGCGTATGTGCAACCTGTACGGACGCGCCTTACTACCACGTCCAGTTCAGAGGTCGGGCTCTGCAGGTTGCCATCGTTTTTGAGGCATCGAAGACTTGGTAGTTTCCTCTTCCTCACTTTCGACTTCTGTGACGACTTCGGGGTTTCGGCACAGTCGGCCGTGAAGTCTCAGCGTTCTTCATGCCGGACTATAAATGTGCCCGTATCTCCTTGTTGTCGGTGGCGTTCAGTGTTTGTCAGTTTCTACGACATCATGCTGTGCTTCTCCCAACCGAGGAGGCAGACTGCCTTGGAGTGACCTCCAGCGCAGAAAGGTGATTGCAGCCCTAGTGCTGCCATAAAAAAACACTGGGGACAATACCAAGGCAGAGCTCATGAGACCGAAGTCACTGAAGGATGGATGGACTTCTATGTCACATTGATTGAATGGGGGAAGCTGCTTTCAGGCCAGCCAACCCGAGATTGATGCACAGTTCAGATTGATTGATTGATTGTACAGCAGGGAATCATGGGAGACCGTTTCTGAAATCTATCAGTTGAGTCAAGTTCGATATGAGCACTCCAGTGCGTCGACAGATCGTCTGACTCCCTCTCGATACTGAACACTCAAGCCATCTAGTTTTGGCTTCGAAAATCCTGGAAACTGGAGTCAAACGTCGGCACAATGCCCTAGAGTTCGAAGCCGACGCGATAATTTCTAGGTTTGTTTACCACAATTGACCTCTTCCACAATATAGTTGGAGCTATTACCGAGTCCAGAATTAGTCATTCTAGAATGTCTTCCGCCATGAAGGCGCAATTCCGTCGAGCTGTAACATCGGTCGAGGAACATGCCGAATCTTTTCAGATCATGAACGGTTCCTCTTCCGACGTCAGTTGAGCTCGAACGAGCCCTGCCTCGAGGGAAGTCTAGTACATTGTGACTTGTAAGTCCATCATCTTTCATCACAGACTAGGGCATTTTAATTACTAGCGGGCTTAGTCTAGACGAGGCTGGACAATCCAATGGGCTGAAGAAGGCTTTGGAGGGGTGGCTTTAAGTACCGGTACTCGCTGGGTCATCGCGAGTCTTTGTGCAAAGCTCTTCAGCCCTTTTCGCCTGTGTGTCTGGAACGAGTCGGTCTCTTACAGCGTTTGCGAACATGGCTTGAATTTTTCTGAGTTCGCCAGTGTGTCTAGCTTGAGAGAATAATGACACCTTGGTTTGATACTTCGCATTGTTGCCCGAGTTTTGACGGATGTAGATAAGCCACTCGAGCGAAGCTTCTCAACCTCACCACAATAGACCCAGAACCCTTATGAGAGCTTGAAGACCTCAAAGCCTGTGCTATGAAATTTTTCAGTGCTTCCAGGCCACTTCGACTTGCCCAAGGTGCTTGATTCTGGTGGGCTCAACATTTTGTGATGGAGGCACTTGATCATAAAGGCCAGGTCAATGCTTCTGGAGCGCAACCACAATCAAATACCGCAGATCTCAAAAGACAGCTGCTCGGACTAGTGTAAATTTGGATTCCTAGTCCAAGAAAGGTTGCTGCATAGTGCATGACTGCATACCACCGAGCTGGGGCCGCATCCTAACGTGTGGTACCTGCTGGACATCCTTGCCGCACAACTTCCAACCTGGTGGAATGGTGGAAGCAGCATGAGCTGAGTCATCATTCAACTTTATGCCCAGATAAGATAAGCACAACACCGAAGCGAAAACCCTCAAAATTCGACTTCTTTGGCAAATCGCACAGGCCGCTGCGGACGTGAACCCCCCACCACCACTACCATCACCTTCTCCTCCGCCCTTGCCGTCCTCCCTCGGCGCGAGTATCAACTAGAATTTACCATCACCCTCAATTCCGCGTCCCGGCTCGAAACCGTCTTTTAACGCCCACAATGTCCTACGACGACCGCGTGAATGCGCGCCCGAATCTGAATGATGAGTCTGATGTCGAGGAGGAGGCTCTGGTCAATGACTACCGTGAGCAGGTCAACTACGAGGATGCAATGAGCGACTTGGACCGCACAACATCCCTCGGTGGCTCGCAGACTCAGGATCTCCAGGCACAGTTGACTGCCGCTGCTACCCCGCTGGAATACCAGGCCACTCTTGAGACCAAGTTCGCCAGCTACGACAACTACTGCAGTCTTTTCCACTACATTCTGAACTCGGAAGGCCCTGTGGACCTTGAAGTTCCCTCAGTAGGTGATATCTTGCGCAGTTTCATTGTTCATGTTCGAGCAAAACAATGAATGAAAACCTCAGGCTTGGCATTTCTGAAAAACCAGGCTGCAGCTTCAAAAATGACTCGAAAGCTAACCGCTGGATATTTTCTCACTCTAGTACTACTGGGCATGGGATGTTATCGATGAGTTCATCTACCAGTTCGAGTCCTTTTGCCGCTATCGCAACCGCGTCGCCCGTAGTGGTTCCTCCGAAGAGGAGGCTCAGCTGCTCCGTGAAAACCCCAACACCTGGGGCTGCTACTCCGTGCTGAACGTTCTCTACTCCCTCATTCAGCGCTCTCAGATCAATGAGCAGCTCGCTGCTATCAAGCGGGGCGAGGACCCCGTCACCGTCGCTGGAGAGTACGGCTCTCGTCCTCTGTACAAGATGCTGGGCTACTTCTCCATCATTGGCCTGCTTCGCGTGCACTGCCTGCTCGGCGACTTCAGCCTCGCCATCAAGACTCTCGACGATATTGAGATGAACAAGAAGGCCATGTTCGCCCGCGTGATGGCCGCCCACTTCACCACCTACTACTACGTCGGTTTCTCATACATGATGATGCGTCGTTATGCTGACGCCATCCGCATGTTCAGCCACATTCTGGTCTACGTCTCCCGGACGAAGAACTTCCAGAAGGGCGGCAACAGCTATGATGCTATCGCTAAGAAGAACGACCAGATGTACGCTTTGATCGCCATCTGCGTTGCTCTCCACCCCACTCGCCTGGACGACACCATCCACTCTGCCGTCCGCGAGAAGTACGGCGAGCAGTTCCACCGCATGCAGCAGGGTGGCCCCGAGGCTCTCCCTGTGTTTGAGGAGCTGTTCCGCTCTGCTTGCCCCAAGTTCATCAGCCCGACTCCTCCTGACTTCGACAACCCCGCGGTTAACGTTGACCCCGTTGACCACCACACCGCCATCTTTATGGATGAGGTCAAGAACACTCTGTTCAACCCCACTATCCGCTCCTACCTGAAGCTCTACACCACGATGGATCTGAAGAAGCTGGCTGGCTTCCTGGAGGTTGAGCCTGAGCAGCTCCGCTCGTGGCTCCTGGTCAACAAGCAGCGCAGCCGCCAAATCCGCTGGGTCGAGGGCGGTCTGCTTGAGGGCGAGGCCGTCATTTCAAACGATCTCGACTATGCGCTTGAGGACGATCTGATCCACGTCAGCGAGACCAAGGCCGGCCGCCGCCTGGTGGACTGGTACCTGCGCAACCTTGCCCGCGTCTACTAGAGATTGCCCTTCCCTCATTGAGGCAATCCGCCACTCATCCCAACCGGGTTGATTTCACAGCCCACGGCATGCCCTGCCGTTAGGCGGGATGAGTCAAAATATAGAGCGATCTGCTCTACCTGGAGGAAAGAAATGGTACATGACACGAGATGAACTTTTCCTTCATAATCTTCGCATTGCTCCCACTTCCCCCTTTCTTCCCTATATTTCTCCTACTGTTTCTCCCTCCTCTAGTGCTGGTGTCTAACCGCCTTTTGTCTGGTTTCTCTTTTTTTTTGGTGCTCTTTTTTTGCCCGGGTCATTGGTCCTCACTCTCAGAGGCCGGCGGGCCTGTTCCTGTGGACTCGAGATCAAGTCGGGTCATCACAATATCTTAGGAGGGCGTACGATTGTCATTTCCCGCAGCCTGCGGCTCAGCTTCTTTTACACGTGGGGATGTTGCACTCATGGCGAGTGTTTGTGGCGGTAGATGGAGAAAAAAAGACTTGATGAAACGCATAGATTAACAATCATATTTTCCTATGTAAACTCCCTAGGACTTTACCTCGCTCGTCATGTGATTTGAAAACCGATGAAGCTCTGGTCAAAGTTTCTAGCTAGTGATATGCGTAGTTATGGATCTAGACTTCCATCTGCCATCGGGCTCTAGTATTGCCGCGGCCGGCTCCTTGCCTTCGAAATCGCTTAATCAAGTTCTTATAGTAGACAGGTGTGTCTCCGCCAGTGAGCTACAATTTTTTCCCTTCAACTACAAGCCAATCTCTCCATATTTGAAGTTTAAAAACAAAACACAGACGGGAAACCCTACCATCCAACAATGGAAATTCCACAAATCACCTCCAAACTGTCCACTCGACCTGTCCAATTCCCAGATTGCTGTCTCTCCATATCCACAACCCTACTCCATACCCTAGCAAGTCTGCTCCCCAGACAGCCCGGATTCACACTCTCCATAGGCAGCGGATCAGGTCTCCTTGAAGCACTTGTCTCGCAGTCTGATCCCCATATATCCATCGAGGGAGTCGAAGTGGCTTCGGATGTGAACCGGTACATTGCCGAGGAACATATGCATGTCGCAGGTGGTGCGTGGGATCTGTATGCTCGGGCGAAGCAGGCTAGTGCGTGGATGTTTGTGTATCCGCGGGAACCGAGATTGGTCTCGAGGTACATTGAGACGTATGGCAATGGGGATAAGAATGGAGTTGGGAGGCCTGAAATGATTGTTTGGTTGGGGCCGAAGGTGGATTGGGTGGATTATGAGGTGTGTCTTCGGCAGTCAAGGTATTGTGATTTATGGGTTTTGGGGGAGGAGGAAGGGTTGGCGCCTTATGAGAGTGCTGTTGTGGCCAGACGTGTGTAGTGTGACATGATATTTCTAGCTGTGATATGTGGTCTCTTTGGGTGTTGTACCTGTAATCTACATTGTTGGACGAAATCTATAGTATACTGTCTTGGCCACGACATTTCACTAGCAGTATCTTTGGAAGTAGGTCAAGTCTTCTTCGAGGCCGGTTACCATGCCGAGTGCAACCCATTCTATAGGTGAGGCGAATATGTATGCGCAGATGCTATAATAATACATGCAGGAGAGGGATATAAAGGTAGTGGAGTACCAGGTTCAAATCACAAGCTCCGTACCGGATCAATCCATCACGTCGAAGCTGGTGCCGCACCCGCAGTTACTGGTAGCCCGGGGGTTGTCCACGATCTTGAATTGACTTCCAATCAATTCAGTCGTGTAATCGACCGTACTTCCCGAAAGCAGCTCGAGCGAGGGTTCGTCCATAATGACCTTTGCTGTGCCAGCAGCCATCGGAGTGTTTTCTGGCGAATCTACCTCACCCTCGAAGATAGTGTCCTCCTCCGAATCGATCTTGTTCTCGGACTCCAGCGACATCAGGTATTGGAAGCCATGACAGCCACCGCTTGTGACGGTAATGCGAAGATGGTGGTAGGGGTTCTCTTTATTTGTCGCGGATGGTGAGACGGACGGGTCAGTGATCTCGCGAAGGCGCTGTTGAAGAATATAGTCAGCGAATCGATGTTTGCAATAGCCGCATATCTCTGTGGTAGGAGCAAAATGGAGAACAAAAGAACTGAGAACACATAACAAGCTCATGTGAAAAAAGACAAAACGTTGCTCGTGCCTACAGCGAGGTCATTCGAAGACAAACTCTCGTGAAAAACAAAAACATACAACAGTCAGGATTCGCATGTGGTCACCCACCATACTACTAACTGACCGGCGTGTGGCTTAAGTACGGCTGAGCGGACGGGAAGCCCTGTTCTCCACACCCTGTGGTCGTATGTGCAGAGAGAGTATGAGAACTGTGCCAAACCGCTGCCAGAAGAATGGTCCCACCTTTCAAGCGATCTTCCATGTGCCACCTGCAGCTTGAGTCCAAGTGTTGACAAATGGCGCTGACGGTGTATACGCCTTTTTCTGTCCTCTCTGCGCCGCCATATGCGACTGCCAAAGAAAGCGCAAACACGTAAAGTCATGTACGTACCGTCACTGCCCGAGGCGAAATGTTGATCATGAGCGTTTCTCCATCGTCTCCAGTCCGGGGGTTTTGCGTCACCTTCGTAGCAAGCTGAACAGGTGATGTGGAGAACGCAGCTGCTGGAAATCGATGTTGTACTCGGCGTGTCCGCTGTGATGTAGCCGATCGAGGTGCGTGCAACGCCGTGGGAGCTGTGGTGAATCGGCGGGTTGCGGCTTTGGTAGCGGAGGAGGATGCGGAGATGCGCAGAGCTGGTCGAACGGTCAAGAAAAGCCGTGATGGGGCTTGGGACAGTTGGCGCAGAGCGCAAGTGTGAATCGGGAATGACGGCGACAACATATCTAGGGCCTAGCTAGTGTGTCACTCTGCCCTGAATCTGTCTGTGAAAAGGTAGTTGGCGTGTAACTAGTTGACTGAGAGATGTGATGACCGCTGAGTTGCAGTCGGAATGGCTCTCGTCAGTTGGCCGCGGGTTAGTCAGATAGTGGCGGCACCGGCCCGACATCATGGGTCGCTTTCGGGCGGAAGTCAGCGGCATTAACGATGACGGCGAGCAGCCCGCATGAGCGGGGAAGTGAGTGTCATGAGTACAGAACTAAAGATAGTTGTGAGCTTGGTATGTGTTCACGTTCGTGTTCGATTTAGATGTTCTAGGTAGCTGACTTTCGCTTCAGATAGAGTCTCGATATACTATTTGTTCCGACCTCAGCCTCGAGCAGGTACAAGTTCATTCAACATGGGTTCTCGGCAACATCTCCGAGATATACAGTCTGGACCCCCACTAGATTATCACGATGATATTAGAGCCAACTCCCGAGAGTATGCCGAAGCGCTCGACAAAGAAGACTCATTGCGTGGTTTTCGCAGTGAATTTATCATTCCTTCCAAGACGGACTTGAAGCGCAAGGTTTTGATCGATGCACAAAGTATGTATCCTGATATAGCCCACTGCTTGCAGTGCTTCGAGAATCAAGGCTCATGTCGTTTGGGCAGGCCTCAAGGACGATGCCGATGAAAGGTGCATTTACCTGTGCGGTAACTCGCTCGGCGTGCAGCCGCGAAGCACCCGGCAGTATATCGAGCGATATTTGCAAACATGGGCGACAAAAGGTGTCTTTGGTCATTTTGTACCTCACAGCGACCAACTGCTACCTCCCTTTGTGGAAGTGGACACTGCCGCGGCTAAGCTGATGGCACCCATCGTCGGTGCCTCTGAGAGTGAGGTTGCAGTGATGGGAACATTGACTGCCAATCTTCATCTCCTCATGGCCAGTTTTTATCAACCGACTACCGAGAAGTATAAGATTATTTTGGAAGGCAAAGCGTTCCCGAGCGACCATGTAGGAAATCCTGTGATCATGTACCTCTCACAAGGCACTATGCCCTCTCCTTATCTGACGGCAAGCCAACACAGTATGCGATTGAGTCTCAGATCTTACACCACAAGCTCGACCCCAAGCAAGCCATGGTTCTGATCGAGCCTGAAAAGCTGGACCGCCCAGTGCTCACCACGGACCAAATTATCAAGGTCATCGACGAGAATGCTTCCAGCACCGCCTTGATACTGTTGTCTGCCGTCCAATTCTACACCGGCCAGTACTTTGACATTCAACGGATCACAGCCCACGCTCATTCCAAGAGCATCTTGATTGGGTGGGACTGTGCTCATGCTGCCGGCAATGTTGACCTGCGCCTTCACGAGTGGGATGTTGACTTTGCGGCATGGTGTACCTACAAATACCTGAACAGCGGACCGGGAGGGATGGCGGCAGTCTTTGTACATGAACGACATGGCCAGGTAGACGATCAACAAAACTTCCGACCACGGCTTGCCGGCTGGTGGGGGAACGATCTCAAAACCCGATTCCAGATGAAAAATGGTAAGCTTGAGACAATCCTTGACCCATCGACGCTGATAATGACGGGGATACTGAGACTGTCATTAGAGTTCGTGCCTCAGCCTGGTGCTGCTGGATTCCAGCTTTCCAACCCATCGGTCTTGGACATCAACGCTGTAGTCGCTTCGCTCGAGATTTTCAAGCGCGCCGGCATGAAGTCGATCCGTGAGAAGTCATTGCATTTGACCGGCTACTTGGAGCACCTGTTGCTCACCTACCCGCTTGATTCATCTCCCGAGAGCAAGCCTTTCATCATGATCACACCTTCAAATCCCGCAGAGCGAGGTGCTCAGCTCAGCTTGCGGCTTCGACCCGGTCTGCTGGAAAAGGTTCTACCCTATCTAGAAGAACATGGCGTGGTGATTGACGAGAGGAAGCCTGACGTCATCCGAGTGGCTCCTGCTCCTCTCTACAATACGTATACTGATGTGTGGGAATTCTGTCAAGTCTTCTTCGCAGCTTGCCGAGAAGCCGTCCAGCCGTCAGCATGAATGTCACTCAAATGAGACAGAACTGGGTTGAAAGGGTAGAGCCTGATGCTCGAGTATGTCTTTCTGCATCACATGAGCTATTGACAGGTCGCCAATTTTAGGTTCAAGGCGTCCTGAGTGCATGTCTACATCTGGTGTTCAATGTGGCCTGCATTGTGCAATAACAGTTGACATTTGGAGAGTGCCAGGCTAGACTTGATAACCATAATGCCTTATCGGTAAAGGTATTATTGCGAGCGGAAAGCTTGGCTGCATGTTTGACACACACCTAGGTATGATCTGATGCAGTCTACATTGATGTAGTCACTGGAGCACGACCAGCTTCGGCAATGCTGATTAGACCATAGAGGCGAAAGTAATTACACCGTTAGCAGAGCTCTGTCACTATGCGGTATCTGAACAATCTACATAAGTACCTATACTCTTGCTTGTAAGTTAACGTGCTTTTCCTTGTCAAGGTCGGAGTAGTCGGAGTTCTAGATGGTGGCGGTGAGGGTCTCGGCCCTGCCAGCCACTGATATGATGGAGCCGCGAGGCGGATAATCGGCGGGCACGTTCTGAGTCGGAGTAAGTCACTTTGCAACGGAGTAGATTACTAGGTACTCCGCTGTACGTGAAGCAACTAGACTTATATCTAATGCGATACGATACGATACGCCCAGTGGCTAGCGGCGGGCTCAACCGCAGCCCAGACAAGCGAGCGAGATCTTTCGGCATCTCGGCACAAAGTCACTGGATTTTCATGCTCCACAACACTGCGGAGATAAACCGGACTTTGCCAGGGCTGCGATGGATGCGATGATTTGACACCAATTAGGGACTGTCCAGATGGAGATTGGTGACACGCGATGATGGAAGGAAGACATGTGCGGGAGCGCTCATATCCCCCTGCCATCCCACCTTTGACCATGCCTCTTACCAACGCGCTATCTCGGTTCTCTTGTGTCGTTGGGTGAGCGACCTCGCCAAACAAATGCACGATGGGCACAGCACATGCGAACGCGATCCCCACAGCCGCCGAAGCGGCGCAAGAAAAGACTCCAGGTGGAGGGACACAGAGTGACCGTTGCATCGAGAGAGATTATACAGTATTTTCGAGGAGCCAGCGCCGGTACATTGTGTTTATGGCCTCGTGGGCTGGATTCTTCTCTCCAGTCTCATCTCAGATCTATTTTCCCGCCCTAAACACCTTGGCAGAAGATCTTCATGTCTCAAACTCGTTGATCAATTTGACACTCACCAGTTACATGGTATGTGCACTTTATAGTCCTTTGTAACGACCGGATTTTTCAAGGACTTACACTCCATGGCAACAGATCTTTCAGGGCCTCGCGCCCATGTTCATCGGTGACTTTGCCGACAAAGCTGGCAGACGACCTGCGTATATCGTGTGCTTTACGATCTATATCGCTGCAAATGTAGGGCTCGCCCTGCAGAATAACTATGCGGCTCTTTTTGTTCTGCGATGCCTGCAAAGTGCTGGGAGTAGTACCACCATCGCCCTGTCATCGGGGGTGGTCTCGGACGTGGCCACTGCCGCAGAACGAGGCTCATATATGGGCTTTGTGACGGCTGGCTCTTTACTTGGTCCCTCCGTTGGCCCGGTTGTTGGAGGATTGCTTGCTCAGTATCTTGGCTGGCGAGCTATCTTTTGGTTTCTGGTCATCTTTGCTGGGGCTTTCATGGTCCCATTCCTCATCACCTTCCCGGAAACTGCGCGGGATATTGTTGGTGATGGCTCAATACCGCCTCAAACGTGGAATATGTCCTTAATCAGCTATCTCAAGGCCCGAAAAGCGAGCGAAGAAAACATTGAGGTCCCTGCCAATCCTACTCGACCCAAGCTTCGATTTCCAAATCCCTTACAAACTCTGGCAATCGTCTTCCAGAAAGATACGAGTATTGTTCTGTTTTGCAACGCCATACTTTTTGCTGGGTTCTACGACGTCAGTGCCACCATTCCATCGATCTACAACGAAATCTACGGCTTGAATGACCTTCAAATCGGATTATGTTATATCCCTTTTGGGCTCGGATCATGCATTGCATCAATTCTCAACGGCAAATTTCTAGACTTCAACTACCGTCGCATTGCAAAGGCAACAGGGTTCCCCCTCGTCAAGAACCGGCACACAGACCTCAGGAACTTTCCCATCGAGAAGGCTCGCCTGCAGATTGCCTTTCCAATGCTTGCGCTAGGCAGTCTTTCTATCCTGGCGTTTGGGTGGTGCCTGAATTTCCGAGTCCATTTGGCTGCACCAACAACCATTCTTTTTCTGATGGGGCTCACATTGACTGGAGCATTCAATACTATCAGCACTATTCTGGTCGACTTTTATCCCACACAAGCGGCGAAAGCTACAGCTGCCAACAACCTCTTTCGCTGCCTCATTGGAGCCGGAGCCACGGCCTTGATTGATCCAATGCTGGCTGCAATGGGCCGCGGATGGTGCTTCACATTCATAGCTCTGGTGATGCTCGCAACCTCCCCGCTGCTGGTTCTCATCATCCACAAGGGGCCACAGTGGCGAGAAGAACGTCGTGTGAGAGAAGAAGTCAAAAAAAAAACACGAGAAAGAGGCGAGAACATGTAACGGCGGATTGAGAGTCCTCGACTCGCGAGTATGAAGAGGCTTCACTCTCCTGATTAACCTCTTCTGTCTCCATCCTTGGACCTGTCACGTTCTCACGTTCTCATGGTCTTGCTTTTAATTTTTGAGCGCATCTTTTTCTAGACTAAGACGGCTGTACTCTAATATTTGAAGAGTTCAAAAAGCTCGCAGAGAATTTGAAACCGGCCAAGTCAACTTGATTTGATATTTCAATTGTTTTGTCGGACTAGTGTTCATGACGCTCTGGACAAACCCACTCAAGATCCTTGTCCTTGAATCATCCTTTCAGTGCAAAGAATGCTCGCTCCAAGGGCTGTCTCTCTGATTCCCAGGCAAGCCAGTCTGATCTCGTGGTTCTGCTCGAAGGGTTAGCTTTCAAAATCCTGCTCTGCGTAATTCAGGGTTGGACACATACGGCAGCAGTCCCATCGCATTGACTTTCCAGATACCCAATGCTAGCAATAATAATTGCATCAAAATATAAACGAGCTTCACAGCCACCAGGCGCCCGCGCGTTGAAGGTGTCTCGTATCTGGCGAAAGCCTCATTGGTGTTGATCAAGCCTTGGATAGGGCCCTTGAACAGCATGAAGACCATCATGATACTGAAAATCTGGAGACTGTTGCCGGACATGTACATCATGATAGCGTTCATGGGAAGTTGTTTGGATGGAGCGATGGCAATCTCCCAAGCTTTCTTCATCTTCAGGGCGTCGGTGTCCTCGGCTTTCTTCGCGATCGGTTGCTGTTGCTGGCGCTGGTACTTGTCAGCTTCCTATCACATCCGATGACCTGCACATCCAATTGCCAATCCTGTGATCGCTCACCTGTTTGCCTCCCCGACCGCTGGAGAAACCCGGTGGATCCGGAATACTGGAGGCGGCTTTGGTGGGACGCGGCAATGTCGAGTTCATCGTAACCACCCATTCTGGCGGCGGCGGTGGAGGGAGAGGTGAAGACATGACAGCCAGTTGGGATTATCACAAATGCTGTATTGAACAAGTTCTAGTTTCAATGAAGCACGAGTTGGCTGAGTGTAGTAAAGGAGGGGGTTTACAAGAGTGGGAAAGATGACGGGACCAGGAGGTTTCCTCCGCAGCTGTTCCACTTCCACTCCGCCTTGCGCCTGACCTGGACTCCCCTTTCTCTCCGCGCCTGTGTTCAGCGTCCTTTTCGTCCTGTCCACGCCGCCTGTCAATTGCTCGAAGTTCTTTGAGTAGCATGTCCAGTCGATGACTTTGACACCTTGCAAAACCGTCCAACGGGCCTGAAAGGTGGTGCAGTGAACATCCTCCTATTCTCGATCTCCCGACCACTCCGCCCACCTCCCCTCCTCCTTTCTTCTCCAATATCGCGAATCTTACGGAGACCCCAGTGCGACGGCCTCTACGCCTTGCGTTCGATCTCACATACTTTCCTTCTGTCAGGAAAACCATTGAAGTGGAATTACATGACTTAGAAGTGCACGCTGCGACTTTTGCATTCCTTCTGAAGAAAAGGAAACCTTTAACATAAACATTTGATTTGACAACAAATATACACCATGAGCTCTGCAGGTGACGCGAAGCTCTTTGCGAGGGTATGTACCAAACAAGCTCTCCTAGTTCATATTTGGCTAGATGTCTCGGCGAGCGCACTGTGGCTTTGGCGCCTTCCCCGCATCGACTTGTCAAAGCATGCGCCGGTCGTGTGAGATGCGACAAGGCGTCGCCGAGAGATTCAGTGTGCACCCTGGCCTTCTGCGCTCTGGTCGCAGTCTGGATTTTGCTCCTTTCATATACCCAAATTTGCAATCACAATGTTTGTCGGCTTTCCACATCACATATTACTTAGCTCACGCGATGTGCAAACCTCACAGGGCAAGGTCGCCGAGCTGCGACAGGAGCTCAACAGCGGCGGCAAGAAGGACAAGAACTACTCGGCCAAGAAAATCGCCTTGAAGAAGATTGTCGCCAACATGACCATGAGCAACAATGACATGGTTGCACTCTTTACCGACGTGATCGAATGCATGACTCTGCCTAGTCTGGAAATCAAGAAGATGTACGTTTTGGATCAGGCGCACATGGTCCCCGGAGGGAACAAAACTTTGAGGTGGACTAGGCTCATTGATATCGTGTCTTAGGTGCTTCCTCTTCTTGGTCAATTATTCGAGGCTGAAACCTGAGGTGGCGATGAAGGCCCTGCCGATTCTGGTTGATGTGCGTGTTGGACGCCATATACTCTATGATGAAAGAAGGGGATGATGATCTAACATGCGCACGCAGGATATGGATGATACAAACCCACTGGTGCGCGCTCTCGCTCTCAGGACAATCTCATACGTCCACGTGCGCGAATTTGTGGAAGCAACTTTCCAACCGTTGAAGCGACTCATGCAAGATAACGACCCTTATGTTCGCAAAACGGCTGCTTTCTGCGTCGCCAAGCTGTATGAGCACGACAAGAAGACCGTGGAGAATTCTGATCTGATCGACCGACTAAATCGCATGTTGAAAGATGAGAACCCAACAGTCGTGTCTAGCGTTCTGGCTGCTCTGTGCGATATCTGGGGTCGCAGTGAGTCGATCTCACTCACCATCGACTATGTCAGTGCCTCGAAACTGGTTTCAATATTGCCTGATTGCTCAGAGTATGTACAAACTTACTGGACATCTACAGACGATATGCTAACTTCTTGTGAATAGGTGGGGTCAAAGTTACATTCTCGAAGCACTGATGTCCTATGTCCCACAGGACACTGCCGAGGCCCTTTTGCTGGCCGAGCGAGTTGCGCCTCGGCTATCTCATCAAAACTCTGCTGTCGTGCTCACTGCCTGTCGAGTCATACTCTATCTCATGAACTATATCGCCGACGAGAAACACATCTCCTCTCTTTGTCGCAAGCTATCGCCGCCCCTGGTCACGCTACTTTCAAAGCCCCCTGAGATTCAGTATCTCGCTCTACGGAATGCCATCCTCATTCTACAGAAACGACCTGAGGTCCTTCGCAATGACATCAGAGTCTTCTTCTGCAATTACAATGACCCAATCTACGTGAAGGTGACAAAGCTTGAACTGATGTTCATGCTGACAACGAAAGAGAATATCTCTATTGTACTTGCAGAGCTCCGCGAGTGAGTAGAGGCCTCGTCGACCCCTGCATTGTCCTATAATATTCTAACCACTCCGCCACTAGGTATGCAACTGAGATTGATGTGCACTTTGTGCGCAAAGCAGTACGTGCCATCGGCAAATTGGCTATCAAGATCGAATCATCTGCCAAGCAGTGCATTGATACTCTCCTCGAATTGGTCGATGCAAAGATCCCATACATTGTTCAGGAAGCGACAGTCGTAATTCGCAACATCTTCCGCAAATACCCCAATCAGTATGAGAGTATCATCAGCAACGTGATCCGCAACATTGATGATCTTGACGAGCCTGAGGCCAAGGCGGCTATCATTTGGATCATTGGCCAGTACGCTGATCGTATTGAAAACTCCGACGCCCTGTTGCAGGACTACCTGGCAACATTCCACGATGAGCCCATCGAGGTACAACTCGCTCTACTAACTGCCACGGTCAAATTGTTTATTCAGCGGCCAACCAAGGGGCAGCAACTTGTACCCCAGGTGCTCAAATGGTGCACAGAGGAGACCGACGACCCGGATCTCCGTGATCGGGGTTACATGTACTGGCGCCTGTTGTCCACAGACCCGGCCACCGCTAAGCAAGTTGTGATGGGTCAGAAACCTCCCATCACAGCAGAGAGCGAGAAGTTGGATCCGCGTACACTGGAGGAGCTCTGTCTCAACGTGGGTACACTAGCAACCGTGTATCTCAAGCCCATTCATCAGGTCTTCCGTGCCGCACGTCCTCGTCGGTTACAGCCCAGCCCAGCCCTTCAGAGCCCACCGCAGGAAGACGGCACGGCGGGTCTGCTCGAGTACAATCCTCCGGCTGCCAACCCAGGATCTAGCTCGACTAGCAACAGCGGCCTCGCGACAATCACAACGACAGGGAATCCCACCAGCCCGGTCTACCCTCCACCTCGTCCCGCATATGCCGTCGACCCCAACGCGGGCGGAAGTGCAGCCGGTGCCAATGCCATCAATGCGGCCGATCAATACTTTAATGGCATCGGCTCTCAGCAGATGGCCGCTATGGACCTGGGAGGGCGTGAGGATGGTGGTGTAGGTGGTGGCGGAGCTCCCCAGTCACAGTATGTCGTGACACAAAATCAGCAGCAAGCATATCAACCACAATATGCGGGTGGTGCCCCTACGGGCGAGCTGCTACTATTGTAGTTGTCATCAGCTGTTGAAGATGTAAATGTAGATATCCGAGTCCCAACAGAATTCATTTGAAACTGTGCTTGTATTTGTCAGTGTACGTACGTAACAGGTACTCGTTATTTTTAAGTGCGACAAAAGCTGCGTAGAATAAGCGTCATCGGATGATTTATGGCTATGTATTCTTGATCCTCTGTATGTCATTTTTACCTTGCAAATAAGATCAAAAGAACTTGGAAGAGTGTGAAGGTTGACTAATGGGTGATGTTCTTCTCCGCGGGAAGAAAACGGCCTCGATGAGATGGGGCGAGCAGCTCATGTGTGGGAGCAAAAAGACATGGGACAAGCCAGGCTCGAACTGGCGACTTTACGATAACAGAGACAGAAGTTGTTCTTCAGTCGTACACTCTCCCAGCTGAGTTATTATCCCATCTGTTGGAATGTGACTCCGTTTTTTACATTATATCATGACTGAATATGAGTAAGGTTTTCGGGCGTGGCCACCCTTCCTCGGCGGATACTTACATTTTCTCACCATCCAGTTGCATTGCAAACATCGATTTAAAAAAGATAGAAAGATGCAGTATTGGTGGATGGTATCATACACGCACCCGACCTTGTGAGAGGGAGGGGATTTCACTTTGAAGCCTGTCATGCATGGCCCTGGACGACTCGGTGATTCTTTTCACCTATGTAGAGCGTGTTCATAATTATCGGTACTCGCTCCTCACTTGCCACTTGTAAGGCTACTACTTTTGTAAACGGCACCGGGCGATGATAGGGGAGAACCTTTACTTAAAATTGATTGCCAAGTCGTTACTACATTCGAATTGATCAAGGTAATACCCTGCGAATCGATAGTCTCGAAACGAAGTGTAGGGTCTAGGCTTGGGCGACCTGTTGTGTTGACGGTATAGTTATGACCGAGCCAAGCACTTACTGCCTAGTGCCGACCACGGGCATCGGTATCCAGAACCATAACCAGTACAATGACTATGTAAAGCAAGGTTTGAGCATCACGAACAGCACGCGTGGTACTATGTCCTAGAGTGGACGGGCCCATGCCTTATGCTGGGTTCAG
Source organism: Penicillium ucsense (assembly GCA_014839625.1). Classification (NCBI taxonomy): domain Eukaryota; kingdom Fungi; phylum Ascomycota; class Eurotiomycetes; order Eurotiales; family Aspergillaceae; genus Penicillium; species Penicillium ucsense. The sequence continues at coordinate 22,929 of WIWV01000044.1, forward strand.
ATCATTCGGAAACGTCCTTGATCGAAGAGAAGGATACATCTAGCCCGAGTGGAGGGCAACAGATCAACGCATATTCAAGCATAGATCAACTGCAAAGGCTCAGGACATTGAATTTCAAAAAGCCTTAATCCTCATCCATTCTGGCAAGTCCACCACGACTGCGTCGAATACGCTCATCAAGGCTGTCTTCTTGGGCGCGCTGGTGTACTTTGGAGATGAATCGACCACGATCCGAGCGCTGCTTATCATCTGCCTCTCGTTCTTGTTCTTCTTTTGCAGAGATATCAGCGAGGCGTTGGCGTCGTTCACTTTCCAGGTCATTCGCATTTGACTGCATCTCGGCGAGCTTACGAAGGCGCTCTGCTTCTTGCGTCCTGGGATCGGGCCCGCTAGATCCATTCTGACCTGATAAGGGGCCACGACCACGCCTGGAGAAGTCGGGACGGCTGTTGTAATCTTGACGGGCAGGCTCTCGACGGTCGTCGTTCCCACTGTCTTCGCGTCTGGAATTTCGAGGCGGAGAAGGTGACCGTCGACGCGGAGGCGAATCAACTCGGGACCTCTCGGGCGCCCGAGCGTAGTCACGCTTCGACCCTGAGTCACGATCTCCCGCACGTGTTGAATATGAGTCCCTTCTCTCTCTGCGGGGGGAATACTCGTCGCGGTCACGGTCCTCTCGAGATCGACCGTCGCGACGATCTCTGTCATCATCACGACGCCTGTCCTCCCTGCGTCGATCGCGGTCGTGGTCGCGGTCACGCTCACTTCGATGTCTGCGGTGTGATCGCTCAGGCGACCTAGGTGATCTTGAGCGATGTCGACGGTCGCTGCGATGGTGTCTGTGTCGACGAATATCGCCTTTATCATCGCTGTATCGTCGATGCCTCGAATCGTGATCCCCGTGGCGATGATCCCGATCCCTGTCCCGTCCACTTCCGCCCTTGCGACGGTCCTCTCTCTCCTTTCGTCTGGCAGCCTCCATGACAGCAGCCTCATATGCCGCCTGTTCTCTCTTCTTGACTTCAAGAAGTGGATCGTTGAGGACCTTTGTCATTGTGTCTCGCGCAGAGCCAACCGACGGACCAGCCGTCGCCTTAGCCCCGACAACGTCTGCACCCTTCTCGAGTTTCTGGTTGTCCGTATCGTTCTTCAAGAGTATCCCGTCAATTCGTCGCTTGCCCAGCAGATAGCCTTCCATCTCCTCGGAGTAGTGGCCCGTGGAACTCGAGGGCGCTTGGTACATCCAATCGACTCGAGATTGTGGCGCAGATTTGCCTGAAGCTTCCTGTAGACGCTGGAGTTCCTGGATCTGACGCTCCTCTTCTCGCTCACGCCGAAGCTGCTCGACCTTTTTACGCTCCTCGAGAGCACGCTTCTCCTGCTGCCATACGCGCTCCTGGTTGCGAAGTAGCGACGGGTGCCATGATCTGCGACATTAGTTAGTACTGCATCGCATAGCTTCGCTTGGAGCCTGTAGCAGGAATAGTGAAAAGGGTCCCATGGGAAGACATGATCACGTACTTCTTCAAGTTTAGATCGCCACCCATTTTGTGATGCTTTCAGCAGGCTAGCTACGAGGTTGTGAAGATGAAGGTGTTGACATGGAGAAAGTTGCTCGGGCCTTCCTCTTCCTCTTTGAGTGGCCAGCGCCGCCTGTTGCGCATATCGCACGATAACGCGATCACGTGTCAATCTCTCTGTTGCACATCCGCTTATCACAATGTCAGTCTAGTCTAGTCATCAATGGCACGGGCTATCGATGGCACATGACATGCTCGATCTGAAAACGATAAAACTCCTTCAAATATTTATTTTTAACCAATGGAGTTGCGTTGAAATTTTGAATCCGTAGCAGCTCCATGTTCTGCTCGCAGTCTAGTATATAATGACAGATTGTTGACGAAAATTCAACGAATGGGATAATAACTCAGCTGGGAGAGTGTACGACTGAAGAACAACTTCTGTCTCTGTTATCGTAAAGTCGCCAGTTCGAGCCTGGCTTGTCCCATTTCCTTTTTGTTTTTGATTTCCTTCCAGAGCCTGGCCGAGGCCCGGGTTTCCGTTTCCCCGCGCATTGCAACATTTCAATGGGGTACTCCATCTTTTTGATGCGTCTAGCAGAGGGTCTCTATTGCGTTGAATGTTGATGTCGCAGGGACTGATTGGCGCACTGGATTAGTTTTTGGCTTCTTCGCGTATAGTTATGAGCCTGTCGAATGCCGAGTCGTGATCTTCCATTTGGGTGATCTTAGACGGAATACATTGAAGAAATTCAGGGTTCCAGTCATCCGTACAGTTTGAATCAATGCAAAGCCTAGTCCTACACGTTCAACCGCATATCGATCCACACGGTCATGTAGCCATAATCTTGGGCATTCGGACATCAGATTGCGCATGATTCAGCCAAATTTGGAAAATCAAGCCCGAAACTGAATACCAAGCCTCTCAAATTTGCAGGTCGTTAACTTTGGGGCCTCGCACACCGGGGCTATGTCTGCGTGACGCAGCATTAGGCAGTCGCATATAATTGACATGTATTCACTCGGCACTAGGCGGTATCGATGGGCATCTCTATCACCTCACCGTCCCACGACATCCATTGACCTACAACCTTGTATTTCGCGGCCGATGTTCGGTGACGGCCAGGGGCCCCTGAAACACCTTAGCAGACCGAGTGTTTAGAGGGCAGATGCAATAGAATCAGGGGGTATCTCTAAATACGAACTGACTCTGTACAAGCATTATGATATCACACATATAGAGGGAAAACCTTAAATGCAAATCATACCACCATGGTCGTCAAGTGCTCAAGGTCTCTCGCGCTTTAATAGTGTCATGATTCGAACCCTGCTGACTGCTGCAGATCGGACAGATCACAGTATATTCACATATGCTTTCTGACGCGAGGAAGGTTGACCTCTATTCCAGTTGAGGTGTTTGAAGGCGGATAACGTTACAGAATAGCTGACGTATGTCCGGTCTCCATAGACGCACGTATGCAGATTGCAGAGAATGTATGGGAAAATTTTCCCCAGTGCGCTTCTTGTATAGTTCAAGTACACACCCTTTGAGTTGATTTGCACTAAGATACAGCCTCCTATATTGGGGTCAAATGCATACATCGAGAATAGATACACAGGTGGGGACAACGCAAACACGGAGAATTATGGATAGGTGGAAGGCATTGCTCCTATGTCTAGGACTCACTGCACACGAACCGGGGAAGCGTAAAGAAAACACTGAGAATAAGAAACAGACGGTGCACGCTCGCTCATTTTCCAACCAGAGACGAAATGTCGCCCGGCTATTTCATGACCTCGTAAGCAGGAATCACGCGGACGTAGAATGGACAGAAGGTGAATGGAGATATCAGGCAGAAAGATTGGTTGCAGGAACAAGCCGAGAGCGGGTAGGATCTGATGGCCGGAATCTGTGCGAACAGCCCGATTATGTGTCATGCATAGATGAATCCACCCATACTCAAGCCCGCACTTGCTCAGGCAATGTCGTCGATTCCAGGGCCATGCGGACCTGAAGCTCAAGTTATTTTGCAGACTCCCAGCTGACCCAGCTGCGAGGCATCACTCGCCAGACCTTGCACTCGCCACTGCGAAGGTCATTGAGCTTGAAGCTCTCCATCTTCACCTTCTTGCTTTCACGTCCTTGCTCCCACGCTCGAATCTTCTTTTTGGTACCATCCCAGTCAACCACGATTCCGACGTGGTCAGGTTTGCCAACCTCGGCACTATACTTCTGATGCATCGTGCCACGGTGGCCCTGGAAACGAGCATTGCGGAAACTGACGATGTCACCAGCGCGAATCTCATCGTTCTGTGTGACAGATGCGTTGGCCAGGTTTGAATAGACCAAAGCTCCGTAGGCGCGGGTCCCAACCGGTAGAAGGGCTCCAGACAAGGGCTTCAAGAGATGCTGAATCAATCCAGACGGAGTTCCATCCCCGACAGTCGAGTTTTGAATAGAGTTGACAGCCTCGGAGATGCGAGTTCCAATCTGGAAATGAGCCTGTTCTAGTTGGTCCTGACGAGGCTGATGAGGAGGCGGTTCCTGGCGCTGCTCCAAGTGCGCATCCGAGGGGTTCTTGCCATCGTACTGGACCGTCACCACGGTCTGCGAGTAGTCCATAAAGAGCACGTAAATATCCTTCGAGATAGTGGTTGAGCCACCGTTGTTTGGAACTGAGGACTCTTCAATCTCGTAGAGGACGTCCTTGCGGTTCTGGAAAATCGGGGGAATCGTGTTGGGCTGGCTCCACCACAAGGAGCCTTCCCCCAGGTCTACATCGGTAGCGATGAAGCTCTGATCTATCGAGGGACGGGAGATGTCCATAGAACGTCGCTGGTTACGCATCAGATCCATGGATGCTCGTCTACTTCGGGCAATGGACGGCGAAGGCATGGAAGGGGCTTGTGACTGCGGGGGAGGGGGCGGTGCGAGAGATGGTCGTTTCTCAAGAAGCGACGTAGGACGTTCATGCACTGGACTCGTCATTGGGGACGCATCGTACGCATTGCCGTAATCCCCAGTTGCAGCCTGGAAAGTTGAGACGGGCGGAGCTTCAGGACGTCCACTTGGGGGCGGAGGTGCATTAGATAGTCCATGTCGAGGAGCTGCGTAGTTGAACGGATCGTATTCCTCATCCTCGGACATTGCACTTGTACCCGGGGGAGCATCTCGAGACGGCGGAAGAGGAGGTGGCCCACGAGGCGTGTCTATAGAGGCACGGCCACTGCGGGGTGGTTGACTCGGTGGAGGAGGGGGAACACCGCGGGGGGCAGCAGTAGGAGGAAGCGGCGGCGGCAGGCGAGCCTCAGTGGGGCTTCGGGCCGAGTAAAGAGACTGGTCATCTGTGATGGTTCCTTCATCGATACTCGAGTCTCGCTCACGGGCCTTCAAGGCGTCCTTGTGCTTAGCCCCCGACGCTATATCAGTGTCATAATCTCCATCGTACTCCGTCACTTCTCCTTCGATGTCATCACCGGCTTGCCTTGGAGCACTTGTATGGCTGTCAACGGTTGAAGGTCGACGCGGTGGGCCAGGGGGTGGGGGAGGAGGTGCACGGTTCTGTGCTGGAGGCAATGGGGGATTTGTTGGGACGGGAGGTGGTGCACGGCTTGCTCTCTTATCAGCTACCGAGGTCGCAGTCGATGGAGGGGATGAATCATATGTCGAGGGACGACGAGCATCCAGTCGGTCGGGGAGTGCTGGAGCCGGCACTTCAGTCATCTTGGCGGGCTCATTTATAGACAATCTCCCGGCATGCACCGAAAGCTCATCATCGGACTCATCACCAGTTGATGGTCTGGGAGGAGGCATTACAGGACGGCCTGGATTCCCGTCAATGTCAGATTGTGCAGAACTGCAAAGGAACAAGAAGAAATGTACGAACCTGTTGGGGCAGAAGGCGGCGACCCTGGTGCTTGGGATGGCACTGGAGGTGGTGGCATCGGACGTGATCCGGGGACTGGAGGCGCCGGAGCAGCAGAGCGCTCTTTTGGAACCTTGATTAGCAAACTAGGAACTGCAAAGGGGTGGATTGAATGAACGTACCACTACCACTAGGCTGGGCAGGGAGAGGCTGATCGACCGATCGGCGCTTGGTGACGGGTTCGTGAACCACGTCCTCAACATCTGGCACTTCCCGTGAAGTATGCTGCTCCGTAATCGGAGCCGCTGGGCGCTCCTCATCCTCCTGCAGCTCTCCCTCCTTTTCCACGTTGGTAGAAGCCATAGGCGCAGTGTTCATACCTGGCAGAGGTACGGGAGGAGCGTGGAGTGGAGAGGTCGGCTCTGGCTCTGCGAGCCGTTTCTCGGATTCTCCAGGCGTCTTGGGTTTGCGACTCGCTGGAGGAGGTCCCATACCGGGAAGACCGCCTGGAGGGCCAAAAAGTCCCATCATGCCCATGCCACCGCTCATCTTGGCCATTCGTGCGCGCAGCTCCATCCTGCGTCTGGTCTCCGGATCGAGTTCCTCCTCCTCGTCCTCTTCTTCCGCTTCTGGTTCTACCGCATCCTCCTCGACATCTGCTTCCTCGCCTTGTTTCTCAACCGCATGTGTGGACTCCTTGCGGAGTCTCTCTTCATCTTCGTCCTTGCTTGCAGAAGTCTCGCCGGCATCCTCAGATGCAGAATAATCGGCGTCATTCGACTCGCTTGCGGCTTCTTCGGATGGCGAGAAGGGAGCTGGCTGGGGCGGAGGTGCTCGAGCCCGGACCGTCTCAACGCTGGGATCCCGAGCAGTGCCGGCAGGGTCGGTAGGCGAGGTTGCAAGAGCTGGCTCAGCATCGACGGGCTCCGACTGTTGCTCGACGGGCCTCTTGGCAACAGCCTTGGCCTTTTCTTTCTTTTGCGCCGCTTCTGCGTGGCGCTGAGACTGCTCTAACTGCTGTTTTTGCAACAAGGCAATCCGCTCTTTCAGACTGGTGGGCTTGGGCTGATCCTCAGATCCTTCTTCGGATGCTGGCAAGGGCGCTGGGGCAGGCGGAGGCGGACGATTTTCCGAGACAGGGGGCTCACGCGCCAACTGCTCTTTCACATCGGGATCTTCTTCTCTTCGGTACACTTTCGGCGCGGGCTCCCTCGGCGGGACGACAAATGAATCTTTGCTTGGTGGCGGGGCCACGAATTGTTTCTTGATGAAGGATGTCGACTGCTGGGAACCACCAGGCTTGAAGGGCGCAACGGGTGCCGCAGCGGACTGATTGAAGGCGGCAATTCGATCCCTGAATGATGATCCGGAGGGCTTTTCCGCGACAGCGGGTGGTGGAGGCTTGGTGGATTTAGCTACCGGAGGTGGAGGAGCTGCGGCCGCTGTGGTGGAGGCTGCGGGAGCTGCAGCAGACCTAGCAGGCTGTCGCAGAGGCTGATGTGACACATAGGATTCGGCCGCGGGACTTGACACTCCTTGGGGAGACTGAGGAGGTTCCGCTTCAATTTGCTTGGAAGCTGGCGGCTCGACCTCTGCCGGGGCGGACTCAGCAACCTCAGGCTCGGTCTGCGACCGACTTTCAGTCGATGCGACTGGAGGTTCAACAGGAGCCGATTCCGCATCTTTCTTCGGGCGACTTGGTCGTGTCGGTCGTGGGGGCGCAGGCGGATCATATTTCTCCACGAAATTCTTGGGAAAGATACCCTCGTGCTTAGTCGCCGCACCGTCTGTGTACTCGCCGTAATACCATTCGTCATCCTCCACCGCCGTGACGGTTACGATTTGGCCAATGGGAAAGCTAAGGTCTTCATCGTGGCCTGAAGCATATTCGAAGACCGCTCTGACCGTGAAAGGCGGATTGGACATTTGGCCAGAAGGTACCCAAGGTCGCGGGGGGTGGGATGGGGTTAAAGACCACCAGAACGCTCAACCAAAAGAGATGAGGGGGGATAGTCTGGTGGCGATCGAGCTAGACAGATTGAAGAGGTGAGCGCAAATCACTTGGCGAGTGGTCAATGAGTGAGCTTGGGGGTTATCTTGGATTCAGACTGTGCTCTCAATTGTTGCCCGAGGTACGGGGTGTTGACCCGAATGACGAAAGTGTTCCTCGGGGGTGGGTAGAGGGGAGATGGATGCCTAAGAGGGATGAGGGGGGAAGGGAACGGGCAAGAGGGGCTGGCATCGAACTCACCCGAGTGAAGCAAATTGGGAAGGGAACGACGTTCTACCAGGTCCGCAAAGATCAAGAGAGAGTGGCACTGTGTGCGAGCAGCCGGTTGTCGCACAAGAGGACCGGATGGGTAAGAGGTGTGGGAGATTGCGGGATGAGAAGGTTGAAGTAGTGTGAGGTGGTCGTCACTAGTGAGGCGGGATGGGACAGAGAGACGCAGAGCGGTTGGCTCCACTGGCGATCGGCGGCTGCTGTCCAGGCTTAAGCACGACGAGTCTGCCCGCATTGGTATGTAACAGAGCAGGCGGTTGACAGATGAGTGGTATGAGCCTACGAGTAGTATCTCCAGCGTGAACCGGATTTCAAACACAAGTCCAGAGGAAGCTGATGTCAGGGTTTGAAACTTGGATCTAACACAGGCTCACTGCTTGTCCCCCGGATGAAACGGGAGTGCTTCAACGGAGGTGGAGCGTCCCATGACAAGCCACGGTGAAGTAGTCCCTCATGAATGACGCCCATCGTGGAACGTCCCCAGCTTTCAACCGTGGGAAGCAGTTCAATCATGTTTCCAACCGTCGATTAGAACTTATACTACCTTCCTGTCAGTCCAACTATAATTGCAGCTTGTATATCAACTTCATCATATACTCTACAGTACAACCGAGAGAGAGGGTTTACATAACCAAGTATCATCTGAAGTAAATGCATGGCCCAAGATGATTTCCCCACACGCTTACTATATGCTCATTACTGTGCTTCAGACTGAGAAACGCATACGCAGTAGTCGCAGTACTAACCTGACCTGATAGTGACTTACCTGGTACAAATACAGCCTAGAGCAAGCTGACTTTTTCCCACACTGCTACTCTAACAGCCCTGAGACACGTAAGAGGTCACAGAAGGACAGAAGTTGGGAGTTGTTTCAGATTGCCTGGATCTCAAACCCAACGTACGAGGGTTAGCTCATACACTGATTTGGTACCTAGAATTAAGCATACAGTCAGTCAGTCACACAGTATAGTTTTTTCGTGTAGAATTTGTGGACACTGGACAGGTACTGAGGTCATATGACGACTGCGTGGTATTCCTCAAGTCGAATTTCACGAATCTCTTGATCTCTCATATGTGTTTGACTCAGAAGACCACAAACTCACTGGGAGGATGACGCTGTAAAGGAGCGCGGCGAAGCTCTTGGACTCGACAGTTCGAGTCCAGGGAAATTTTGCCTCTTCCCGCTTTGCGCCTTCTGCCGACCGAACCCTCGTAAAATATCTGAAGCCCCTCATAGTTCTCCAAGCATTCCTTCCTTCCCCCGCTTTCAGTTTCACTGCAGTACTTTTTGGAAGACCAGCCTCTGCCTCTCCACTGAAGTCACCCAAATCTTCAAGGCTCATAGATCTTGCCCGACCGCCGTCGAAAGTGATTCTCCATGATGGCCTCACAGCAGCGTTCTTCAGGTTCCGCACTGAGGACGTCCCTTCCCTCCGCCTACGCCGACCAGCTTGTGAATGCATCCCCCCTCCCCTCCTCAGAAGAGCAAGAGAAGTACCTGTCTGGCCGACCGCGCGCCACACCGCACCATCTGGGCGTGGCTCTTCAACATGCCCATCAGATCCAAGCCCAGAAGGACACCGAAGACATGATCTTAGATCGCATCATCGACCTGCTGGAACTGCCTTCGTCTCCCCAAGCCGACCCAGCCAACCCTTCCCCCGAGGACGCGAAAGCTTTCAAATCCGCTATGATGATCTTCCGCGCAAGTGACTACGACAGCCTCATTCTCGAACGCAACAACGAGGGCAATTGCGGCTACACGCTGTGTCCGCGAGAACATCGTCACGAACGAGGCAAGAACCAACTATTTCAATTCAAATGGGGAGTCAAAGGCAGTGGCCCTGGTGGTCGGGGCCGTAGCATGGACATTGTGCCCCGTGACAAGTTACAGCAATGGTGTTCGGAAGAGTGCGCCGAGAGGGCTCTGTTCATCCGTGTGCAGTTGACGGAGTCGCCGGTCTGGGAGCGACGTGCAGGCGAGGGTCGTAGCGCAGGAATTGAACTTCTGGAAGAAGCCCGGGCCAAGCGACCCCGACGCCGAACGGACGCGGCGCCGTCTGTGGCAGCGGTAGCAGCCGAGCTTGGGAACATGAAGATTCAAGACCCCCAGCGCGCACAGGAGCTTGCGATGGAGCGCGGAGACACGAGTCTGCCGTACCGGGAAGGGCGCGTGGACGTTCAAATCAAAGAACAGAACGATGTGTCTCAACCACGTGCGCCGCAATGGCGACCCGAGGATGCGCAGGGAGGCTCAATTGAGGGATATGTTCCCCAAGATCGACGGGACAATGACGCGATGGATCTGGACGATGGAGACCTGCTGGAACAGATCTAGTTGTCATGGCGCATAGACCTGGCATGGGATATTGGCGTTTTGGGGCTTCTTCTCTTACATATCTAATACCCTCGGAAGCATGAGATATCTTACAGCATACGCAATGTGATTACGGACCAATTCTACGCACGATCTCCTGTCAGTCGTACAGCACGGCGAAGGGAGAATCGCTGTGGCCATAGACACAGATATACCTCCCAGTAATCTGCAGTAAGGATCCTCCGGAGCATCCAAGCCGATAGGCGAGGGCTACAGGCAGAAGATCTCGGAGGGCCCAAACGTTCCTCTCACGAAGATCAAGTGCACAAGGGACAAATAATTGGCAATCAAGCGTCATCTCCGTAGGGAGAATCAGCGACACCTTTGTCAACGGGAATCATGGTTTTTCATTCCTCATCCGTAGATGGTCTCCGCAGAAGCTAACAACATAATAGCCAGGGTCGGGGACACGCCAGGAGTCGGCCGAAGACAAGACTTTTTTTGGTATTCGAGAATTCGAGTCCGCAACTTAGGTTTAGCGGGGGCCGAAGCGGCGGGGGCGCTCAGCCTGCTGCTGCTGGGAGACGGTAACGACGTTGACCTTGAGGTTGTCGAACTGTGGGAGAGGATACATGTCAGAAATGGAACCACGCAAAATAACTGTGCGCATCGAGTAAACGATTCAACTTACGCCGAGTGTCTTGAGGAGATCCTTGGTGTCGGCATCAACGTCGAGCTGGCCGGACTCGGTCTGGGAGACATCCAGAGCAGAGACCTCAGGAACGTACTGATCCTTGCGCTCACGCTCCTCCTCCTGAAGCTTGAAGGAAATACCACGGACGGGACCACGCTGAATGCGCTTCATCAAGTGGGTGGTGTAACCGGCAATCTATCGAAGAAGTAATTCAAGTCAGAATGGCGCTCGTTGTGGCATTTCTGGGCTCTTAACTGTGGTGTCGCGTTGTCGTACCTTGTTGCGGAGACGCTTGGAGGCAATGATGGCGATCTCATCGCAAATGCGCTTGTTGGTCTCGAAGTCGAGGGTGAGCTTGGGGTAGTAACGCTCAATGATGACCTTGGCGGACCGCTTGACGGTCTTAGTACGGACGCGACCCATTTTGGCGGATGTTGTTGGCTGGACGGATGTTCAGTGACAAGATTTCAAAATATTGCCAATGTCGGTCTCATTAGAGGTGCTTCGCTAATTCGTGTGCGGGTCCTTGCCCTAGACTAGCCCTAGCTCGTCACGTGTACTCTAACGCGTTCGATCTGGCTTGGGGTCGCGGTCGTCATGTGGTCCGGGTGGGGCCTGGGCCTGGCACCATTCAACAGTAACTAGAACAAGACACTAGACCCAGAATGGACCCAGTCTAACGGAGAATAATAATGTATTATTATACTGCCAGCAATATCCGCCATCCACCAATGACCGATCTGCCATCTTACAAGACGGGTGCCGGACCCACTGCTCCACTTTGAAAGCATCTGAAAGGGACCTCGACCTTTGATAGGTATCTGCATGCCTACGAACTTCACGAAGCAGGAGAGCGCAGAGCCAGAGTGATGATCCATATCGATTTGCTACAAATAGGAACAACTTTTCACTTTGACCTTTGGTTCCAATCTCATATCGTCGTATGGAATCAGAGCAGTTATCACGGACCGAGTGTCCTTTCAACGTCGCTAAGGATCTGTGAGGCACTCGGGACCGTTTTTTACGCTCGTTCCATAACCAAGTTCTTCGAAGTCCGCACTCCCCTCAGTTTGATAGATGCGACTATTCTTTCATTGGGATACTAGGACTTAGGACTCATTCAGATCTTTGCCGGTCTTTGCAAATTCGATAGGTAATCAGACATAGGTCAACAAGGTAATCTATAACACTGTTCGCAGGCAAAGGGCTTCTACTCATTCGTAATTGTCAACGTACAGCCGGGACAGGAGAGTATTCTCTGGGATCTGACGAGGAAAGGGTCCCCCGTATTCTCAACCTAGAGAGCCGTTGTTTGAGACTCTATATCATGCTAACTCATGTCCCCAACTGCATTCCCCGATGACTTTCGACTTCACCTTCATCTTCTAGAGCATGTAGGTCAGAATGTCTGAGGCAAACAGCGCTAACTCTATTCTCCAATACGACAAGGCGCAAATCAGTTCAGCTAGCAATGTGAATCATACCTTCACTACTAAGATGCCTCGCGCATTGTCAAGCGCTATTGCCCCGCGTCGCGGCGAATAGAGCCAGATGCATTTTCCGGTCTCCCTTTACATTGTTCTCTAACTATTGCTGCAGAGCTTGAGCGGAACGAGTCATACGATGATCTTCCGAATGATACGAATCATATTTCCCATGGTCGTAACAGGTTGATCAAAATCGTCATATTTATCAAGTGGCTGAAGCATGCAAGTAACTCAGCCAGCGGAGCTCTCGAACGTTGCAGAATGGACCAACAAGGTGTACCAAGATGCACGCAGACTCATATCATTTTCCTCACCCCTTCCATCTGGTGACCCGCCTGAGAAACTTGATATCTGACGTTACAATCTGTCCCCTGTCCAATCTCCTCGCGATTCGGGCGAGAATGGTTCCTTTGAAAGATCGTCGCTGACGCTATCATGCTTGAATCGCTTTTGACAGAGGAAGGGATATGCATTGCCCAGATACTGTGGTTTTCCCTGGGTCAATCCACTGGCTAGGTTGCACGCTGGCTTTGTGTAGTTATGTGCGGAGTAGGCTTAGCTGTCGTGATGGACTAGTATCTTGAATCCAGTGGGACTAAGACGTAGTCAGGAAGTATGTGCCCATGCTATGTACTGCACGAGGACAAGGAGAAAGAAGGAGAGGATGAGAAGGGAAAATGTGAATTGACAACAGTCCTTAGACAAGGTCAACTCTGATATTGACACCGAACTGAGACGGAGCCAAAAGTCAGGCGACTCTTGTTCCTTCAAAGACTCCGTCAGAGTAGTCTCGCCCATCGATTCAACGACCACGTTTATCGGTGATCAGCACCGCTTTTGCGACCCATTCAACGATGGGACCTGTTTGGCGGGGGCAATTGTTGTATGGTATGATGCGTGACGAGCACAAGTATACATAATCATTGAGAATCATGGCGGAGATTACAAGGTCTAGAAAAGAATGCGATTGAGGCCACCAAGGATTTCGATAGTACAGTACATACATGGACTGGGCCGCTTTATATGACACATGTGAAGAAGAGTCCGGGAACCCTCGCCAAAAAAAATCCAATCTAATCGTACAACATTCTGCATGCTGACTCGATGCATCAGAATGCGATATATCACGCGCTGCTATCCTTCTTTTGAGCACCCGCTCGAAGGTCATTCATTAGGAGGCGGGCAATGTCCTCTGTGCCCTTCATGGGCTGTCGGCCGGCCTGTGGCCGCTGTTGGTACCGTGGCCGGTCCAAGCGAGGTACCGTGTTGGTGTGGCGGTGGGCGGCATCAGTGATGCTGGCGGGACCAGGCTTCTTGTAATCCTCAATGCCGTATGGGGCTTTGGAGGAAGCACCGGCGCGGTAAGATGACAGGCCAATACGGCCATCTGAATCGACGGCGGCGCGAATCGGCGTGACCCAGTACTTCGCGCCCCCAGGAATGGTGGCATCGAAGAAGGTCAAGCCAGGTGGCGAGCCTTGATCCATGAAGGTCATGGCATTCAAGTCTTCGACAGCAATACCACCAATACCCGCAATGGCGCGCGACATGCGGCCACGGAATCGACCCTTCGGTCTCAGAATACGAGCCTCAACGGGACGTTGGTAGGCTTGAGGACCGTACTGAGGATGGTTGTATGTCAAGGCGTGTGATCTCGTGTAAGAAAGACCAGCAGATGGGTGTGTCTTGGGAGGGCCAGTCACAGCGTACTCAGCTGCAGACAGCTTGGTAGCGGGGGACTGGTAGTATTTGCGTCCAATGCGTTCACTGGGAACGGCCGGAGAGGACGGTAGGTCCAGCAAATCGAAGACAACAGGACCGAGTGAGAATGGATCATTTCGTAGGGTCTTGATGTATGTCTGAAACTCCTCGTCCGTGACTTGGGGCACCTGCAGGTTCTCCAAATCTTGGCCATTGTCCTGCGCCTGCTTGCGAGCCTCGGCCGTGCGTTTGGCCGCAAGACGCTCTCGAAGCTTCTGTACCAACTCGGGCTTCTTTCTGGTGATCTGAGCGAGATAGGCCGCAAATTCTGCCTGGGTCATACCGGCCAACCACGGGCCGGAGTGACGGTATTGCTTCGCACCGGGCTCTCCAAGTCCGGTGCTGGTCTCGGTGTTATCGACATGCGTCTCGAAGGGGCTTTGATGACGAGGCACAATGCTGGTGGCATAGTTGACTTTGGCAGGCAGAGACATAGGCATGTGCAGCTCCTGGAATTTTTCAAGGGTCATGGTGTGGTCGGCCGCCGACTCGAAATCCGTGACATGTTCGTAGGTATCGAGCGCGAGGAGGCGAACAACGGGTCTCGAAGATTTTTCCGACGTTGACTTGGCTGGAAGAGGACGTTTCAGGCCCCAATCGCCACGGGCAAGCGTCCTCTGGGGAGTTACGATCGAGGCCCGGATCGGGTGAGGCAGTGTCGCGGTTTCCGACTCGAACACCGCTTTGGATGAGGGAGGGTCTTGAGGGGGCTGTAAAGCTTTAGGGAGCGCGAATAAGCGCGACTTCCGGAGAAGATTCGCCGTTGGCGACAGCCGAGCGGTCGCCATGTTGCTAAGTGCCTAGTGATTGAGCCTCGTCAACAAGACGGTTATGAGAAAAGTTGGCCGCGAGGCGGTCCGACTCGGTACGGTGGCCCGCACCAACCATTGACGCAGCATGCCCTGTCTGGGGAACCCATTTATCGCATCTCGGCTTTGCCTTGTTTTTCGCTACAAAATGAGGAAGAGTAAATAGAGGACCGAACCGCGTTACTGTCTGTCTAGCTCCATAACTAAAATTATCTCGTGCTTTGATTGTTAGTTTAAAAAAGTCATAAGTGATGCTCTTTATGTATGTCACAACAAATCGGCTCACGTCGATGCGGTCAAGAGAAGATGATTAAGCTCCGACATCCTGCAAAGATTTGACTGTATCCGCCACAGTCTCCTTGAGTGGTCGGTATTCCATGCCCAAGATCTTCTTTGACTGCGAATTGTCGATCTCATATAGCTCGGACGGGAAGTCGTCCGGGTAGTCTTTGGGAGGCAGCTTAGATTCCAATTCTGGGTGGGTCTCACGGACTGCCTCCACAAGGACCTTGTTGGAGAAGAACCCAGCGGCAACCAGGAATCTCTTTCCGCCAGCCTCTGCCACCTCGATGGCGCGGACATGGGCTAGCGCAACGTCACGAACGTCCACAAAGAGCCACATACCCGTTGGAGGAATTGCATCCTTGAATTGACCCTGGACGATATTTCGCATCCGCTGGTTGGATGTGTTAATGGCGTCCAAGGAATTAAGGTAGCTCACGATGGGTCCAAAGACCAACGGCGGATTGATCGTGACAAGGTCAAAATTGGGGTTCTCTTTTTCCACAAAATCCCAAGCGGCTTTTTCGGCAAATGTCTGAGGTACAGGTGCCACAATTAGCACAGTCGTCACTTCATAAGATGAACCCTTGGTGATAAGTTTATTTACCTTACTACCCCGGTATGTGTTTGCGGGATCCATAGCTTCTTCCCATGTGACGGGGTTCCAACATTCCTCATTGTAGACCTTGGGGTGCTGCTTGCCATTGACAATGGCAGCAAACGATGATGTAACGACAACTCGCTTGACAGAGGGAGCATACGCCTTGATGGCTTTCAGGATACCGGTAGTGCCCTTGATGGCCGGGTCAAGGAAGTCTTTGACGGGATCCTGCACATTGAAGTGGAATGGTGAAGCTGTGTGGAGGACATAGTCGAAGGGAGGGTCGGACTTGATGGCCTATTCCGACGTGGCAATACTTTAGCGACAGTCTCGGGAAGTTCACGGTCGAATCGATCACTGACCTCGTCAAAGGCGCCATCTTGAGCCACATCCTTGACAATCACATACGAGAGTCTTTCTTTAGGAGCGTCGGGATGATTCTCGAGAATTCGCTTGCCCTTTTCGATTGAGCGTACTGTGAACACAGTGTCGAATCTGAAAGGCAATTCGATGAGCATGTCACGCAAGTCCTGCTCGGGGCCACGATCTTACGTACCCACGCTGCTGCAAGTAGTCGACAACGTGAGCAGCGATGAAGCCGCTGCCGCCTGAAGAATCGGTGAGCTACTGCTTATTCAGAGAGGTCAAAAGACTGAACACAGCCAAGGCCTACCTGTAACAAGAACTTTGACCATTGTGAGAACTTGGAAAAATGAGTTCTCACGGGTTTCTGTTTCTCAGGTCGCAAAGGAGCCAGAAGTCGACTTAAGAGCTTTGGACGGGACAGTATTCGCACTTTATATAGGCTCTCGAGCAGAGACGGTCCATCGAACTCTCTGTCCGTGCCGTCATTGTTTCGCCCCGCTTCCCACACCGCAGAGAAGACCGATTTGACATCAGTGGAGTTAATCGGCAACGCTGCTCGGAGCTAGAGATGCGGGCGCACGCTAAGTGCGTGTTACGTCCGAGCAGCCGGTCAGCAATTTACAGATGACATACACCGCGAAATGTTAGTACTCAAGGTGAGGTAGGTGGTGTTGTGATATAGACAGATGAAGGTGGATTCACCACCAGTGTTTTCCTGTCAATTCATGGCATCACTTGTTGATAATCGTCCAGTCTTCGCCTTCAGCGCTATTCCATCGAATGGCCTGCGAATTCGAATCCGGACGCTGGAATCAAGAATCGAGGTGAGATTGCCTTTCCCAACTCTGAGTTCAATTGGCTGCCGAGTCTTCTTGATACCGTCGAGAAGCATGCATGTGCGCTGAATGTATTGTACTTCACACCGCTAGGCAGTAGGCTACTAGGCACTGGGCACTGGGCGTTGGGCACTGGGCACGACTCAAAAACGGAGACGAAAAATGAAATCGAAATCCAAATCTTGATCTCGCCCATCGAATTGTATGCGCCTAGCCAGCCCGCTCTACTCGTTTTATGCAATGTGCATCCAAGAGCTGCCTAACTCGTTCGCGGTTGTTGTAAGACTTCCAATGTTGCCCCAGCCTTGGCCATCCATGTATTCCACAGATTTGAGTGCAAATATGTCGACTCAAAACAAGACCTGTATGCTGTGGGATTGACTACAAAACAGAATCTGTCGTGGCATCGTACAGAGATTTTGTGACATGCATGCATCTGATCTATCAACTTCGCCGAATCAATCTTGATGTTGTCACATATGTACTTACTGCTGTTTCCAATGTGGAGGGCCCACCAAAAGCGATCTCGACTCTCGAGTCTCGCCTACCCCGCCCTCAGAGCGGCATCGCCTGGAAAGTGGAAACCCATCCCATCAATTGCACAATCCGACGCACGGGCCACCACCGACAGAAATAAGCATTGATGCCTCAATTATGCCTGACGGCTCGGGGTGTTGAAGAAAAACCATCCGTGAGCGGTAGGTTTCTGCCGATCAGACTGGTATATAGGGATCTTTAGGCTTCTTTCTCATGTCCTTCGGGACATTTGGTCAAATGAAAATATACAGAGAAGATTAGCATGGCCCCTGCACTAAGGATGACACGCTCAATCAAAGAGAAGCTACCAGTTTTTTTTTCGTTACCGAAGCATGGTTGAGGTAGGAGCGAGGTGCGAAGTTCATCTGCCTGTGTTCGATTCGCGATATCGGCAGCTATTCGCCGAATTTTTTTCGCCCTCAAGAATTCATTTTAAAGCGCGTGAAAACCGAGCAATTTGCGCAGCCACCCATGCGTGTTTCCTCTGAGGCTCAACAACTGATAAGCTTAGTACATCAATGCAATGTACCCCGATTGATGGCCCCGTCCGGGTGTGACCTGACCTCGTTGGGACAGACTGTTGTGTAGAAAGGCAGTCCAAGTGGCGGTTCGGATGGGGAAGCATCACGAACGATCGACTTGGCATTGACTGTACACTTCTTAGCAGTGATTCTTGCGTACAAATCACGAGGTTTGCTTGAAACTTGAGAGCCTCGGTGCTATCGTTGTGCCAAACCCATAGGTATTACCACTTAACTACCAGTCTACCACTGTACCACATAACAAGTCTCGCAGAGACCCTGCCCTTAGAAGGCTGCCACTGGCTGCTTGTAGTAAATCGTGGCGCCCGAGCACCAGCAACACAGTGACAGCACACATCAATATAGTAAACCGCTAACGAGTCTCGATGATCCGTTTTTTTTAGAAAAAAAAATCTCCAGAAGAGGAACATTGACTAGGCATAATTATCGCTCCGAGCATATTCTTCTCGTCGCACGCTTCACAGTACTCTAGACAGCTCCCACCAAATAGTCAGATTCTTATCAAGCGTTGGCCCATTAATCAAGCACGAGTGAGCTTGATCTCATGTCCGTGAGTGAGTTAGTATTATGTGACTGTGGAGGGGACTTGGAGGGTGGCTGCCAGTTGGCTGGGCCACAAGTCTGGACAGTCGCGCCCATGCCCGCATCCCCCGTGTGGTCTCGTGGTCTGTGCTCCCCGGCCTCGACCTGAGGTTCATCAATCACACCCTCACACAGCTTTCACCTCTCGTCCTCCCGCCAAACCTGTCGTCTCTGCTTTGCAAATCGAAAGGCTGGCTTCCAATGTTCAGTCCGTGGGCTCGCTCGCAAATATGGCGCAAGCGAGTCCTATCAGCGACGTGACCCAGCGTCTTTTCAATGATCTCAAGTCGAAGAATGACGACGCTAAGGCCCGAGCTGCTTTTGAGCTTCACGACTACGTTGTGGCGGTCTCTCGAGGTGAGTTATGTGCTCTTTGATGTGATTCACTGTGAGATAGCTTCTTGCTAACACGGCGTCTTTGTGCCCCCCACAGATTGGCCTTCCGAGAAGTTCAACGAATTCTACAATGCCGTCAGCCAGAGGATTGCGCAGCTCGTGGTAACCGGCAACGACGCCAGCGAGCGAGTTGGTGGTCTTCTCGCCCTTGACCGACTGATCGACTTCGACGGGGTTGATGCCGCCCAAAAAACCACCCGTTTTGCGAGCTACCTTCGTAGTGCTCTCCGAAGCAACGATAATGCAGTCTTGGTATGCGCAGCCCGATCGCTGGGGCGCTTGGCCAAACCGGGTGGCGCTCTCACGGCTGAATTGGTGGAGAGTGAAATCCAGTCGGCTCTAGAGTGGCTTCAATCTGAGCGACAGGAGAGCCGGCGGTTCGCAGCGGTTTTGGTGATTCGGGAACTAGCCAAAGGCTCCCCCACCTTGCTGTATGGGTTCGTGCCGCAAATATTCGAGCTTGTATGGGTTGCGCTTCGAGACCAAAAGGTTCTCATTCGAGAGACTGCTGCGCAAGCCGTTGGGGAATGCTTCGAAATCATTGTCGCGCGAGACTCGTCCGTCCGACAGTCCTGGTTCGCCAGAATCTATGAAGAAGCTCTACTCGGCCTCAAGTCTCACAATGTGGATTGGATCCACGGATCTCTGTTGATTCTCAAGGAACTTTTCTTGAAGGGTACCATGTTCATGAAAGAGCACTACCGAAACGCTTGTGAAATAGTGCTTCGACTGAAGGATCATCGAGACGGCAAGATTCGTACTCAGGTCGTCGTCACGATCCCGATTCTCGCATCCTACGCACCCGCTGACTTTATCGAGTCGTACCTTCACAAATCTATGGTCTACCTCCAAGCTCAGCTCAAGAAAGAGAAGGAAAGGAATGCGGCCTTTGTCGCCATTGGCAAAATCGCCAATGCAGTTGGACCAGCGATCAGTGGTTATCTTGACGGGATCATCATCCACATCCGCGAGGGATTGGCGATGAAGGCGTGAGTGGCCCGCCATATTGTCTGCTTTACAACGAAGTCGAGCATCTCAAGCTAACACTGAACAGGAGAAACCGAGCCGGAGTTGATGAGGCGCCCATGTTTGAATGTATTAGCATGCTCTCCCTGGCAGTCGGACAGACACTGAACAGCCACATGGAGCAGCTTCTCGATGCGATTTTCGCGTGTGGCCTCAGTAAATCACTCACTCAGGCCTTGGTCGACATGGCCCATTACATTCCTCCAATCAAGCCCACAATTCAGGACAAACTTCTCGATATGCTGAGCATTATTCTGTGTGGTACACCGTTCCGCCCGCTTGGATGCCCTGAAAATCGGCTACCCCCGATACCAGCTTTCGCGAGAGATTTCGGCCCTCGGGAAAGCTATAACGATACAGAGATCGCGCTTGCTTTGCATACACTCGGCAGCTTCGACTTCTCTGGTCACATATTGAATGAGTTTGTCCGCGATGTTGCGATCAATTTCGTGGACAACGAGAACCCAGAGATTCGGAAAGCTTCGGCTCTGACATGTTGTCAGCTCTTCGTGCATGATCCAATTATCAACCAAACCAGCGGTCACTCAATACAGGTCGTAAGCGAGGTCATTGATAAATTGCTGACTGTTGGCATTGGTGACCCTGATTCTGAGATTCGTCGCACTGTGCTATGGTCCTTGGACCGCAAGTTCGATCGCCACCTGGCTCGCCCAGAAAACATTCGCTGCTTATTCTTGGCAGTGAATGATGAGGTTTTTGAGGTCAAGGAAGCTGCAATCTGCATCATAGGCCGCCTGTCCAGTGTCAATCCAGCTTATGTTTTCCCACCACTGCGAAAGCTGCTGGTAAACTTACTTACTGGACTCGGATTCGCCAACACTGCTCGTCAAAAGGAAGAGACCGCCCAACTCATCAGTCTGTTTGTCTCGAATGCGACAAAGCTGATCAGGTCCTATGTGGATCCCATGGTCTCAGCCTTGCTCCCTAAGACTACCGACAACAATGCTGGTGTGGCCGCGACGACTCTCAAGGCAGTAGGAGAGCTTGCCAATGTGGGTGGCAATGAGATGCGAACCTATCTGCCGCAAATTATGCCAATCATTCTGGAGTCCCTCCAGGATCTGTCCTCTCACACCAAGCGTGAGGCTGCACTGCGAACCCTCGGTCAATTGGCTGGTAATGCTGGATACGTCATTGATCCATATCTTGAGTATCCCAATCTGCTTGACGTCCTGATCAACATCATCAAAACCGAGCAAACGGGATCTCTCCGCAAAGAGACGATCAAGCTTGTGGGTGTTCTTGGTGCTCTTGATCCCTATAAGTACCAACAAATCAGCGATGTTGAACCAGATGTCCACCATATTAACGAGGTGAAAAACCCGACAGATGTCGCGTTCATCATGCAGAGCATCACCCCGTCAAATGAGGAGTATTACCCTACAGTCGTGATACACACACTGTTGCACAACATCCTGAAGGAGAACTCTTTGGTGCAATACCACTCTGCCGTGATCGATGCCATTGTCACTATCTTCAAGACGCTGGGACTGAAGTGTGTTCCGTTCTTGGGACAAATCGTCCCTGCATTTATCGCGGTGATCAGGAGCTCTCCCGCCAGTCGTCTCGAATCATACTTCAACCAAATGGCGATCTTGGTCAACATTGTGCGCCAACATATTCGTGCCTTTTTGCCAGAAATCATTGATGTCATCCGAGAATTCTGGGATGCTTCGTATCAGGTCCAAGGCACGATTCTCTCTCTTGTGGAGGCCATCTCCAGATCTTTGGAGGGCGAATTCCGAAAGTATCTTGCAAAGCTAATTCCGCTCATGCTGGACACTCTCGAGAAGGATAACACACCTCGCCGCCAGCCGTCGGAAAAAATCCTTCACGCCTTTCTCATCTTTGGGTCCAGTGGTGAAGAGTACATGCACTTGATTATTCCTGCTATTGTGCGCCTATATGAGCGACAACAGAACCCTCAAAGCATTCGCAAATCGGCCATTGACAGCTTGACAAAGCTTTCACGGCAGGTCAATGTCTCCGACTTTGCGTCTCTAATGGTTCATTCTCTTTCCCGAGTCGTTGCTAGTACTGACCGTATCCTACGCCAAGCCGCCATGGACTGCATCTGCGCACTGATCTTCCAGCTCGGTCAGGACTACTCCCACTTCATCAATCTGCTGAGTAAGGTCTTGAAAACGCACAATATCGTCCATGTCAACTATCAGATCCTAGTGGCGAAGCTAGAGAAAGGTGATCCGCTGCCCCAGGATCTCAATCCTGAGGAAAGCTACTCCTTCCCTTCAGATGACACGAATTTCGCAGAGATTGGACAGAAGAAAATTGTTGTCAATCAACAGCATTTGAAGAACGCTTGGGACTCGTCGCAAAAGTCCACCCGCGAAGACTGGCAAGAATGGATTCGCCGATTCAGCGTCGAACTCCTGAAGGAATCACCCTCTCCCGCGCTGCGAGCTTGCGCGAGCTTGGCAGGTATCTACCAGCCGTTAGCGAGAGATCTTTTCAATGCTGCGTTCGTGTCATGCTGGACCGAGCTCTTCGATCAATACCAGGAAGAGTTGGTTCGGTCCATTGAGCGGGCTCTAATATCGCCAAACATTTCACCAGAAATCCTGCAAATACTCCTCAACTTAGCAGAGTTCATGGAGCACGACGATAAAGCTCTACCTATCGACATCCGCACCCTTGGAAAATACGCTGCCAAGTGTCATGCCTTTGCCAAGGCTCTTCATTACAAAGAACTTGAATTCGAGCAAGACCAAAATTCCGGAGCCGTGGAAGCTTTGATCACAATCAACAATCAATTGCAGCAGTCTGACGCTGCTATCGGCATTCTTCGAAAAGCACAAGCATACCGTGACGTGGAGTTGAAGGAGACATGGTTTGAGAAGCTGCAGCGCTGGGATGAAGCCTTGGCTGCGTACAAACGGCGCGAAAAAACAGACCCTGACTCGTTTGGTATCACGATGGGTAAAATGCGCTGCTTGCATGCTTTGGGTGAGTGGAAGGTTCTCTCAGATCTCGCCCAAGAGAAGTGGAATCAGGCATCGTTGGAGCATCGCAGAGCTATTGCTCCTTTGGCTGCAGCTGCAGCATGGGGCCGCGGACAATGGGAACTCATGGACTCTTACTTGGGTGTCATGAAGGAGCAGTCTCCTGATCGCTCATTTTTCGGTGCGATTTTGGCCATCCACCGCAACCAGTTTGACGAAGCCAATATGTACATTGAGAAGGCACGTAATGGGCTCGATACGGAGCTCTCGGCATTGTTGGGAGAGTCATACAACCGCGCGTACAACGTGGTCGTGCGTGTTCAGATGCTCGCCGAGCTGGAAGAAATCATCACCTACAAGCAGCATGTGGGTGACCCTGAAAAGCAAGAGGCCATGCGACAGACTTGGAACAAGCGTCTACGTGGTTGCCAGCAGAACGTTGAGGTTTGGCAGCGTATGCTGAAGGTCAGGGCTTTGGTGACCGCGCCCCGAGAAAACCTTGATATGTCTATCAAGTTCGCAAACCTTTGCCGCAAGTCCAATCGGATGGGTCTGGCAGAGAGATCGCTCGCATCGTTGGAGATGGTCATCAGGGATGCCAATGGCACACGTGTCATTGTACCCCCTGAGGTGACTTACGCCCGACTAAAATTCGGCTGGGCCAACGGCAGCCAGCCCGAAGCATTGAATGAGCTTAAGCGATTCAATATGGAGCTCAGCGAGGATCTTTCTAAGTTCAATAGCATTCTGGCCATTCAAAACGACAGCCACACCATGAACGGTGTCAACGGGCTCGCAGACCCTAATCACCCGGACGCTGTAAGCCTCCGAGAACGCATTGGGGACATCGGCAAGGTCAAGAAGCTTCTGTCCAAAAGCTATTTGCGCCAGGGAGAATGGCAAAGAGCACTCCAAAGGGGCGAATGGAACGCAGATAACGGCCGCGAGGTTCTCGATGCCTACTTGGCTGCCACACAATACAACCGTGACTCTTACAAGGCCTGGCACGCCTGGGCCCTTGCGAACTTCGAGGCTGTTCAGACTATGGAAAGTGAAGCCAAGAAGGCCAACAAGGACAAGAAGAATTTGGCTTTGCCTCCCTCTCAGGGACTCATTGACCATGTTATACCTGCCATCCGCGGCTTCCTTAGGTCAATCGCGTTGTCGTCGGCTTCTTCACTTCAAGACACACTTCGATTGCTCACTCTGTGGTTCGCTCACGGCGGTGACCACGCGGTCAACACGGTTGTGACGGAGGGCTTCTCCACCATCAACATTGACACTTGGCTTTCTGTCACTCCTCAACTAATCGCCCGAATCAACCAACCGAACATTCGAGTTCGTGGTGCGGTTCACAGGCTACTTGCGGAAGTCGGCAAGGCCCACCCACAGGCACTTGTCTATCCCCTGACCGTAGCCATGAAATCCAACGTCGCTCGACGCTCGCAGTCGGCAAGCAACATCATGGAAAGCATGCGTCAACACAGCGCTAAACTCGTCGAACAGGCCGACGTTGTCAGTCACGAATTAATCAGAGTCGCGGTACTTTGGCATGAACTGTGGCATGAAGCTTTAGAGGAGGCTTCGCGTCTATACTTCGGCGACCACAATGTCGAGGGCATGTTTGCGACTCTAGCGCCCCTTCACGACATGCTCGACAAGGGTGCAGAGACACTAAGGGAGGTCTCCTTTGCCCAGGCCTTTGGCCGTGACCTTGCCGAGGCCAAACACTACTGCATGCTCTACCGGCAGACTGAGGAGATTGGGGATCTGAACCAGGCCTGGGACCTCTACTACACCGTGTTCCGCAAGATCAGTCGCCAACTCCCGCAGTTGTCCGTTTTGGATCTTAAATATGTCTCTCCTCGCCTCAAGGATTGCTCCGCCCTGGACTTGGCAGTGCCTGGTACTTACCAAAGTGGTCGCCCCGTCATTTGTATTGTCGGCTTCGATCCAGTGCTTCATGTCCTTCAGACCAAGAAGCGTCCCCGACGCATGACCCTGACTGGAAGCAATGGACTGTCGTACATGTACTGTGTAAAGGGCCATGAAGATATCCGACAAGACGAGCGAGTCATGCAGCTCTTTGGCCTGGTCAATACTCTTCTGGATAACGACAGTGAAAGCTTCAAGCGCCATCTCTCTGTACAGCGCTTCCCCGCTATTCCGCTGTCTCAGAGTTCTGGTCTGCTTGGATGGGTGTGTAATAGTGACACATTACATGCCTTGATCAAGGAGTACCGTGAGAGCAGGCGGATCCTTCTCAATATTGAGCACCGTATTATGCTCCAGATGGCACCAGATTATGACAGTCTGACGCTGATGCAAAAGGTCGAGGTCTTTGGGTACGCTATGGACAACACTACGGGCAAAGATCTTTATCGGGTACTTTGGCTCAAGAGCAAGAGTTCCGAAGCTTGGCTCGAGCGACGAACCAACTACACTCGTTCCCTTGGAGTCATGTCCATGGTCGGATACATCCTTGGTCTTGGGGATCGTCATCCATCGAACTTATTGCTTGATCGCACGACTGGCCATGTTGTGCACATTGACTTTGGCGACTGCTTCGAAGTGGCCATGCATCGCGAGAAATACCCGGAGCGAGTTCCCTTCCGTTTGACTCGTATGTTGACCTTCGCCATGGAAGTTAGCAATATTGAAGGAAGCTACCGTATCACATGCGAGGCTGTGATGCGGGTCCTGAGAGAGAACAAAGATTCTCTCATGGCCGTCCTTGAAGCTGTGAGTAGTCTTCCAGACTTTTGCTTTCGTTCCCCTTCGTTTTGAGTTTCGTACATCGCATTCTGGTCCCTGTTGCTGACTTGATCATTCTAGTTCATCCACGATCCTTTGATCAATTGGCGTTTGGGTGCGCAAGAGTCTCCCGACCGCACAACCCTAACTGCTGAACGACGCCAGTCGCTGATTGAAGGGTTGAACTTCGAGCACGGTCTACAATCCAACAGTGTCGCTCGCCCGCGACGACCCTCTATTCTAGAGGGCGGCATCCTGGATGTCCAGGAGGGCGGCACTGAAGCTCGCGAAGCCCAAAATGCCCGCGCCCTCCAAGTTCTTGCTCGAGTCCGGGAGAAGTTGACGGGTACTGATTTCCGGCACAATGGCGAGCTGAACATCAGCGACCAGGTAGACAAACTTCTTGCACAGGCTACCAGTGTCGAGAACATTTGCCAACACTGGATCGGTTGGTGTAGTTTCTGGTAGATGGTCGATGTGCCTGCTTTGCTTTTTCTTTCTCACTTTTGTTTTTATTCTGCTGAAGCCCCTGTGGACCTGTGGGCTCTCCTCTTGATCTTCCTGAGGATTGCGGGTCTTTCCTCTACGTGGTACGACGGTTATCGACCTTTGCCTAGTTTGTATGCAGCGTCATTTTCTGTTGCGGCAATCTCGTGTTTTGTATCTAGAGTAATTCCCCTTTGTGTTCGCGTGATAGTACCTTGAAATGCATGCAATGGGACCTTTGGGATTGAAGCATTGATCCCGGTCCTGATTCCCATCACATTTCCTTGATCTACAATGAAGGCTCTAGATGGTAATTTCTCTTCAATAGCCATTGTATGAGACGCTTTCTTTTCTTTTTGATACGCAATCAACATAAGTTCAACGAGGACACTCGACCATGTTGATACGACTAGCCTTTTTGTGGTACTGCGGGTTCTCATGTGATAACAGAGGACTCGGTGAAATAAATCTCTTCCAGATGGTAAATCGATTTTGCACGCCCTTTGATCACAATTTGGTCAATGATATCCTGCAGTCGAGAGGAGGAAGCGTTGAGCCAATACAATTGAGACCTTTAGGAAAGGATTGCGGTGCGTAAATTGCGTACTACTTCAAGGTGTAATGAGCACACCCGTCTTTTTTTTGTTTTTGCTGCGGCAGCAGCCTCCTCTCATGTTTTTGCCGAGGTCAGCTTCTCCCCCCGATGAGGAGAAGCTCCCCGGACTTCACGTTTCCTGCAAGCTCGGGCCTCTTCTGACGACGTCTTCTGGTTTTACTCTCCACCTCAGAGTCTACTTTATAGACTCCCGTCACTTTTACTCTCGGGCCATCTGATCATGGGCGACTGAAATTTGTTCATTCGAGTACCGCCAACATGTTAAACCCGGACGCATCGTCTGCGAAAGTCGCCCCCGCGTCGGGCCCCGATAACACACCTGCTCATCCGTTGGTTCGTACGGCTTTGCGACTCAGCTTGAGCGCCAAAGAATACCGGGCGCTGCACAATCTAGTCGGAACTCGGGCACCTGGAGTTCAAAGCAGACTTGTTTCACCATCTCGCTATGATGCCATTGTTCACTCGAAGAACCGGCGCAATGAAGCCGCCGTGCGAACGTCGTTGCGGGTCTTTATTGGGACTGGGACCGCGCTGAAGCTGCTCGAAGTGATTGTCGGTCGGATACGCGGAGAAACACCGCAGTTAGTATACCTTGTCTTTGAGAACCGCGTTGCAGTGACGCGATCCTATTCTTGCCCATCAGGCCCTCGTCTTTCACTTCTAGGGCAAGGCCATCTTTCGCTGACAGCCTCGTAGAAGAAAAGTCCGTGGTCCGCTTCTCCAATCGCCCAAATTCCGCCTGTCACTTTCTCTTTCCCTTTTACTCCTGCTTCATCGTCTACTTTATCGTTTCCTCACGCGCATTCGCCTCAATCTTTGCACTGATGAGGCCGAGCCGTTCCGTCGGCGCAATCCGCGCATCGCGAGTGCATTGACTTCGCGATTTGCTCCGGCTGTCGGAGCCAGTGTGGCAGGATTCGCCCTGGGCATATGCCCGCAAGATCAGCTCCGTCTGACCACTGCTATTTATACGGGAACCCGAAGCTTGGAGTTTCTCTACAATGTCATCGATGCTAAGGGATGGCTGGAAGGCCGCCCGAGGTGGTGCGGCAGCTGGCTACTGATGCCGATCTCGTGCGCACAGCTTTTCCACGCATTTGTTTTCGACCGGGAGAATACACCGAAGGTTAGTTTGCGAGATTGACCTGTACAAGGTGTCGATGTGCAAAGCAAAAAAAAAAAAACAAATATTGACTCGTGGGGAAATCTAGTGGCTCGGTAATCTCATCTTGAAGCTCTCTCCGAGCTACATCCCCGGCCGACCAGAGGGTCTGCCAAGTGACGTGTTCTGGCCAGAGAAGGAACAGATTGTCGACTCTCTCGCATATATTGCTGATCTGCGGTGGCCGTAAGTACCTTGGCCCGTCTTATTCTCTCTATCATGAGACGCAATGTCAGGAAGTCCTAAGGACTGACTTTGCATATAGGGCATATGTTTGTCCAACTCTGCATCCAGGTGACTTGAACACCCTGCCGTCGTCAGTCAAGGCTATCTCGCCCATCACTGGACCTGCGCACCCTGCGATCGCTCATCTTTCCTGCGCTCTGCTTCATCCCAGCGTACCCAGCTGTAGCACCGCGTTTGTGCACCATGTCCTGCTCTCGGTGCCGTACCTGGCTCGTTTCCTCACAGCTATCAGCCTGGCTCTTAGCATTCCGAAACTGAAAAGTATCGTGGCCGAGCCGATCACGTCAATCAACAGTCTGTGCCAGAGAATCATCACTTTGACTGTCGTTCTATCTGCCGCAGTCGGGTCAGCATGGGGTAGTGTCTGTCTGTTCAACAATAGTCTGCCTCGCTCGACACTTCCAACCAAGCGCTTCTTCCTCAGCGGTGCTATCGCCGGTCTTCCATTTGCGCTTCTGTCCAACAGCCGAAGCGTGTTCATGTACTTTTTCCGGGCAGCTGTGGACTCTGCGTGGAAGACGGGTGTCAAGCGCGGACTATGGAAGGGCGGGCGTGCGGTGGAGCTCTGGCTATTTGTGCTCTCCTGGGCCTTGATGGGTTCGATTTTGGAGACCCACCCAGCTGCTGTTCAAGGGAGAGGTCTTCGCAAGGCATTGGCATGGTTGCGAGGCGATGGCTTTATTGACCTTGAGGAGGCGGAGAAGCGTAAAGCTCGACGGGCAGTGAAGAGCACGCAGCCCAAAGATGAATAAGGGATCCCTTGATGTGGTGTTCTATCTTACTGCTGTTGTCTCTTTGCATTTTAATGCGCGATTTACCATAATAGCACCTATATGCAACGCACCGCAGTCTCCTACCGGTTCGTTCTCCCTTCCGGAAAGTGAGGACAAATTTCCACTCAATTAAATGAACAACACTTGACTCCCGTGCACTCCAAAAAATCACATCTAGAAAAAGCGTCTCCTCCACAAAAAATCGCCACTGTCAAAAACTCCCCCGCAAATCTACGTGTAACAGGCGTCCTTCTGGGGGCACTTGCCGTGGTCGGGACGGTGGTGTCCAATTGTCCAAGTGTCTATCACCTCAACTACGATACAAAAGCTTAAGGAACTGCCTACTCGTCTCTCGTGACTACCTTACCTACGCCACATTGATCATCGTGAAGAGCGTTCCCGTGCCCGTCCCGGCTGATCCATGTATTCAGGTCATCTTGACAGGTGCTATGACACTATGGAGGAAAAGTATAGAGTTTCCGATTAATCACGTAAATGAAGCAAAACCCACTCTTCGACCACATACGTCAAAGATGTTTAACTTTTGTCTGGGGCCGCTGTTGTCATTTGTGGGTGGTAGCTTACTAGCTACGGCACCTAACTTACTATGTAGGATCCACATATCAAGAATCTACTTCTTTACGTGTCCGTTTTTGGGGAAAGGGGGTTGATTTCTGATGGAAGAAACGGAAATATAAGCACAAAGAAAGTGAAAGGACAGGACAGGATTTTCTCTATTCCCCCCTCGATGTTCCTAGTCACATACCCTAATTGAAAGGAAAGAGGCACATATTGAACAGCAAATACACGATATCATAACGTAAAGAAAGTCCCCCTACTTCCAATATCCTCCTTTGGTACCTAGAGCCAAGGCACAGCGGCGCAGCAGCACACTATTATCTCATCCGATCCCACCCTTATCATATAGACATACACGAGGTATCAGTAGTTCAGGATTTCAGGTAGATACTCGGCATTACTTCGGAGCAAGGTCCACGCTCCGAATGCCAAAGACCTGGGCTTTTGTCGCATTTTCACGAGACGCCCCCCTTTTTTTTTTCTTTTTTTTTTGCTCCGAATACAGCAAGACTTCCACCACTCAGAATGTCTAGTGAGAGTGTCGTGAGTTCTCTGTCATGCTGTCTCCGCCTATTTTGCGACTTTTCATGATAAGAGAGTAAACTTTGTAGGTGGCTAGTGGGGATGATGGGGAATTAGGTATGTACCTATGGCTCCTGAGGATATGACGTCGGTGGGGCCCTGCTCCCAAAGCCTTAATATAGTAGATCCGACGAAAGGATTGATGCAGGTGGAGGATTATGAATATGCCGGTCACTGTGGATCGTGCATGAATTCCATTGAGGAAGCTGAGAGCTATCAGCTATGTAAATTGTACACCGTACGGTAGAAATACGTCTTCTATAGAATGTTCGCATAACTTTGGCAATGTACACATCGTGGGTAAGAAGGAGAAAACTTGCCAGAGAAAGGATCGAATGGGTGGTCCGACGATGTAAAGCACTGGATGGATGAAGATATTCAAGCAAGAAAGAGCCTCCTGTAGCGATAGAACAGGCGCCGGTCTTGTTTTTCGCCCTGGGAACATCAATTCAGTGTAATGGAAGACCTCTATAAGCTAGACTATGTACTTTTTATATTCGACCCATCAGTTCAGATAACTTTTGTTAAAAGAGCACATGCAGGAGGCGAGACAGAAGATGGCAAGTAGATAATAGTTTTCAAGGCAAACAATGTTCGAGAACGCTGAAGGACAAAGATGTAAAGAAGCCGCCGCACTAAGGGGTATATTTGCCGAGCACAGAAAAGAAGAAGAAGAAGGGAAAAACTCCTTTAAAATAGAGTGATTGGAAAAAAGAAAAAAAAGAGGCAAAATGATGGTAGAATGTTCTGAAAAGATGCAGGGATGAGGCGTGAGTATGAGATTGCCGGATGGAAGAAGAGCCAAAACGTTGGTTCAGGGATGTGAGAAATGAGAATTCCAGATCTCCAGTGGCTTAACCACAGACTCTCCTGATGAGGTTCGTCGATCGCCAGAAACCAATCGTTCGGGGTCATGCAAAGACGGATTCGAGGGGCGATCGAATGTGTGGATGCTGTCCAGACCTCGCACGGAGACATCTGGCTGTCCGTGTTCGGAGGAAGCATTGTGAAAGGAGCCAGCGGGCGTTTGAATGGCGGCCAGGAGGCTGTTCAGCACGATGAACTCCAGCAGCAACTTGATACTATACACCACAGGCTTGAACGTTGTTTGGACATCAAAGTGGTGAGTGAACTCGATCGTCACCAATGCGGCATCCAAGAGCACAGCGATGACGTTGACGAGGACAACATTGATAATGACCCTCGTGCCGCGGGGGCCCTTGAGGGATAGGAGCGGTCGCAGGGAAGTGGTGGTTTCCCAAACGTACAGGGCGCTGATAACGGTTTCCTGCAGGGCGAATCCAACAAGCTGAATCTGTTCGTAAATCGAAAATGGGCGCACAAAGTTCTCGACTCCGTTGTTGGCGCCCAGGAACAGGACAGTGGTTGGAATGTGTAAGATGCAGAAGTTGACAATGATCATCACCAGCACCCAGCGCCGGTAATGCTCATGCGTAGTGACGAGATGAAGTCGGGAATAGAGAACCACCGATTGACCGGTGACCATGGCATACCAGCCCAGACAAATGAGAAAGCACATGGGGAGATTGGGAGCGAGGGCGAAATAACGGAGAAAGCCCGTGACGGCGTGTAGTAGGATTCCGAACGTGGCGATGACCATACTCCAGAAATACAGGCCGCGATAGCGACGAAAGGTGGTGAGAATGTAGAAGGAGATCTCGAGGACATTCCAACAGGAGAGGGTCAGCAGACCGGCTATCACCATGGCCATGGCCTGGGACAGATGGATGGGTCCCGTTTCACCACTCATTATGATGGAATTGAGACCAATTGACTCGGACGGCGACGGGGGGTTGAGAGTACACAGCAGAGAGATAGGGGATCAGCTCGAGTGATCGATCATGCGAGAAGGAGGTGAGTAAGATAGATGGACGAGGGTAGTATCGATGGCCGACGATGTCATTGCCAGATTGAAGAGGTCTGCGAGGTCGGAAGACCATGAGGCTTCACCCCCGGAGAGCTATAGGCTGGCGGAGGAGTATGTGGACTGGATCGATGGCAAGATATATCGACAGATAGGTTCATGCTGCCTTGACCATTGTGAAAGGTCTGCTAGCTATCGTCAAAGAGCTCATCTGAGGCAGGGACAGAGAGCGAAAAGGACCGCCAGAGACGTGGCGGAGGTGATGTGTGAAAAGGAAAGGAATAATGGCAAGAAAGGAAGCAAGAAGACGTCAAGCCATCTGAAACCGGGGAACCTGATCAACATCAGCAACGGTCCAGTAGTCGTGAATAGGGTTCGTGGGGGGTGTGGTCTGCAAAGTTACAGGCTTCCACCAACCGCCGGATTTGCGATGTCGCGACTCACGGACCTCGAACTCTGCCCGACCCAAGGAAGCGGATGGTACGAGAAGCTCCCGAGTCACCGAGTGGAGGAAGTTGAAGATGATTCAAAAGTGGAGGTGGGGCGAGGATCCAAAGACTGAGGGTTGGGAAGGCAGAGAGTAAAAGGAGGGAAGTGGATGGGTGTGTGTGTGCTGGTGGAGATGTCACTCTCTCTGGTACTACGGTAGATCTAGACTGTAGACTCTAAAGCTAAGTTACCCATGTACACCTTTGGTGTTAGTGACCATCACCACGATTAAATGGCCCGCCGGAATGACTGATAGCCTTGATATCATTACTGCGTACAGTAAAGTGACCATTCTACATCTGTATGCAATGTCTCTCCTTTTAAATATGCAGCGCTCTCGATCCATCGATTGCCCCCATCAGCGTCAACTTGCCCGGTGGAGGCAATTTGCCGCTTGCCGTCGCGGGTGATTTTGAGCAGTTTGAATCTTTGGACCTGTTCTTGGACCTTATTAGAGAGAAGCACGAACCTCGCGGTTCAATCATTCTTGGGTTTCTTGTTGCCTTTACTGGCATAGGGGAGACTTTGACCTCTACCTTTTCTTTTTCTCATTCGTGTCTGGTCTGCTTTCGGGTCCGCGCGGAATTAGAGTTTGGGGTACATTCGGGTAGCGGTCCATCGTCCAAAGCAGTAGTAAAGCAGTCAAGGATCGCTGTCGAACAGGGATCCATACGGATCTGCAGTCTGCAGTCTGCAGATAGCTGATACCCAGGACACGACCTGCAATGACTACTACCAGTAGACAATGGTGGAGGAAACCCAAGATGACTCCAAAGTCAAGCCTGCATCACAGCACAAAGTTCTTGTGACTGTGTACTCCATGCGAAGGGGGTTTCTCTGGTTTCTGAATGGCCAGAAGATCGGCCAGAACTAACCGTAGTATGCTTTTGGGGCGTGATGGGAACGAGGCGGTCTTTTCACCGCGAAGGGGAAGATGCCACGAGATGACCATGGTCGCGCGCAAGGACTTTGGTTCATCCGAAGAGGTGAATTGGATGAAGTCACCTGACTCTGAAGGGGATGAGTACGTGATGATGACTTGGGTGACCGCCAAGTACAGTCATAGTAACTATTGTAGATTTGCGCGAGTGCCCACTGAATCCGCTTCCTGCTTTCGGCGAAACTTCGCCGTATCGTCTGGTGGCTCCAGCGTTCCGTTTGAAACTATGTCGGAAGAAAAGTTGGGAACACCTCTTCCGGGACAGGGTCGAGGAAGCGAACGGGATCAGGTGAAGACGACAGCCCATCACTCGGCAAGGCAAAGGCAACAGAGTCAGGTTCGCGATTTTCCGAGAGGGAAAAACAAAGGCTCACAAAAACCTTCTACCCATCGTCGTGGTAGTGGGTGGTCTCAGAAGAGGAATCATAGCCACTTGTTACCCGGCGGACCGCGCACTCTTCCTCTCGAGGGGTGCAGAAGGTGAGGTTGTCTATTGCAGAAATGCAGTCACTCACGTACTGTAGTGTACTAAGTGTAGGTAGTCTTGACATCATGCACTCCGCCTCGACGAAGAGGCGGCCCAACGGTCTGGGACGGGGCAACGATGGGCCAAACCTTAACCAGAATAACCAGAATAAGCAGAATAAGCAGAATAAATTGGATAACCAAACTCCACCGCCTCCACTCGCCGAGCTTCGGAGACACAAACTCTCCACCTCCCAACAATTGGAATCATTCAATCTCACATGCGACTGCACCTCGCAAGACTCAGTGCCATCACCACATCAGTAATAAGATTGACAAAATCGACTTCCTAGACCTCGAAAATCATAACTCTGGGGCTTTTCTTTTTACCACAAAATCATAGAAGTGGACGGGAGATTGACATACCAAGCGGAAAGCAGACAATGCCGCTTGTTGTTCCTGTGCCAAGTCAGTCTCGATCTCGGGCGCAAACGGAATCATCATTTACGAAACAGTGTACTTTGTACTTACAGTACTTAGTACATGCTATGATGCTACATAGTAACTATATACTACACTTCATCTGTTCTCGTTGGCTTGAGCAAAGTCGCAGATCGCCGTGCACATCCACAGTAGAACGGGACCGACGAACGGACAAAGACATACGAATGGAGCTCCTGCAGCAGTGCCAGGGGGATGTTCATCTCTCCTAGACACCTACGACAGAAGTACAGAGTAGTGAGTACAGTATTATTCTGGGTTGTCAATCTGATACTAAGCGCAAACATCCATGTCTAGTCCAGCTTGGCGAGTACTAGTTCTTCCAAGCTTGGAGATCGCCAGCACGGTCTCATTATTACTATGATCGCTATTACGCGCCTTTTCCACTCTCCTGAATCAAAGCTGCTGACTTCAGGACTCTCTATGTCCATATGCCTCCCCTCTCCTGAGCGGACGCTTTTAGCTGCCCTTGGTCTAGTGCCTTCCGCGATCATGCAGCATACTCGCAGACTAAGTAGCATCGCATGACTAGCGTTCCTACGCATCCGAACTGTCGGGTTCGAGAGTTCATGGCGCTGGCGTGGCACACATGGGGCGTTCCACAGTATTTGCGTCAGCCATGCCTATTGCCTAATCCTATACCATGTCTCCGCGAATAAGTGGAGCTCCGTCTGTGTAGGGCCTAGGCTAAGTAGTAGTGCGTGCAATGACTATAATCTGGATTGCCAATTGGGAGAACAATGCACATGGCTAGTTCACAATGAGGAGATGAGAAGATCGACAGTGCAGCAGCTAGTCTGATTCATGATCATAATATTGTATCCCTAACTACCTACTACAATAGGCTAGTACAGTAGTGTAGCAATCCTACTGAGACTTCTGCCGAGTAATTACATAGGAGCTTCCAGGACTGGACAATGGTGAAAGGACTGACTCAATTACTCCGAAGTTCACCCCGGCAAACCAAGTTCCCAAACCAAGTCCAGCTTGGAAGGTAACTTGAGTCAATTCGCTCATCTCATCAATCCACCCTTTTTTCTTCTCCAGAAAGACAATATGTTTGCGCAGGGTGACGATCTCTTGGGGATTTCACATGCATTTCCGTCGCCCTTGCCAAAGACAGTCAACCACTAAGCACATTCATGCACGGCAGCATCCCTCATGCACGAGTCGAGTCGCAACCGACCTCGCCGGTCGATCGGTCGGCGGGAGTCCGCACCAGCGCGGGCCCGCCTCGAGGCTTGCGGCTCAGGAGGTGGAAGCGCCAACCTTGAGTCCACCCATTTCCAAGTCCAAGTGATTGTTCTAAGATAACTAGTATTACTGTACACTGTACAGACGTTGCAGTAGTACCTTGATCTGTTAGTTGCCTAGTGACCTACCTTAGTACCTGTGGCTGTTAGTGTACTTGGATTCAGTACCAAGAACGTGTGATTCCCAAATAATTCAAGTCTCAGAGAGGATCAGGAAGAAGCCCAAAACCCCATTCCTACCACCATCTCCACTTTGAGCTATCTGACATGATCATAGCGCGTTGAATGAGGCTGTAGTCCGCTAGTCTCTAGTACTCTACTACTGTAGCTGAGACCTGATCAACTCTCATGTCTCTCCCATGGCCACGAGCCTGGAACCCGGTCGCCGACGAGGCAGCGAGAAGGATCGACGAGGGGTGGGTTCCCGTGGTCCCGAGTTTCAGGTAAAACTACGCTCTTTTTGGCAGGTGAGATTGGGGCAAAGAGAGGATGTCGACAATCTACATACTACTACATGAAAACATTCATGCAGGATACAAAATTGAAAAGCACGGTACGGCCTAGTCAACTTCAACAGCGCGCGTGCAGTGCGACTACCCGTCGCTCCTGAAAACGTCTTGTTGGATCGATCTTACCTTGCTGCCTGATCTGGTAGCTTAGGGGACTGTTCGACCTAGGAGGTGGCTATGGGCGGGATTTTAGTTTGTGGCTGACCTGCGTGCGGTCGACTTCTGTCGGAGGGAAGAGATATTGCTGATGAAAATAGCGACCAACTGAGTGATTTCCAGTGCGGTGTATTGTCTACGCGCGAGCTGGAATTGGGTTGATGTTTCGAGGGCCGACTTGCTCCAGTGGATTTCGTCTGAGACTTACTCTCGGGACCGTCGGGTCGGATGAGCGTATTATGTTTGATGTTAGTCGAGACGTCGGAAGGGTCCGAGTAGTTGTCTGTTGAACAGATCGCGTATGATGATTTTCAATAGATATTGTCGCGTGTAGAATGCATATGGATGTCATGGATTTATCGCTGTACTTCGAAATCAATTCCCACAAGGTCAAACCGAACCGCGCTCGAGCTGGCGCAGTGTAGTATCACTCGAGTTTCAGGGACATGATTAGAAGCTTCATATACATGGATTTTCTGAATGGCAATGTAAAATGCACATTACGAGGCAAATCTAAGCATGAAGGGAAAAAATGGAAGAAGGAATGTATGGTCGCTTGCTTGTGATGAGGCTTCTACACACCCAGAGCCTGAAGAAAATTGACGTTGAGATCGTATCAGGACGGCAAGTCATTGATATCTCAGAGAAAGAGAACATTGGGGGAATCATGTAAAACAGAAGAAAAGACCACTCTCTAGGGTAGATATAAAGAGTGATGGGACGAAACCCATAGAATGAAAAAGAACCCAAGCATGAAGGCATCGTGCATCATCTCGTGTGACCATGGAGGTTGAATATCCTACCAGCGGATAACCTTGGTAGGGAAAAACTCGTCAATGAGCTCCACATAGTACGGCTTGAGTTCGTCTGCACTAGGGACGTCGTCACTCTTGCTGTACAGATCATAGGGATTGAACGCCTTGACGGCACGGAGCATCTCCCGATCATGATCATTCATCAACTCGTGGTAGGCACCCGCGTTGTGCCACGGGTAGAAAGAGTGATAGCGAATCATGGCAAGAGCCTCGTCGGGCAGCGTAGACTGCTCCTTGGCGATGTGATAGAGATACTCATCATGGCCCCAGGAAAGCATGACCTGATCGAGGCCGCAGCCGGGACTATAGATTCCAAATTTGGTATCGTAGATCGAGTGACCAAAGTCTTCATTGTCCTGGAAAGACTCTCGGCCATAGATGATGCGCTCATCGAAGGCGCAGCCCACAGGGAAGGTGTCTCCCACCACATCCCATTGACCCTGCGCGTCAAAGAAGAAGAGCAATTTGCCAAGATCATGGATCAGACCAGTCAATTGCATCCAGCGAGGCTTGCCGTCGCGGCGAATCGCCTCGGCCGACTGTAAGAGATGTTCGATCTGAGAGAGGCTAGTGTCGGGGTCGGACTCATCGATCAACGTGTTGAGCTTTTCCATGGCCTCCCAGACAGTCATGTGGGCGCGTGTCTTGCTGTGGAAATCGTGACGCGCCTTGAGGTTGTAGGCCACGGTCTGCTTGGCGTGTTGCTCCTTGTAGAAGTTCTTGACTCGGTCGCACGCATCCTCATACTGGCGGAAGGTGGTCTTGTCTTTGGATTTATCAAACTCGGTTTCGTCGTACAGGCCCTTTTCGGTCGCTGATGTGAGGGTGGTCTTGAGAACATTGACTTCATCGATGGCATCCGACAGTTCTTCAAGAGCGTGGCCATCTCGTTGCTTATTGAAAATAGGCGTGGCCGGGGCCTCGTTGGCAATCGCGACAGGAGCCATTATGGCGCACAGTGGTTGGTGATGGAGGCTGGCTGATCCGGGTACTTGATAGTCTTTGCTTTTGACTTGCCAGTGTGCAAAGTTCACAGCTTGATGATTCTGTGAAGACAAAGTCGTTGGAGATGTTTTTTGAATCGATGCCGAATAACGATCTTCAAAGATTCTGCTCCATCTTTATGTAATGTTGGCCCTGGACTCCACGACTGACTCGACTCCAGGTCAATCCGCGTCTCGATTTCCGAGATGGAGCACAGCATCATGGCTGTGATCCAACGCTGTTCGTTATTTGTGCGCTCTCGCCATCAGCCCCAACCACGCGGCATGATTTGCAGCAAGAACGGAGCGAAGAGGAGCATCGTGGAGCTTGTCACAAGGCCAGGTCGGATTCTGGAATCCGTGCTGGAATAGAAATACCTTGTGAGGTGGATCCCCATCGGAGTAGCCAAAATCTGCGTAGTTGTAATTGGGTAAGCTTCTTTGAGGTGGAGGTGGAACCGAAGAGTCATTCGACGATGCAGGATTGCCTGGCCCGCAGCTGGCGGGCTGTTAGTCAGCCTGCATTATGGCCAGTCACGTGGCAGACCCTGGATTCTAGTTTCCGATCGGGTTGTGACTTGGAACCAGGATTCCCCATCGGCTTCATACTTGTACTTGGGGGGGAGAGAGAGAGAGAGAGAGTGGGGACTGTAGTCTAATTCGAATCAGGTCATGCACAACATCCTTGTACATACCACAAGGGTCGACTGACTGCTTCAAGGCACGTCAACATTGAGATCACGTCACGAGGCATCGAGGTCTTATAATGAAAGATGAACTAAAGACAGGGCAGATACTCAACATAGTGTCTTTGTCTACCTGTGGAACGACCCCGTCCTTATCGCCGTACTCAGTGTGCTTCCCGTAGACACTAGTCAGTCATGTAGTTCTTGTGAATTGCCACATGTTTGATTTACTTTTGGGTGTGGGAACTCCAATTCTATACCGTCAATCCGATGATCTGAGCGCCAGAGACCATTCAGTCTCGTCACGATGCTGATGCCACACGTACTCTGCCTACCGAAAATGAATGCCTGAAGTGTGATTCGGAGGAACTGGTAGAATGTCTGAAATGACGAAGACGCTGTCCGTCCGGCTACGTCCCGTTTAACCGACAATGCGGGGCACCGCCTGCGTCATCGTGCCTAGATGTACCTTATCTTCCTGAATCATGTACAACTCGGCCTTTCACACGTGAGCCTTGGATATATTATCGAAAACAGCAGCTGCTAAGAGAAAAGGCCTGCAACAGTTTTCAAGCATCACAAATACCTGGAATTGAACCACCTTGTAAACTAGCACATGTAGAAAAGGAAGCCTACAGCAGGACCACACGTACGGACCGTGGTTCCCCTCACCCCCACGCGGGGTAACGGACCATCCCAATTGAAGCCTCCTTTGCAATTGTACAGTCCCTGAGAACCGCCTCGTGTGGAAATCGAGCCATGCCAATTGATAAAAGAATGTCCACGAATCATCGGCCGTGAATGGTATACGGTAGTCGGCCTCTGTCGTCTGTCGGAGGATCATTAGGTCGAGTGGACCGAAGCGATGACCGAAGGAATGCCCCTCTTCCTCATGTTGTCTGTTCACTTCTACTCCAGTTCCGACTCGTGGGGGTTTTACTTCTTACCCCGCGTGTCTGGACTCCTGACTCGCAGACTAGTGTGAACTGTGAACACTGAACACACCCGTCATCACGTCAGCTCTTCTCTTGACTAGTTTCCGTCTCCCGTCCATTTTCCCCTCGATTCTCCCTTCCAATTCACCTGTAACCTCACACAACCACCCTCCCCCCCCCCTTTAAACCCTTCAAATCATGAAAATGGCCGCTGCAGACGTTCGCTTCCGATTGAACACCGGCGCGGAGATCCCCGCGCTCGGCTTGGGTACATGGCAATCAGCCCCCGGCGAGGTGGCTCGCGCCGTCTACCACGCCATCAAGGTCGGATACCGCCACATTGACGGCGCCATGTGCTACGGCAATGAGAACGAGGTCGGTCAGGGTATCAAGCAGGCTATCGACGAAGGCATTGTCACTCGCGAGGACCTCTTCGTCACCACAAAGCTGTGGTGTACCTATCACACTCGCGTTCAGGAGGGATTGGACGAGTCGCTCAAGAACCTTGGTCTTGACTACGTGGACCTGTACTTGATGCATTGGCCATTGGCCATGAATCCCAATGGTACGTTCTATTCCCCCGTCACTGAGACAGGGGGCGGAGACAGAAAGACAATCAGAGAATATCCTACAGCTTGACGGTCCCTCTACGGCAAAAGTATCGAGTACATCCTGTTGACAAGCCCTTTCTCCTCTCTAGGAAACCACCCCATGTTCCCCAAACTCGAGGATGGCTCGCGCGACGTTCTCCACGACCACAGCCACGTCACCACCTGGAAAAGCATGGAGAAGCTCGTCCCCTCCAACAAGGTCCGCGCCATTGGTGTCTCCAACTACAGCGTCAAGTACCTTGAGGAACTCCTTCCCCAAGCCTCTGTCGTTCCCGCAGCCAATCAGATCGAGAATCACCCCTCCTTGCCCCAGCAAGACATCGTCGACTTCTGCAAAGACAAGGGCATTCACATTACCGCGTACAGCCCCCTCGGCAGCACTGGCAACGTCTTGTTCAAAGCTAAGCCCATTGTCGAGGTCTCCGAGAAGCGTGGTGTCTCTCCCGCTTCTGTCTTGCTCAGCTGGCACAGTAAGAGACCCCCATCGCTCATTTCCTAACCGAGTTTGCTATCCTATTTCTGTGGCTCAATTCCAAAGTATCCTAACCTTTTCTTTTGCTTGCAGTCGCCCGAGGATCTTCCGTCCTCGCCAAATCCGTCAACCCAGATCGCATCGAAGCCAACCGCAAGGATCTGATCCGCCTTGACGACGACGACATGGCCACCATCCAAAAGTACATTGATGAGCTGGCTGCCACCAACTCCTTCCAGCGCCTTGTCTTCCCCGCCTTTGGCAAGACTTTTGGATTCCCCGACAAGGAGTAGACATTGGAACCAGGAAAAATTGAATGCCAATATCATGATGATTCATCTAGATATAGAGCGGTCATATTGTGGGCAAATTACAAATGAGCAGAAGATCAGCGACATTGACTACAGAGTTTGTTCATGCGAGACCCATAGAGATACAAGACATAGCTACCACTATACCTGTGATTTGTGATACCAATGAAATGAGATACACGAGTTCATTCCAATGTGAAGCTCAACCCTTATGTTTTGTACTTTGAAGGCTCTGATCCTAACCCTTTCCAAACATAAAGGAGTCGTAAAAACTTGGCTGACTAGCATATTCCTTCTACAAGAAGTCAGCCAAGCGCCTTACCTGAGTCACACTTAAGCAATCTACACCGAAGGTGTATCAATAGAAGGATATTAGATTATGCAATACTGCATTAATCGAGTCGAGGCCCCAGTAGAGTGTGCCATGATACATGTTTCGCCAAAGACTTGGGGAAGCACAAGAAGAAAATCAAAATCAAGACCCCAGACACGCCAGACACGCCAGACCACGTCTCATTAAATTCACTTCGTCGTCGTCAGGTCATGTGCATCGGAATCGCATAATCGTACATATCGTGGTCGGGGCTTGTCAAGCGCCCACTTTCCGCTCGCGTTGGTTTCGCTCAAAAAGAAGAAAAAGAAGACAAGAAAAGTGCAAGCGCAAAGACAGAAAGGAAAGGGTGTTATGGCTTTCAGTTCGATGGTGTTGAGCTGGTGTGGAGCCATGGGTATTAGAGAGAAAGGGGTCGTGTGACAACCATCTCCAGGATAGATGGTATGAACCCAGAAGACAATGAGTAAAGAAGAGGTCGTATGACAACCATCTCCAGGATAGATGGTATGGACCCAGAAGACAATAAGTAAAGAAGGGGCCGTATGACAACCATCTCCAGGATAGATGGCATGGGCCCAGACGCAATGAGGAACGGTCTCAGATGCGAACTGATCTCTCGGCGGAAGGAGAAGCAACTGAAGAAGAGGGACTTTCAAAGAACAGGCGGAAACAGCAGGAAGCTAATATTCTGGCTTTTCAGACTCCTGGGTGCTAGTGTTGTCAACATTCTGAGTGTCCGTGTTCTCCTTGTCGCTGGTGTGGATGCTTCCATCCTTCGTCATGGTCACAGGAGGTCGATAACCGGGAACTTCATGGCCAACCATGACGCGGCCAGGGTGAGGGCTATCAGCCCGCTGGAGATGGTAGTCCACGAATTCCTTGAATCCCAACTCGGCCCAG
The DNA here is from genome assembly GCA_014839625.1 of Penicillium ucsense. Lineage (NCBI taxonomy): Eukaryota > Fungi > Ascomycota > Eurotiomycetes > Eurotiales > Aspergillaceae > Penicillium > Penicillium ucsense. The sequence continues at coordinate 65,256 of WIWV01000044.1, forward strand.
TCTTCTGATTTGACTTTGGCGTGTCCGTATCGAATCGCCTCACGCAGTGCCTGTAAGCGACGCTCTTCCCGTACCTTCATGACCTCCTCGAGAAGCTCGCTTGTCAAATTGCCTTGTTCTCTCATGATAGCGGCGGCAGTTCGAAGGACGCGGTATGGGAGAGTGATAAGCATGGCCGAAGGGACAAGGATTGCCGGGTCCTTAGGGCGAAGATCAGCGTAAGAGGGCATGCTACCAAACCGAATTTTCTCAAGACGGAAGTCTCTACACGCCGAATATGGAAGGGTGTGAAGAGGAGGCGGAATCCGGGTTGGAGTAAAGCGTGCCTGAGCACGGTGGTAGAGCTCAAAGTCTGGGGTGATTGCGCCAGTGATGAACTTGAGAGCCGCAGTCTGAGCCCGATCAGCCTGGACATGTTGGAAGTCGTCAAAGTGGTCAATCCTGACGACGGGGAAACCAGAAGAAGAAAGTGACAGGGTCACCGGAGAGAAGGACACTTCGGGGCAGGTCACCATGTAATCGGCCGGGTTGATACCGAAATTGAGGATGACCTCGGCTGTTTCCCAAGAAAGGTGTTCGAGAGCCATGTCGATGCCACGCTGGGTGATCTCGTGGCGGGCGAGGAACGCACCTGTAGCAGCGTAGCAAAGTGCGAAGTCGACCATTGCACGCTCCACTGAGAATGATGCGGTAATTTCGTCCTCTGAAAGAGCAAGCCCCCCCAGAGTCGCCGCTCGCAGGGTCGCGCTGCCCACCAATGGAGTACCGTACAGGGTACGGAGGGCCATAACAAAGGCCGCCGAGGAGGCGAAGGAATGTCCGGTTAAAGCCCGGATGTCGTCAACCCGCCCTTCATGATAGCTTTTAGCTGCCATCACGCTACGCAAGAACGGGCTTGCTGCCAGAATCACACTGTGTAGAGGGAAGACAATCCCATCAGAATCAGACTCGGGACTCAGGAAAAGCTGAATGTCCGCAAGCTCAGGATTGCCGAACATCGAATTGAGATGCCAGGTCAGGCAAGCCAGTGGGTCAATGAGCCCAGCCTCCTCGGACTGAACGAACTCGTTGGTCGCCTGGTCTTGTGATCCCAGAGTGCCATTCTCAGCAGTCGTCTCCATTTCGGCGTCGAAATACAGGCTGGAAGACTGCATGTCGGCCTCTTCAACGGTCACTGAGCCCTCGGAGTCGATCAATGGCTCACTGACAGGCTCGCCCAAGCTCGACTCGGGGCCTGCCGACTCAGACATGGCACTGGCTTGTTCGATGAGGGCAGCCGGGAGAATATCCCGTTGGGGGGCGACGGAATGGAAAGGAGCCCCAGGGAAGAAAACGGGAGGAAAACCATAGGGCCAAAGGGGGAAAGCCCCAGTGGCAGCGACAGGAAGGGCGGGCGGCAGCTGACGATACTCAGTACTCGCTTCAATCTCCTGCGAGCGCTGATAGTATCCCAATTGACCTTGCATCGGGATTTGAAAGTCGCTACTCTCACTCATGTGGTCTGAGTGGGCAGTAGCACCACCGACGTTCACGGCGGTCTCGAACAAAGCGCCTGCTTCCCGCGCCTTCTCCTTCTCCTTCTCTACCTCAGCCAGCTTGCGCTGGCGCCACGACTCCGTATTCACGATACACGGCTCAACGTACTCCTTGACAGGAGCCGCCAAGTCCGTGCTTTGAGGCTCCGTGGATGCCTCAAGAAGAGGTGTGCCGACTGGCTCGGCATTGCGAACACTCTTCTTCTTCCACGCCCGCTTGTTCTTCTTCTTCTTCTTGTTGCGGCGGCCTTGGGGAACGGTGGTCTGAACCGCAGAAGAGGCGACGGGCGACGCAGCAGGCAAAGCGACGGGCGAAGTGACGGGCGAGGCGACGGGCGAGGCGACGGACGACGCAACGGGCGACGCAACGGGGGAAGGACGGGGAGAAGGGGTACCAACGACGTCGTTGTCCGGCTTGTCGGTGGTCTCTGAAACGACCCGGGTAGCAACTAGGACGTTGCCCATCTTGCGCGCCTTTCTGTTCTTCTTCCTTTGCCGGGCACTTCGGCAACGAGCCCGCTTGGTGGGCTCGGGAGAAGATCCAACGACGTCCGCGGGGATCGTCGCCGATGGAGCAGGGCCTGTTGATATGAGCCGTCAGTATAGGTACGATTATAACATGAAAAGTGTGAATCACTTACTATGGCCGCTGGCTTCAGGGACAAGCACAGCGGAGCCCGGACGGACGGAGGGGGAGGCGGAACCACCACCAAAGACACCAACAGGAGCAGGAGCAGGCTCAGACTCAGGCTCAGTTACCTGGTTCTCTGGGCCCAGGACGGCAGGCACTGTGTAAAGACACCATATGTCAGCAGATGATACTATAAGAACAGGAACGCTGGTTGAGATCACTTACTTGACTCAGCAGCGTGAGCTGCTGGTCGGAGAGCCAGGGAAGAAGTGCCGATGGCCTGGTCCAGGTAGAAGTCAATCGACTCCACGGAGGTCAAGTCGTCCTCCTCTTCAGGTAAGGCCTGTAAAGCCTCAGTCTGCTCTTGGGCACCCTCTAGCAAGTGCACCAGCTGTCCCTCGACTTCGGTCTTCGAGGCAGGGATCCCGGGGTAAGCTGGTGGCGGACTGTTAGGTCCGGAGGGGCGAGGAGAAACAGACGGAAGAGGGAGGCAGCCTTCCAAGTGTTCACCGCAGGAGTCCTGGCTGGAGCAGAGCAGCCGCGAGACAGGCGAGCTTCGCTCTGATGACGACTGAGTCTGCCGGTGAGACTGAGCCTGGGGTGGCCGGTGAGGTGAAGCAGGCCGGAAATGAGACGAGCTAGGCTCGGTTTCTGGGCCTGGAAGTTGTTCAAGATGCTCTGTTGATGCAACTTGAGAGGGGGACTTGTAAGGAGGCGGCTCGTAGGATGAGGAAGAGGAAAGAGAAGATGCAGGTCGAGCAGGGGCATCACGATCAAAATTCGAGCGGGCGGTGGAGAGAGACACGGCAGAAGTGTTGTTGTGCTGCGATCTCTGCTCTCGGGATTCTCCAGGAATGAGGCCCCAGTCCTGTCGTAGCTCATAGGGGAGTCTCTGTGTCCAGTGTGGCTGTGAGGCTCTTCTAAATGGTCCAGCCACCACAAGGCGACGAACAAGTTCACATTCCTCATGTTCCTCACACTCCCCACGTTTCTCACTTGGGGAAGACATGTCGATACACGTCAAGTTGAATCACGAGTCGAGTGATGAATCGAATATTTTCGAGTCTTGAAGGTCTTTGAATGGCCCTATGCAATAGAGAAACGAATATTCAATGGAGAAGGAATGACCAGGCTTGATCACGGGTTCGTGAAGTGCGTGGAAACAGGGTAGAAAAGGTCGGTAGACCAACGAGCTGATCTAGGAGCCAGGCGATGTATTAAATGCCTTCGAGTCTTTCCAAGACTGTGTGTGATAAAGAGATGAATATCCAAAGGGAAGCTGGTGATCAAAGTGAATCACAAGATTATCAAGTGCGTGGAAGAATGGTAAAACGAGCGTCTCAATAGAGAATTGAGAATTAATTGAAGAAAGAATATAGCCAAGGTTGAATATGGGCGTGGTGAGAAGGGAGCAGGGACGTGGTGGAAGAAGAGTTCGGAATCACGAGGGAGTCTGAGGGGGGGCTAGGCTTATATACTGGGAAAATCGCACTTGTGAGAGCAAACATTTTCTTGTTGCCACGACGAGATGACTGACACCACGCCGAGCCACTACTGAGCGTCAAAATTATCCTCTTTCCTCCTATGCGCCGCAAGAAACGAGGCGGAAGCCCCGTCAAGAGTAAGTATTTTCCTCTTTTCCCTATTGGGTTCACGAACACGCCGGATCGAAGTCGAGAGTGAGCGTGCACGTCTTACCACTTCTGTACGACTATGATACAACACCATGATACAGTAAGCGTGTAGCTCCTCACTCATACAGGTCTCGATCAAAACCATCGTCATGAAGGTAGTCGGTGATCCGGTCAACCCACCTTGATGCTTCATGCTGATATTCAGCCTTCAGGGCTTGTACTCGCACGTGATTCAAGGTCATATCACGTGCGCACTTTATCTTGACTCCACTCAAAATCGCCCGCAGTACAGTATTCAGCACCACCGAATTTGTCCGTCGATAAACATGCGATATTTGAATTATTCCAGGCCAAAAGGAATCTGTGTCAGCACAGAAGTAATAGAGCTTTGGACCCTGGAGCTTCAAGACAAGCGAGGTGGCTCGCTCACTTCTGCGTCACCTGACAGCCAGCTTTGAGTATTTCAGGAAGGCTGGACTCGGGCGGTGACAAGGCCCCCAAACAATAAACATGAATGTGATACATGTCGAAGAGATGTGAATTATACGATACGTGGATTCCACGCAGCTGTGTACCGTAAATCTCTCGTGGATCGTCGGATCCATCAAAAGTATTGAAGAGATTGTCAGCCCAACGAGGCTGAAGATGTACCGAGCTGTTGCCATACACCTATATGTAATACGTCATCTGTGTGTCGACTGTATAGGTTCCTATAACAGCATATTCCCTGATTTATATACTCCTCTCAACCGAATTTCCGAACCATGAATAGGTACCTACCTTTCCCTACCAGCTTGGTCGATAATCTTGGTGGTGGGTCTGTGTGTTCTTTCAGTCTAGAAGAGCGCAGTCACGAACATGACACGCGTCCGACTATTCTAGAACCCTTCTAGAACATGATCTCGGTGAGACACGCGAAAAAGAGATATTGTATGACTGCGAGTCAATTGAGTGAATGGACGAGATGAAACGTAAACTTAAACCCACTAGGTCTAATCCATTAAGATGAGGATGGTATTCGTATTCCAGACCGAATGAATTCAGACGAAAGTGTCGATGTGAGGTCCCATGAAGTAGAAACTCTGACGTCCTGCAATCTACACGCTGTGCAGGAAAGCTTTCATCAAGGGGACGCACTTGATATGCAGCTTGCCAATTGCCAGTCCGGTGCAGCTCATTTTCGGCTCAAAGGGACGGTCGCCACCGCATGATTCTATGAATATGGAAAGCCTATCCATGAGTCTCTGGTAAATTCGAGGTCAAAAGTCTACTACTATATGTCGGAAATTGTTTCATCACCATGAGTCTACGGAATCCGAGTGGCCATTCTTGTGATAGGTAATAGATTGAGAACAGAAGGAGTCAACAGAATCTGGCAGTATGTATTGAACAAATTGAGACGCTCAAGGAATGCACCAGGTGGTATATAGTCGTAAAGAGTATGAAGAGAATGAATAAGACAATGGGCCCAGAAAGAGACAGTACATAAAGAGCAAGCAGAGCGCATGTGAGGCTCGGGACAAACAGAAAGGGAAAGGTATGAAATCAAAGGATAGAGCAGTGGTGTTGACAAGGACTTCTTTCTAGAACATTCCACCATTGACAGGAATTGGAGGTGGGGGATTGGAAGGCAGCGCCGGAACTGGAACATCAGTGAGATCCTGGCGAGCTCTTGCATGAAGACTGCCGGTCTCACTCGTGGATTTACGCAGGCGGTTGCGGGAACGCGGGCGCTTCTCATCGTCGGGGAAACAACTTTGCTCATCAAAGGCGCTGGGAACGGGAGATGATGCCCGAGAGTCATGCTTGTCTGATTTGAAAGCACTCAGGATTGTTTGAGTGCCCCGACGACGGCGAGGATTCATGGGTGGCAGAGGAGGAGGTGTGGCGCCTTGTTGCGAAGAAACATAGGGAGTCGAGTTGCTGACCGGAAGACCGACTAGGGGCACATTGGAAGTCGAGGACACTAAGGTTGGCTCTGAGATGAGCTTCTTGTTGACGCTTCGCTTCTGGAGCAGGTTACTGCCTGGCGTTCGCTGTGGCAGGGAATGAGCACTGCTAACAGCCGCAGTTGGGTTCCCAGCGGGAGATTGGTCTTCGACGAGGGGAGGAGTAGCGTTGGCCGAGTAAGCAGGGGCGGCAGGGGGTGGTCGCGGAGGGGCCCCGATCATTGACGAAGTCTGTGTTTGTTGGTATGCAAACGGCCGCTCAAATTGAAAACCTGGAGCCCCTGAACGACTGGTACTACGGTACCGGCCCGATGCGGCGGAGGTGGAGCGATCATATGTCATTGCTTCGGCATCTTCAGACGTGCGAGTTGAGCTAGGAACCAAAGGAGGACGGTAATTCTCAGGAATGACGAAGGTCTCACTCGGCAATGAGCCTGCTTCGTTCACAGTCTCCAAGTCATCACGTTCACGATAGCGCGTGCGGCTCTTGGATCGGCCGGACGCGTCAGAACCGGAACGAGAGCGGAATCCACTATGAGGGGAGGGCCCGCGGCTACGACTCGATTCTCGGGATTCTTCATGACTGGTGCGACCGACAGTTGGAACGCGGGACCGGACGGATCGCTCAGACCCGACATGGGGTGAGCTGAAGTTGGGGTGGCGACCAAAGTTTGGACCAGATCGATCTTCCTCACGCCATTGATCTTCGGAAACCAGAGCAGGAGTAGAGCCTGCATTGTTTCCATACATCATGCCTTTCAGATCGGGCTTACCCATACCCTGCTTAGCGGCCTTGTGCTTCAGAATGGAAAAAGCATTGCCAGCTTTGATTCCGCCGATGTCAGGAGTAGATCGACCAGGTGCAGGACTGGTAGACCTGCTTTCGCTCTCAGCGACGCTTCGCAACTTCTCCTGAACCTTGCGTCGACGCTCTGCCAGCTCGATCTCGAATTCTTCACGCTCTCTCTGGGTCTCAGTGCTGGCACCACGACGGTGTCCGTATTGGAGCTCATCCTTCCAGTTGGACACGTTTGAGTGCACGTATTCAACGCCATTTGCAGCGCTGGTGTTCGATGAATCACCACTAGAGCGATTGGCGGTGTGTTCTGACGAGTGGTGCGAGGAGGGTTTGGGACTTGGTGGAGTAGTGTGATCGAGGCCCAGCAGCGCCTCATCTGGGGTGGTGGCAGGAGTGCTCAGCTCAGAGGGAGCCTCGCCAGTTGTAAGGTAGTTTGAGGTCGACTCCTTCTGAGTGAGGCCTGGGGAAGGCGGAGGGCAAATGGAAGATTGATCGCTTACTTGGCGCAGATGAGACCGAATGAAGCCGTTCAGGCCGAATGTTGGTGAGTCTGGCCGCTGAGGAGTATCGAGGTCACCGTCGGCAGGTACGCTAGGCTCATTCGGAATTTCATCTTCTTCGATCGGCTTGAGGTCGCCAAGATCGGAGTATCGAACCTCGGGAAGAGTATCCATTGGCTCGTTGATCGGCGACGTCGGCTTGGGGCCAGAAGTGATCTGATGCAGAGAGTGACCGGCGTCCGTGGTCATGGTGGTCACAGACGAAAGGTCAAAAGAGTTGTGATCATTCATGTCTTCGGCAGAGTCACTGGCAGTCGAGTTCGCGTAAAAGGTGGTCAATCCAGGCTGGCCGGGAGAGGCCTCGACACTAGATGCGCGGGATCGATCGACGCCATTACTGTAGTTGGAGGAGGCTGACTCGGCTCGAGACCGGTGACTGGATTTGGAGGGTTCCTGCGGCAAGGGACGGTTGGTAGGGGGTGGCCGTGGTGGCGGGAAGGAAGGGTTATGTCCTTGGTGCATCTGCAGCTGGCGGCGCATGAATTGTTGCTCATCAAATCCCGTAGCAGCACGATTGAAAAAGCCCATGGCCGTGGCTTTGCCGTGGTCCTCGGGACTGACAGCAGCTGCCAAAAGACGTTTTCCCTCGTCAACCTCACTGGATGGGGGACTGAGCGGAGGGACGGCTCCTGAGCTGTTGGTCAACGGCAAAGCGTGGTCGCTAGGGGTATTTTCTGCAATGGTGGGCGGTTTGGACGACGTTGCCGAGGACGGTGGACTCGCAGGCAGGGTGGATGTCGTGGTCTCCGTCGTGTTGAGCTTTTGGAGGCGATCGCGAAGACTGCCGACGGAACGCGAGAAATTGCGGTTCATGGGCACTGAATCTGTGGCTGGGGATCCACGCTGGCGACTGAGGCTTTCAAGACGGTTCAAGGTAGAGGATTGCTGATTCTGGGCGGTTTGGTTGAGCCCTTGTCCGTACAATCGTTGAGAACGAACAGAGCCATTCCGCGGATTCGACATGGCGGATGGTGAGCGAGTGTCGCTTGGAGCATCAGGGTGAATCGACGCCTGAGGAACGGCGTCTGGAGTTTCCTCAACCGAAGTCGCACCAGATGAAGCTGGCGATTCGAGCGCAGAACCCGAGGCAGTCAAGGAATGAGTGGGATGCCTCGAAGAGAGGGAAGCGGTACCCTCTGATTCTTGTGTGGTCACATGTTGCGCGATGTTCGCATCTGTTTCTTCTTCAGCAAGCCGCCGCTGCTCTTCCTTCTCCTTGAGCCGCAATCTTTGGAACGCGGACATATTGAGGTCGTGTTCGTAGACGAATTTGCCCAATCCACGGTTCGGTTCCGTGGACTCTGACCCTGTTCCGGTAGGCGTTCGAACGGGAATACGATAGACTTTCTGGCGACCGCCAAACAGGTTATTTCCTTCTGTTCGGCGAGCACGGCTCATGATGCTGCCGCCTGCACCGCTCTGTGAGCGATCATCGTCGGTGCCATATCCTGCGTCAAATGCAGATGCGTCCGAATCGGCGCGTCCGAGAGCAATCGATGGGCGGCTCCCGTCGTTGGAGGAAATCTCATCGATGTCCGTCAATAGGCCGGCACTGTTACCAAAGATGTTCACTCGCGAGGTTCGTTTGGGGAACAGAACGCTGTCGTCACTAGCTTTCCCAACCACGGTGTCTGGGTCGTCCTGCTCTCTTAACATGCTGAATCGCGCCGACAGTTTGGGCATGAGGAGACTGGTGCGGAAGTCATCCGATGATGGCAGAGCGTCTGACAAGTCTAATTGAAATTGCGACTCCGCAGGCCCCTCCGTCTTCTTGGAGCTTTTCAGGCTGAAAGGTGAACTTGAGGTGGATGACACTTTCTCCAACTCGTCCGAGGCATCCTTGCCCTTTTTGTTCTTTCGAAACCGATGCATTTTGGGGGGTGTATAAGTTGTGTGGATGGGGGGGTCACGTCCCTCTCTGACGGATCACCCGCGGTTGTAGAGTGAGTGCCGATTATGAAACAAACGAGTGACTTGGCTTTACACATTCATCAGATCAGCACATTAGTCCTCCGACGAGCTGACTTTCGTTTCAGTGGGGTCAATTCTTCCCCGAGTCAACTCACAGTGAAGATGTCCTTTTTAGTTGAAAAGAGCGAACGGCATGGCATGCACACAGATTGAACACGATGTGGAGTGCGGTCGATGTCGAAGATGTAGTACACCGTCTTATTTTGTGACTAAGTCGGCGGCGTCACGGAGACTTGAACAGGCAGCTGCGGCGCACTGCAATTGTCTTGTCCGTGTTTCAGGATCTCTGCCACTTGTCGGCGGATGAGGTTTGTTCAGTCGCCAGTTAATGAGCTCCAATCAAGCAGATTTCACGTGTCTGCTGGGGGGGGGGGCGAGAAAATTGACCGATCACACGAAAGGAGACTCGAAAGGGAGTGTGAGGTGGCGGAGTCGACCTTGATGGGAGACGGGTCGAAATGGAGGGAATACAATGGGAGATGGGATGGCAGTAATTGTTCGGAATTGAAGGTAAAGAGAGAGTGGGCGACAAAGGGCCAAATTGAATTGAATGAGCGACAGGTGGAAGAGGTCAAAAGAAAGAAGGAGGCGAGAGAGAGAGAGAGAGAGGAGAGAAACCTCGTTTAGGAATGCGATGCGTACAAGAAAGTGCGGAATGGGGGAAAGGAAACGCGCCCGAGCGTTGAGGGTGACGCTTAGCGTTGGGTCTTGGTATCGATGACTTTGGGGCCTGGGACGGGGCTAGCTTGAAAATGATCCATTCTCAGGGACCAAGAGAGGGGGGGGGGAAGAGAAACCGGTAGAATGAATAGAGTCGCGGCATACATACTTCATGATGATGATGCTAATGTTCAATTAAATTCTGATACAGTAGTAGTATCCGAGAAATTCTATTATGTAGATTGACAACGCTGGAATTGTCCCTTCCATACACATTCTCCATTGGGGATTCAATTTGCGGGTGTCAACTTGTCAAGAGACCGAGAGAGGAAACGAGGAAAAAAGAATAAGTCAAAAAAGGGCCCAAAACCGAATCAGCAGCAGAAGAAAAATAAAATAAAATAAAACGGGGCCGTCCCAGACCTAAAACAGACTAAATCGATTTAAAATTAAATGGACTGAAGCGTTCTGGATCTTTTGCGAGCCGGTTCGTCCTCTGTTGGTGTCCAGTGGTCCACTATCGCGGGCGCACCATTCAGGTGTTCGCTCACGAGTTGCAGGAGCCTCGAATGATGAAACTGAAACCAAAAAGAAGCATCTGAACGTGAGACTGAGGGGGGGAATGGAAGTCATCAGTATACTTGAAATGGAGCCTGTTCTTGTGGCATGCCAGTCTCTCCCACTCTGGGTGCCTGTCACCTGCGGAGCAATGCCCATGAGGTACAAGGGGCTTCCCGCGCTGCTTTCCACGGATGCACACTGGGTGGTCCTGGTTCTGGTGGCCGAGAGCTCTTGACGGGATCTGCAATCGCAGGAGAGTCGGGTATCAAATTACCAGGCACCGTATTCAGTATTGTCATATATATTGTCCCGTACGGCGTGTCGTACTGTGACTACTGTCACGACTCACGAGTCACTAGAGTCACAACTGTGCCTGACAGGCTGTCAGCCTGTCAGTACAGTCTTTAGTATTGACGCATTGAGTAATGAGTAATGAGGAATTGTGTAATGTGTATTGATTATGGTCATGTGATCTATCGCGCTCATTTGTTCTTCGCATTTTAATCCATAGGGCATTGAGTAATGACTCTAATGAGTACTAAAAGTACTAACTAGTTACTAAGTTACTAACTACAGTACTACTAAGAGACTAAGAGTACCTGGTAGTAACAGTACTATATAAGTACTAAGGGAGAGGTACTCAGTGAGTCAGTACTGGCGCCATCAAATTCAACCGACTCGGATTTTCCGCATCTTATCGGACACCAGTCACACCACAACCTCGACCAGCATCGCCTTGAGCGCGAGGAGCACAACCCTGTGTCTCACTGTCTACTGTCTAGAGATCTAGTTCAATCAATCTATAAACCGACTTGAAGCACGCAAGTTGCATCTGTGGGCATTGGCAATCCCCGTGTCCGTGTGCTTCCCCTCGATCAGAATCCAAGCACGCAGAGGGTGCCGCCGTGCCCTGTCATGGCATGTGGACCCGAGGCTGGATAGCCACACAAACCACCACGGACAATGACCCACGATGCCCACCGAGGATTCTACTCCAGATTACTCTTCTGACTACTGTGTCTCTCAGAATTTACACTCCAGAAGTCCACAGATCCTCCACCAGCACTTGATGGAGTCGATGGACTCGATGCTACAAAAGGATGGTTTCACGAGCACGCAGTGCAGACTCAGAGTCATACCAACGTGGGGGGGAAACAGTTCTGACCGTGGCTGAAACTGGTGGAGTGTTTTGACTGTTCGGCATTGGCATGCTCAATAATCAAGTCTTGAGGATCCTCGAACCCCGACAGGACACGGAGGACAGTCAGGTCAGGACTGAGGACACTGACAGTGACATTGTGAGGGAAGCAGCTGGATAGAGGAGTAATGATACTGTACTCAGGTACTGTATGTAGTATGTACTGTATGTATGTATAGCCTTATATTTGTGAATGGCGAGGCTCTTGACCCACTCTGATCCTTCGAGGTCGAAAGACAAACGTTGGGATTCCTCTCCCTATCCCACTAACCGGCAATCCTCCACTAGCGCTTCCAAAAGCCCTCCTTGATCGTTCTAGTCGTTCCAGCATCGCGGAGACGAGACCCAGTCTAAACAAAATCGTTCATGATTGAACAGCGGGCGCAGATCAGAGAAAAAAAAAACATATCACCGCGGCCCAGAGTGCCGCTGGTTCTGCTCCCGAAATCCCACTTCTGGGGGTCATGCCCGGAAGATGATGGATCGCGGACATTAGCTTCTTCGGTTCCGTGGGCGAACGTTGTGGCTTCACTGGCTTGAGCTTTTCAGCTGCCTACCTGGGCATTCGACTCCGTTCCCCGCGGGCGCGACGGGTAGACGACACCACGAAAAAGCCTTGACTTGCCAGACTGGGGCGAATGAGACACGGCCGGCAATCCACTGGGCTTTGCTCATGACAGCCGAAATCAAGATTGACATGGGAGGAGCAACGGTCCCAAAAGGATCGAGTGACCGTGATCATTAGCCTTCTGGGGCAGCACTAGCAGTAATACCATCTAGATTACACCTTAGTGACCTTACAGTCTTCAAGTATCGTATATGGTCTGCAGTCTGAGTCTGAGTCTGCAGTCTGCAGTCCGCACCCGATGATCAGATTCGATAATTGAACAATGCTCCTTGCATGGCCCGTGAAGAGCGACCTGCAGCATGATTGCAAAGAGCAATAATTATAGGCAATAAGCCACAGCCAAGACTTAAGGATTATCAAAAGGGGTTATACCGAGATGCATAGAATCATGCATACGCATGTCCATTGTCAATGTCCACCCTTCAGCTTCCGTCCGGCCACACTTACAGTACGCACAGGAGAATACGGCAGCTCAAGGCAAAGTTGATCGATCCATGACTCGTAACAATGGCCGAAGATCTTGCATCGAGCCTGCTGCCGTATGAAGATGCCATAGCTGACCGACACTATTCAGTAGTGTATCCACTCCTTCATGTCATACGAAGTCTTTGTAGTTCATCGAGTTGATCAATGATGACTCGCATTATGAACAACACATAAGATCCGTACCAGATTGTCCAATGCTGATCCATTGCCTGGCTCCGGATCTACAGCTCTTATACAGATGAGAATGCAGCAGGGCTTGCCCTCCACCATTCCCTCCAATGTGGTACATTTACCTATCGATATGCTCCCAAGTAAATAAAGGAAACAATCGGGCTGAAGCCGGAGACATTGGCCACTTGCATCATACTTCTTGAATATATCGAATCCTGCAGGTCTTGGCTCTCCGGGGTTAGGTGAGAAGACGCGATGAGATCATTCATATTTCGATGGGCACGAAAAGCACAGATCACAGCCACTGGGGCCGCAATCTGGGACAAATCTAATTTCGGCTCGGGAGCTGGAGGTGCCCAAGAGGAGAGGGAATAATGGGTCGATAACACTGAATACCTAGGGCTATGTAAGCCCTCAACCTAGTACAGTACATACTTGGGCACAGGGCCACAATGCATATTGAACCAAACGAGATTCGACGACCCTTGTCGCAAACTCTGTTTTTTCGTTGCCGTGCAAATCCGGGACAACAAAACCGAGGCTTCGAGGAACAACCTTAGAGAATGGTGGACAATTGACACAATGTGATGTACCGAGTGGGAAAAGGGATTGAGTTTTGTCGCACCCCCGGCGGGATGGAGTGTATTGATGATGGTTGGTTAAGCAATCCGATGAAGCTGGAACCTCATACCTTGTTACAAGGAGATCGATGGTGCTTCTGCTCCGTATGGCTGATCAATCAACCTTGAAGCAAGAGGGTCTCCAGCTGACATCCATTATGTTGTTGAATAGGCGGGAGTCTATCCTCTATTGAGGTACTCGAAAGCCGTGCCTGAGCCAGATATCGAGTCTTCCAAATGATCGTGTTCATTTTACGAGGTGTCATGAAGTGATCAAGAGCCCCCCAATACTTCTGTAACATTCTATCCATATCATCAGGTATGAAGAGCCTTTCGTATTATATAAGGTAGCTGGGTTGGTAAGATACCTTAGTGATATAAGATTTTTTATGATACCGCTCTCGTCTTTCAGAACAATACACCGTTACAAACAGTCCGAGCTCGGGAGACGGGTTATTTCCTTTGATCGCACTTTTGTGGACCCACTCGAAGCTCTCAAAGTTCCCCGTTTATTGTGATTGGCTTTAGCCAGCGCGATGCCCCTGACTAAAGCCCTAGTTGTGTATGGGGCGCCTTGGCACTGTCATTTCAATGCCGCCCGAGGGGGAGAGATGGTGAAGGGTCAAGACTGAAGACTTCAAGACTCAAGTCCTTCTGTCCGACTCGTACGGTACTATGTACATACACTTGTACGATATTCAGACCTTGATTATTTACGTACAGAGTGACTGTGCATAACGAGGCAATCAATGACTGGTGCCCGAATCCGTGCTTCACTGGGTTCAGTGGATTCAGTGGATTCACTGGACTGTGCTGTTATGTACCCCTGGGTGGGTTGGCTATCTGCCGGAGTGTGCTTGTCTGCTTGATGACTGCAGAACGGGACCCATGGACACCCACACAGGTCATCGAATTGGAGGGTACGGAGAGGAGGATTTTCTGTGTGCTGATCCAGAGAAGAGCTGCTCGTTTCAACCGATTCAATACAAAATACAGACTCGGTAGATTAGAGTAGAAGTGCCCCCATTGGAAACATTGATAATAATTTTGTAGATGGTTTGAAAGTCTTGGTCTAGTGAGGGCAAACGTTCAGAGACTGTGGAAGCCTAGGGGGAGGAAAGCACTCATTAGAGGAGGCCACGGGTCCACCAAACCACAACAGGCAAGTGAAAACGGTATCCAATTCTAACGCTTCCAAAGATCGTACTGGAACCGATCCAGATTCCTGATTCCTCATTCCAGGTGGCAGGCAGGTGCGGCGCTGTCGCTGATACTAGCGCAGCAACGCTAGTACGCATCGAGACACGAAGGTCGGGTCTCGGTGGAAGTCCGCAGCAGGGCCTTGAAGATTCGCTTCTTCTACACATCACTCGGTAGTCACTGGCCAGTGTCACTGGTCAGTAGTACAAGTGTACTCCTTTGCACGGATCGTTTCGCAGTAGATGCGTTCTTAAGAAAACGTTGGCAATTGGAATCTATCACGCTTCAACCCCATCTGCAACAGTTAGAACGGTTCCCGCTCAGCCGTATTTTGCAGCACCTGAAACGCAGACACGGGGAGCCATGACATCGTTTCAGCTCAATCATCAGACATTCGCAAGGGGATGAGACAGGCTTCGAGGAAAAGAAAAAGAGTCACTGTGTTGATGCAATAGGTTTTGGGGAGGAATTGCCGCGATGGCGTTCAACTCGATCTCTGTCACCTAGACTGACGATATATTCCATGTCGAAAGCATATCACTTTCAAGCTGATGGCACTTGACGCAGTCCTCCGTAGTACTTATGAGTAATATGGACCCCATCTAGATCCATTGCCCTGCAAAGGCAATGACTTGCAAGCCATGCCAGTCCAAAGATCATTGGCTGGTACCCCCCACTGAGTCTCATCATCGAGATCTAGACAGTGAATGGACGAGTTTGGCGAAATTACTATGGAGTATGGACACGCTCCGTTCTTCTTCTCCCCTCCCCAGTGGAGCCCTTTTGAGTTTTCGTTCAATTTACACTTTGCAAGGTTGCTGGCACGGGCAAAGGAAGACCCAGGAACAGGTCAAACGACACACGACCGGTTCTTTGGGACCGGTGGGGCCCGTTTATTAGGGTGCATCTCTGGAACCGGAATCTCGAATCTTTGAATCGCGAATCTCCTCCCGTCGCGGGTCTCCGTTTCCGCGGCTCGGGCTGCCTTTGTGTAGAACCGTAGACTCAAGACTGTGGATCAGGCAGCAGGCACTGTGGGATGCAATGATACATGCTCGACATCGAAGCTGCTCACCCGACAGAACACAGAGCCTTGACACACGCTCATACTACACTGCTGGCATCGAGATGACTGACATCGACATACTCATCAAGGACGCTTAGCGCTAAATTGAATCCACGTGGGTCCGCAAGATATTTATTGATCCATTCCTTCCGGCTTCAGCAGGTCAAGATTCAAGAAAAATGAAAAGTCTTGATGTCATCGCCGAGACATTTCATTTCCCATAGCGCGGAGCTTAATCAGTCGTTCCAGAACGCGTGCTGAACCACGAGTAATGTTGCGGAAGGACCTGAGCAGTGAGCAGGCGGTTCGGGTGGGTTCCAGCTTAGACTGGAACCCCTACATGATTATTGTGATGGAGCTTTCGGCGAGACCGACTCGACTCTCGATCGCCGGACGTTCAAGCATCATCGACCCTTGACATAAGCAGCTCAGCACTGGACGAATGTCTCAAAGCGAGTCTGTTGTCGGAAGATGGGAGCCGGCATTTTGTCGCGCGTCTGAGATGCTAAAAGTGGCCTAGCTGAATGAACGCCATGTGCGGGGGACCAAAGTCCAACCTTGGAAGACAGCTGATAGATAAGTTATACCCGGAGGTTAGGTTTCCGCTCGCTCGTTCTCGACAAAGGTCACAAGGTTGGCCGAGTTTTCAAAAGAAAAGTCTCCAACGATAGCGTAACCCTCCAGTCAATCGCAGTCTGGTCGTTGGAGTTGAGATCAGGTAGACTTCCTTTGCGCTGTGCTTGAGGAAACACTAATGCTTGGTACACATCTTCAATCATCTTTCTAGGCAATATATTGGGCGGCCTTCTATTTTCATTCACCCATAGGTCGGCGCGACACTCCCGGAGTGACTTGTGCTGATTTTCCATGCACCTGAACCAGTGAGAGGACATCATATTCGAAAAAATCGGACCAGAAGATCTCCCCAGTCCGCATAATCCCTCATAGGAGCTCGATTACACTGTCCGAACAACGCGCTCTATCCTGTTCACAGAGGTCTCCAATCATCGGCAGTTATTCGCATAGCCATTACCGCATAGCTTCTCAACAAAAGGCGATGGAGCCCGGGGGCCGCGCAATTAACGCTTGTTTCATGGCGGTCAGGCTTAGAACCTAAGTAAAAGGCTCTCCGCTTAGAAAGTCTTCTTCCCTTTTTGCTTTCAGACCTCAATCAAACTCCATCTTTCACAACAAGTTGACTGTCTGTAGGCTAATTGCGATGAATGAATCGCTCGAGAAAGGTGGTGTCGCATACGGATGGTCACTTGACAATCAAAGCCGGTGTCAGTATACAACCCATGTGAAACTTTTCTAACGGTGCATCTAAGCGGACTATGTGGTCTATTGGATGAGATGCTGTCCAAGAAGACCGGCCTGGCGAGGAGGGCCCCAGAGCAGAAGTGGAAATCAGAATGTTAGACTATAAGCGAATCATACCGATATCCCTACCCCGAGGGTTCGCATAGGTGGACCTCCTGATCAGAGCCCCCAAAAATAGATATCGCCGAGCAATTCGTGGATATAAGAAAGAACCTGCTTCGACGTCAAAATCTATTCAGGGTACATGTATCGAGCAGAGCCCAGCCTTCCAGCTATTAAGCTTATAAATTACTTTTCGATCTCAAACCCGGAAACCGTTTCACTCTAACAAGAGCTATGGGATACGTTGGCCCTTAGCCTTTGCTCCCTTCCATAACTAAAGATAGAGAATCTAAGGAAGTAGCCACCGAGGTATAAACCCTACATACTCTTTACGACCTTAATCTAGGCAACATCATAGCTCAAGACGGAAAGACTGTCGGTATACTTGACTGGGAAAATGCTGCCTTCTTCCCTATCTGGTATGAGTACCTATGTTTCAGCGCCCTTCGGATTTACGGACATGGACATGGAATTCAAGAGACTGCTTCGACGCATGGAGATCCGAAGGCATTCTGGACGGGTATGCGTAATCTAAGGGAATGCCCAAATCAGGAAGAAAAAGGTCAAAAAATCTCGGTGAGACTATCCTAGAAGATACCGTCAGCTATCCAGACTTCTCTGTAGTGTAAGTAAGCTAGGTACAGGAGATTCAAGCATGAGGGAGCAATCAGATTAGTTATTCATGCACTCGCATTGATCCTAGTGCCATCTTCGAACCCGTTCATACTCATATTGCCGCTCGGAGTAATCTCTCCATTCCGTCGAAGATTGAGAAGGCTCATCGGAGATTTTGCGAGCATAAAAGCCTACATCTTGGCCCATACAAGGGAAATTTGCGCCCCCCTCGAAGCTTGCCAAGTTGTCGTCCTCGAATTCAATGGACCCGTCTTCGGGATCGAAATGAAGTTGGCCCTCCAGCTCTCGGCACTTCAGTCGCAGCCAATACTTGCGCGACGGGGTCTTTCTTGCGTTGCGCTGTTTGGGCTTTTTTGAGACTTGATTTCCAGATCCAGATGCCTTTCGCTTGGACCCTTGCTTAAAAGTTTCCACCTCCGACTCGCTGGTTTCTGTGGTGTCGTCCTCAAGTGAATAACTTTCGTCGAAGTCATCTTCGCGATCAGCCTCACGGCAATATTCATCAAGAGTCTCTTCATCTTCTCAAATTATCATAATCCCCTCAAGCACTCCGAAGTCAAAATCAGCTTGAAAGACTCCGGGGCGGTCAGTTTCTTGGATCTCGAGCGTGAGGTCGAATTTTCTCCCATCTGCGTAATGACCCTCAAAGCAGGCGCTGTCGACAATATAGCTGCCCACAGGAGACCGATTCTTCGAAACTTTAGAACCGCCCTTTTTTCGAGTGAGCGTCTTGAGATAGTCCTGATGCATTTTGTCTCGGGCTTGCTCTCGTTTTTCCGACGCCTCGGTCAGCTTCCGTGCGGCTTTGGCAGGATATTCCCTGGCTTCCTTCTTCACAGCTGCAGCATCCCACCCCATGAAGACCATTTTAGTCTCAGGTCCAACAGCCTGTTCATAGTTCAATCCGGGGACCTTGTTCGCAGCATCAATCAGGCATTGGAGACCATATTCACTGCGAAGATGAAAAGGCAGACATACGACGACAGTAGTCTTCGTGCGGTCAGGGTCGCCGGAAGTCAAGAAGTACTTTTCCATGGCCCAGGTAGGGTGTCTAGCGAGCTCAGTAGGAGAGAGTCTTTCCAGAAATTGCAAGTGCATCTGTTCCTTCAGCTGGAGAATGTGCTCTGGCACCTTGTCGCATTTCCCAGCCTGAAGGACTCGCTTCATAAGCAAAGTGCCACTGCCAGTGAACTCCTTGTCCTCGAATTTCACACCGTAGTGCATTAATTTACAGCGCACGAAGTCCCTATTGCTCAATGCTTTTCGCCCTAGCGGTGTGAGCTTTGGCAGGAACATTTCCCGGAGCTCAGACCCTTCGACTCGCTCCAGGTGCCCTGGCTCAACCATAAAACGGCCATATCTAGAGACAAACTTGTACTCGCGAGTCCTGCCGAACATGGTGACTAGATCTTGTCGATGGACGAGAAATTGTGCTGCCAGGAGTAGATTCTGTTGATGGAGGAGAAGCTTTGTTGTCAGCAAGAGGGGCAGGAGGAAGGTGGGGCCCGGTGACTCTTGAGGTTGGACCCAAGGATCCACGTCTAGTAGGACTCATCATAAACTGGGGGGATTCATAGATAGATAGGTCATAGCGCGGTAATCCTAAGAATATGGCTGGATTTCTGATGGACTCCATGTGATGAGAGAGATATATACATGTATGAAGCTGGCTCGATGACTCGGAGGTTCTGCCTGAAGGTCCTGCCTGTGGCCTCCACGTGCGTGAAGCCCCATACCTGCCAGTGTGAGTCGTGATAGTATTTCGGGACGCTAGTCCAAGAACGGTAAAACTAACCACATCTGATCTACAATTGCATCATCCATTCCCCTCGATATCAAACGATATCTTTCCGACACAGTCCAACCTGTTTCCAAAGATCTTCACCTCTTCGAAGATGCACGTTCTACTGCTCGGTGGCCACGGCAAAGTCGCCCTCCATCTCACTCCCCTTCTACTCAACCGAGGCTGGACCGTGACGAGCGTGGTCCGGAACCCCGACCATGAGAAAGAGATTCTGGACCTGGGCAAGGGTCGCAAGGGTAAATTGAGCGCTCTGATTTCCAGCTTGGCTGATATCAAAAGTGCTGCCGATGCACAAAATATCTTGCTCTCCACGAAGCCTGATTATGTCGTGTGGTCTGCCGGTATGTACCATAGCCCATACTAAACTATGTGCTTGGATTTTCATACTGCCCCGCATTTCGCAAGCCACGGCCCGCATTATCATGATAACGGTGTTGCGGGGGAAATTCATTAATTGGAGAGTCGAGCTTGGAGCCGATCTTTGAAGATCCCTGTCCACTTTGACTGATCATTCCATGATTGAATGTTACTAACTACATACTTGTTTCTCACGACACAGGTGCCGGCGGAAAGGGCGGACCATCCAACACCATCGCCATCGACCAAGAAGCCGCCAAACACTTCATGACCGCTTCCTTCGCATCCCCTAATGTCACCAAATTCCTCATGGTCTCCTACCTGGGCAGCCGCAAGAAGCAGCCTCAATGGATGCCCAATGAGGAATGGGCCGGCATTGTCCACGTCAACAACGAAGTCCTACCAACGTACGCCAAGGCGAAACAGGAAGCCGACGAATACATGACCGCGTTGGCGTTCAAGCACAAGCAGGAACCTGCTGCAACACAACCTTTTCAGGCGATCAACCTGCGGCCGGGAACGTTGACTGACGAGCCCGCTACGCGCAAGGTGGAACTTGGGAAGACGTCAAAGGGTAGGGGCACGGTGACGCGAGAGGATGTCGCGATTGTGGCTGATTTGTTGTTGGCGAGGGCGGACACGGATGGCTGGTACGACCTTGTCAATGGGGAGGAGGATGTTGAGCAGGCGGTGGAGAGAGTGGCCAAGGAGAAGGTGGATGCTGTCGAAGGAGAGGATGTGCAGGGAATGGTGAAGCGGTTCTTCCCTTGAGCTTGGGTCTAGTACATTCTACTAGGTGGAGGATCTTGAGAAAGGATGCAGCATATCACCAAGGAATGCCATATGTATTGATGACTAGGTATGTAGTCTGATTTTGCGACAAATGTAAACCCATTTCATCGTTCAGTATATGTGCATGTGGTATCTATGAAACAAAAGTACAACGGAATCTAAAGCTTCGCCTTTGGTCCCTTGGCTTCGTCCTTGAATTGTAGCTTGAGCACACGACGCAGGATTTTGCCGCTGGGGTTCTTGGGAATGGAGTCCACAAAGCGAACCCCACCACGGAGACGCTTGTGAGGCGCAACCTTGCTGTCGAGCCATTTCACAATATTCGCTGCCTCTTCGGTCTCGCTGACACCGGAGGACTTGCTCTTTGCACTTCGTACGACGCAAGCCAAGGGCACTTCGGACCCGTGAGCCTCGCTTTCGATACCGATCACAGCCACGTCGTCGATGCCCACGTTATCAACCAAGATTCCCTCGAGCTCGGCGGGAGGGACCTGGAAGCCCTTATACTTGATGAGCTCCTTGACGCGATCGGTAATGTAAAAGTTACCCTTGGCATCTTGGTAACCAACGTCACCTGTACGGAACCACCCATCCTCTGACAAACACTCTCGGGTGGCTTTGAGATTCTGATGGTACCCAAGGAAGACATTGGGACCACGCACCGACAACTCGCCAACTTCTCCCACGGCAACCTCACGTGGCTCAGATCCATCCTCAGGCATCGTCATGTATTTGGCTTCCATGTTCGGCATCAGCCGACCGACTGAGCCGATGTAGTCATGCCAATCCTCCCATCGTTGAGAATGAGTGGTGGGGCTCGTCTCGCTCAGTCCATAGCCCTGTTTGATGCCGACCTTGATACGCTTGTACACGTTCTCCACCAATTCTTGTGTAAGCGGCGCAGCTCCTGAGTTCATCATGCGTAGACTTGATAGATCGTACTTGTCGACGGCGGGGTGTTTGCCCAGTTGAAGGACGACTGGAGGCACGATGTAGCTGAATGTCACTTTGAACTCTTGCACGTGGGAACACCATTTCTCAATCTCGAATTTTTTCATCACAATCAGATGGTAGCCTTTGTACAAGGCTTGGGTGAGCAGACAAGTGAGGCCTTCGACGAATGGTTAATGCATTGCCTCAGCATGATAGGACTCGCGAAGACAGCAACGGAAGCATACCGTAAATGTGATAGAATGGAAGGAAAGCCAGGAGACGATCGCCCTGGCCATCTGGCCTACCCTTCCAGCTCAAATGACCACCTTCAGCAACGGCTTGTTGCAAAACATTGGCAATGATATTTCGATGAGACAACATGACACCCTTTGGTACACCCGTGGTTCCCGATGAGTAGACCAAGAATGCAATATCCGTGCTGGCGTTGACCTTCGGCCGGCGGAACCGCGTAGCACCAGAAATGTTTCGAACAGATGTGAAGTGCTTGACTCGAGCACTCGGATCACGCTCCTCATCGAGCAAAATGATTCGGTCCTCGGGAATTCCGACCTTCTTCGCCGCCGCAGTTGCCACTGCCAGCGCGGATACTTGCGTCGCAAGCGCTTTAGCACCGGAATTCTTCAATTGAAAGGCGAGCTCATCGACCGTGTAGGCTGGGTTGGCAGGCGATATAATACCACCTGCCCAGAGGGTACCCCACATCACCACCGGGGTGTCGATGCTGTTAGGAGTGAACAGGGCCAAAACATCGCCCTTGCGCCAGTCATAGATGGCCTTGAGACCTTTGGCGAAATCAAGGGATGCATTTTTCAACGTGGCGTAGGTATAGTACCTTTTTGTGTCGGCATCCTGGTAGAGGACTGGGATTTATGATGTGTTAGCGTCCTAGCGGTGATACGCTGGTCTCGACCGTTGGATAGTTGCCAATTTACTTACTCTTGTCATCTGGAAAGGGTCTGTCCTTGCGATCAAAGAGAAAGGACCAGATATCGACATCGGGTATGTCGACTGACGGGTAAGTGGAGGAGACGGGCATATTGTAGGGGGCAGACAGACCCGTGCCGAGTGAAGTATGCAAGAGGGAAGTCGCTTGTCCAGTGTAAATGCGCGAGCCACGTAAGACCTCAGCAGTGTGGACTGTGGAGTACTGATATTTTGAGCGAGAAGTATCACAATAGCACAGAGAAGAAGGAAATAAAACGACTTTATCAAGCAGAGAGGGCCCGCACAACTAAATAAGGCGGGGGGAGCTTTAAGTTCTCCGCACTGGGAATGCCGGTTCTCCAAGGAAGCGGGCAGCCTCGGCCCTCAGGTTGCGCTACGCCCACGCTAAGCCAATGATAACCGGTGCCATATCTCGGCTCTAAGTCGCGTTGCTTCAAACCAGCCAAGATCAAGATTGACTGCTACATATATGCACGCCGAATTGACAATCGAGCATCTCTGATTGCCAGCAGCATTGTCTCGGATATTGTCCTGGACCGGCTCTTCCAAAACCGAGATGCAGCTTATACATACTTTACAGTCTACGTAGAGATCGCCTTGTTCACGGGTGTCGGCTATTGCAATGGGGGTGGAGATACGAATGGTCGGCATTTTCGGCGCTGTCGGACCTCTCGGTCATGGTTGCTGATCACTTTGCTAGCACGGATCTGGAGCTGTGCGCCGCAATATCTCCGAGATCTCGTCCCTCTCCGTGCTCGTAGGGTGACGCCCCTGACGGGCTTCTTTCCTCAGACTTGTACTGAGGTGTGGCCGCAACTGTGTCGACCTTCTCGATGCCTTTGCTTCCGCAATTACAACTATTCAGCATGCAGAGTCTTGCGCTTAGTGGTCCAGCGCCCCGAGGATCCGATTTATGTATATATCCAAAGTCTGGCGCACCACTGATGTCTGAGAATATTACGGCCTCTTGTACTTGGAGGGTTCCACAATTGCACTAGAAATTGAGATGAGAAAATTTCAGAAGATTGTAACAATATTGTGCACACCTACCTAGGTAGTCGCCAAGTCGTTTGCATGTACCTAATGAGCTGATAACATCCATCCATCCATCCAGTGTTGGTGACGCTGGGAGAGAGCGACAGAGAGAAAGATAAGTTACCTGTGATTTGGCGATCACGGCACCTATCGCATGCTTGATGGACTGGGGAGCCTGATTGATGACGACATCTGAATCCCCGGACTGAGTCTCCCGCGATGATCTGGCACCAATTGCCCGTGTCACCACATTCAATGGTCTGATGATGTCCAGGCGAATTCAAGTCACAGCGACCGAGGTGCGAAATTAAGCTTAGACTTGTAGATTGAGCGATCGATTCACGACGCTCGATGGCCCGATCGGTAGGGACATCATCATGCCGAGAGATGATCCTGCATCGAGGTGCGAATTAAGAAGGCCATGTCTAGAGAGTCTGGGCGATGTCCAAGGTAAACCCCATCAGTCTACGTGCAACCGCTGTGAAGACATATTATAATCATATCATAAATTGAACTCCATTCCCTTGCACCGGAAAAAGCACCCAGGGACAAGAAGTCGTATCCGTTTGCTCTGTCTTACAATGACAAAGACTTGAAAGAGAGGCAAGGTCCCAAATGATTTTTTTTGTATCATGCCGACAAGCTCTTAATTTGAAATGGAAACAGCTGCTCCGCTCTGGATATACAAGCTGAATAGAGAGGATCCAGTTGGGACAGGACTGGCTCCCATTTTTTCCGATCCAAGCACCATCTCCACCACACGCCACTCCAAGGGGAATCGTTCGAATCGTTTACTTCAGGGGGATGAAACGGGAAGAGTGGGTGGCACCGATACCGGGACGACCGTGCTTGACGGGCTTGCTGAAGGGTTGTTAGATCAAGAACTTTGAAAACATTGCAGACATGGCAGAACGTACTAAGAGATGGAGAACTCAGCCAGGTAGTGGCCAACCATCTCAGGCTTGATCTCGACCTGGTTGAACTCCTTTCCGGAGTAGATACCAATGACGGAGCCGATCATCTCGGGGACGATGATCATGTCACGGAGGTGAGTCTTGACGAGATCGGGCTTCTCGTTGGGCTTAGCCTCCTGCTTGGCCTTGCGGAGCTTCTTGATGAGACCCATAGGCTTGCGCTTCAGGCCGCGGTTGAAACGTCTGCGGGCACGGGCGTGGACAACATCACGGAGCTGCTCGGAGGAAAGGTCGAGGAGCCTATTGAATAACGAGTTAGGTCTGCATGTCCTTTGCCGAAAGAGTCTGTGAAATGATGCAGGGCGCTCGCAGCAACAGCCTGGACAGAGCCGCCTGGTGCCGAACCAATATTTGAGCTTGACTCGCTTTCGCCCAAAAATCGGATCGCAGGTGTTGCCAGGCGCGTGCTGCAAGCCACTGGTGCAGATGACATGGAGTATCAGACATACTGGTCGAGATCGATACCGCGGTAAGAGAACTTGCGGAACTGTCTTCTCTTCTTGATCTCTGTAGAGCGGGTAATCTGTCAGCGATGATCGTTCTCGATGGTCGGTCGGGTTATGTGTGTTCGTGAGGCGGTTTTGTGCGCATGGATGCTCCTCCAAGAATGTTGCCAAACTTGTCGTTCGCTCTTCAAGACAAGAGCCATTTGCCTGTTGCGCAGCATCGAAATATTTGAAGGAATTTGGATTCGCGGATGGGTGCGGACACATTGGTTTATTCGGGGCGAGTGGATGAAATCTGATATTGCAACGTACCGGCAGCCTCCTCGGCGTTCTATAATAGAAAGGATTAGTTACAGGAAAAGTGCGAAATTCAGCTCCAATTTGGTCAACTTACGTATTCGATGTCGGCCATTTTGACGGTGTTTCCTTAGAGCGCGCTTTCCGAACGAATCTCGAAAAGCGAAGGAAGATGGGTTGTCGGGTGGGTTGTCGTATCGCTGAGCGGCCGCCTAGTCCATCTGCCACTGGTGAGGTGGGCAGGGCTCGCCTAAGCGACGGGTAGGTCAAGCCCTAAGCACTAGACCGCTTTCGGGCAAAATTACCTGATCAATTACAACACGTAATTAATTCTTATTTCTATCCAAGAAATCTGGGGTAAACACCCAATCACAATGTTCCTATTGTCTTCGATCGGGATAGAGACGGTAATTGAGATACCCTTTGAGCCTTAGGCTATGTAGATTCTATGATTTTTAGTGATTCTACCCTCTCCGGTACATGAGACAAAGTAATCAAGGCTCAAAGTTGAAGCCCTGAAGCTTAACGTATATCCACGACGATCGCGTCGCGTGGCTGTAGCGTGTTGACATAGTGATCATTACTCAGCCTGCACGATGCGGCGAAGCCTGTTAAAGTTTCTTGATGCAGAAATGGAAGATTTGCGCGAGGGGCATCAAAAAGGTCTAGGCCTCAGGCCTTCTGCGTTTATTTTGCCTACGAGCGATTCTACTGCAATGAGATTCGATGGGAGACAGAGTGATCTGTATTGGCTAAGAGCCTTTTCAAGCCCGGATATGGAGAATTCGTAACTGCATCAGAACAGCCTGAATAATGCACGTGTGAGGAAGCAGCCGCGGAAGGAAACTCGCAAACTGTCCAGTCCATCCAGATGTCTGTTCCCCCAACTGGTCATTTTTGAGGCGCTTTTGACGAAGGCATTTAGTCGAAGAGACCGAATCCCATGTCATCATCAGACTCCTCCTTCTCCTCCTCCTTGGCAGCCTCGGGGGCGGCCTCAGCGGCACCACCAGCGGCAGCACCACCAGCGGCGGGGGCAGCACCAGCACCGCCGGAGGGGACGGAGGCGAGCTTGGAAGAACCCTCAGAGATCAGCTGTTTATAGTTGTCAGTATATGCGAAGATATTCCTTCTATTTGTAGGGGCTGGCGAAACTGACGTCCTGGAGATTCTTGCCCTGGAGCTCGGCGACGACCTTCTCGAGGCGCTCGGAGTCAGCGTCGATGCCGACGGAGGAGAGGACCTCCTTGATGTCAGAGGCAGAGGGAGACTCGTTGCCAGCGAGGGCGAGGAGGAGGTAAGCTGCGAGGTGCTTCATTTTGATGTGGCTGTTTCACGAAGAAAAAATTTTGAATGTCAGCGGAGACCTTTATGTGAAGGATTTGGTGTGAAACAGCGCGCGCACGCCGAGAGTTACTGGCAGTGTCGGTGCTCGTATCAATATCAAAGTCATGGGTCTGCGCGACATACTTTGAGCTGTTCTTGATGGGAACTGAGAAACAATCGATTTAACCGCAAGTTGGGCGGAGACTGCAACGTCGAGTTCTGGCGGTGGTTGAGGAGCAAAAATAACTCGCAAAGCACCAACTTCGTGGGAAAAGTGCGCTGCGGCTCCTGTGGCTGAGTCACCGCCTGGCAGAATATCTAAGCGAAAGTGGCGCGTGTTTGACTCACGTGATATATGTCCATCTTGTCCGTCTTGATATCCAACTTATGCCTCGTCAATCCCCGCTTCATCCTTGTGTCTTGCTCCCCATTTTGGCGTGACCCCGGTTTACCATCGCACTTGTCTATCCGGGCGCCCTAATTCTGCATTATTTCACTCATTCGCGGCGGTTCCCCGTCAAACGAAAGCTTGGGGGTGTTGCGCTCGGAGTCATGAAGTTACAAAGCCAAACCAACCATCGACGGTAACCGGTCATCCGAAACTTCTTACATACTCAGCACAGCATCCCTCACACGCTTCAATCTCACACTCAACTCGCAAAATGAGCGTACGTCCACCCGTCCACCCCGCACGAGGCCGTTCTAAATAGCCTATCTGACAAGTTGCAGTTCCTCGACTCCGTCCTCACGTCCTTGGAGACGGGCAAGCCAGTTCCACTCTCTTCACCGGCCGCAGCTCCGAGGTCATCCGTGCCGGCTCAAGTGGGAAATCGAAAAGCGGATAGTGGTCATGTTGCTCAGGTAGCAGGCTCTTCGAGCTCTGGAATCAAGCGGAAGGCGGACGATCAGTTACCTCGACCGTTGAAACCGGAAGTTCCGCCATCGAGCCGGACCTTTCCTAGTCGCCCTGCAGCATTATCTACAGCTTCCAAGCCCAATGCTTCCACTTCTTCTCCGCAAATGACCAACCAAGGTCTGTCCAACTCAACTTCGAGAAGCATGCCGTCCGCGCCCAGCTCGGCTCTCTCTGCGAAACCACTGCCTTCAAAATCGACGCCCGCCAAAAGCGCAGCCCCGAGACCTACTGTTGCAAAAGTGCCATCTGCCCCAGCAGCTGCCCCTAGACCAGCGGTGGCCAAAGCGACCCCAGTCTCATCGAAGCCGCCACCAAAGGGTTCTTTCGCAGCGCTCATGCAGCAAGCCAAGGCTATCCAAGAGAAGGCTCCTGCTCCAATTGGTATTGTCCGCCACCAGAAAGTTCAGAAAGAAAGGCTGAGCAAAGTTGAGCGGAGAAGACGACTTGAAGAGGCCAAGGCGCAGATGAAGGCTGCGCGCACAGGAAAGCGAACCGCACCTGCAGCTGCCACTTCATCAAGTACCACTGCAGTAAAGCGTCGGACGCCGGAACCACTGTCTTACAAAGGGACGGCCAAGCCAGCATCAAATCCTGAGCCCATCGCGTACAAGGGAACAGCGGGTCGGCAATCTCAGCGTAGTAGTGTCGAACGACGGCCGGCAAAGCGCAGGATGGACGAATACCTCGCCACTGATGAAGAAGACGAGGGTGACTACGATGGCTACGACGATCAGGAGGATTACTACTCGGATGCATCATCCGACATGGAAGCTGGCTTTGATGATGTGCGAGAGGAAGAAGATGCGGCCCTGAAGTATGCGCGGAAGGAAGATGAGGAAGAGTTGCGACGAGAGATGATCGCGAAGAAGGAGAAACTTGAGCGCCAGAAGAAACTCGAAGCTCTGGCAGCGTCCCGCAACAGGCGCTGATTGTTGGAATCACTTCAAGCGTAACAGTCAGCATTTGATTTTCTAGGAGGATGTGGTGTTTTTGTCTTACCCTGCGAGGAGCATCTTGAGCGTTTGCGGTGACACTTTTATCTTTCACACATGGTGCATTTGTGTTCATTATTTCTATAAGCGGGAGTTGGTCAATACCAGATGAGCGTTTGCTTCGGTTCATTCTAAGCAGTGTCACCAATCATATTCCCCTAGATTACCGACTGCTCATCATTACTCCTTGGTTGTTCGTGGACCGGTGTAGACCAAGGCGAGCAGAGGACATGTCCTTGACCGGAGCTTTGTAACAGCGGTCTCCTTCTGTGTCTTGATGGTCGATCGAAAGAACGTTTCTGGCGACAATGAGAGCTTGGTCAATTTAAGATCATGAAGCAAAGCTTACCTCACTGCTTGCCGATGCCTGTAAACAGGTCTGTCAACTGGTTGGCCCCACCCAATTGTGACATCACCCGCTTATCCGGCCTTTCTAGTATTTCTTGTCTCACAGTCACAGAGAGAATCTTTTGCTTTGCAACCTTCCTCGCTATTCGACATGAGTAAAATAGGTAATATGGAATCTATTCATCATGTCTCAACGTCTTCCAAAATCCTGTTCGGCAAAGTCCGCAGGATGGTGCCGCCAATGCTAGAAAAGTTTCACAAAGGTAGGTCGGAAGCGCACGCTGGAGGCGCATGGATGGACTTCAATTTGAATTGCGCAGAATACAGGCTGATGGTGAAGCTCCTAGGGCAACATGGACGGGTTGCCGTCATTGGGGGTTGCGCTGAGTAGGTCATCTGATTTCTCATCATGAAGGTCGGATTTACTGAGATGTTAAAGCTACACCGGAGCGCCTTACTTCTCTGCGATGGCATCGGCCAAGCTAGGTACAATTTCTATGAGTATCGCATCTGAAGCACTCCATTCCAAATGGCTAACTAGTACCTAGGCTGTGACATGGTATGATTTTAATGTAACCCATCTTTTGTCAAAGGAAGATCGAAGTACTGATGTCCACCAGAGCCATGTTTTCTGTGAACGCTCTGCTGCACAGGTAAGCTCTCTCACACTCTTTAGCTTGAACCCAGATAAGAAGACTAATATTCACCAACAAGGTTGTTAAAACTTATTCGCCAAACTTGATGGTTCACCCCATTCTTCCAAGCTCAGATTCCGTCAAGGATCCCAAGTCCATCAATGCATCAGAGTTAGCAGGCCCCATTATTGGCATGCTTTCTCGCCTTCACGCACTGGTCATTGGTCCAGGTCTCGGGCGTGATGGAGTCACGCTTCAAGTCGTCGCTGAAGTGATCAAGGAAGCTCGAAAACAGTCCATTCCCTTCGTCCTGGATGCAGATGGATTGCTCATCGTCACCCAAGATCCAGAGCTCGTCAAGGGTTACAAAGAATGCATCTTAACACCTAACGTCGTTGAATTCGGACGCTTGGCGAAGGCTTTGGGTATTCAGGTCAGCAGCCAGGCACAGGCAGAGTCGAAGACCAGCGAGGATGAGAAGATCAGCAAGGAATCAGCCGCCTGCGAGCAGCTGTCAAAGGCATTAGGCGGAGTGACTATCATTCAAAAAGGACCCCATGATGTCATTTCGAACGGAGTGACCAGTCTCATCTCAAATGTGCAGGGAGGTCTGAAGCGCAGCGGCGGCCAAGGTGACACATTGACGGGATCTCTGGGCACCATGTTGGCGTGGAGAGCAGCCTACCACGACAAGCTCTGGGATTCTGGCGAGAAAGACAATTCTCATGATGCGCAGAGCAAGGAGGATGTTCAAGTCGAGCTTGAGTCAGAGGGCAAGCGTATGTCGCCAGCGACAACACTGCTGCTTGCTGCATGGGCGGGAAGCTCCATTACACGCGAATGCTCACGCCGGGCCTTTGAAAAGAAAGGTCGCAGTCTCCAAGCCAGCGACTTAACAGAAGAGGTTCATCCTAGCTTCCTCTCACTGATCGGTGAGCCTGAGGGTTCAAGCACGCACCTTTAAACCGACTATGTGGAGCAATGAGTGCATCTGTCATGTTCTCAGGCCTTTGAAGTAGATATTCTACCCTTGTCGCTTAATGACATTTGGGGTACTCGTCTGTACATTTGACCCGGCAGAGTAATAGAAATAAGTGAACACGAAATTCATGCATTCAATTTCTGGATCACACCAAATGCCACTGGCCTTCTGTAGGCACCGCAACTTGGGCACCAGACAGGATGTAGCTCGAACAAAGTAGGTACGTGGCACCCAACCTGCGCTGTCCATGAAGGAAAATGTTCTCACTCAAATCGAGCTGATGTGAGCTTTACGAGAAACATGACCAGTAACCCCAAGAAAGTTTCAGTCATCATAGGAGCAAATAGGTAAACCAGGACTACTTTATATGGATCAGGCGACCACATTCAATGCCACGTGCATTTTTGAGACATTGAACGATGGCTTTCTGTCAAGTCAACCTTCTGCGTACTCGGACAGCAACCCCATGTCTCACTCAGTGGAAGCTTCCAATCAAGAACCTCATCACTCTGCAGAGACTTTGACACCTTAACATAGCATTGACAAGGCCCACGAAAGGTGATAGCTTGGGTTTCACAGGGGCAGCGTGAGTCGGAGGGCTTAGCAAGGATGATCCACGATCGGATACTGCAGGTTGAAATGGTTTGTTGTAGGTCAGTATACTGTACCACGTGTTGCTGATCGGTTCCTTTTGTCATATCTTGACTATCTTTTTGCACGGATCCGTCCGACCGCGATTGCATTTAGTGTCCAGCCAACGCAAGGACGCTATTTTTCACGTTGCCGTTATCCCATGCATAATTATAGGTCCTCGAGTATGAGCGCATGTGCTATGACTCGAGGACAGTATATCGCGCGAAGCGGTGTGCACAGCGGCCACATGACAAGTGAAGCCAGCCGGGCAGCATATACGTGTTTCCATTTTTAAACGCTCTTCGATCAATAGCACCGAGCCTCCCTTAGGGCCACCCACCGTAAGGCTGCCGACATTGAGGGTCCAATTGAAGACAGACCTTTCCGCAGGACACGAGCTGACCAAAAACACACCACTCGTGGATTCGTTTGACTTTCTCAACATGCGGACTGGAAGGCTATCGGAATATGTCATCCTCATAGGCATTGGTGATGTCTCGATGCCGTGTTCCAAACCTCGTGTCTACGCCCCGCTTAAGGTTGCAAGGTGCCAACCTTGGGAATGGGGCTGAGCTGGGCATGGGATGAACGATGTAATCCCGGCATCAGAATGTATGAAGTCATCCAAGACAACGCAATTCGGAACATACATGCAACGAGTTCCCTGTCCTAGTCGGACCCAAAGGTCATGAATGCGATGAACGTCTGAGCACGCTGGATAGCTGATTGACGGGCAACAAAATCCTATCCCTAAATCGGCCAGGCGTTGTCTGACACAGATTCGAGCATAAAACTCTCGATATCTCCGGGGAAAATCGCGATCATTCCAGCACCACATCAGACAGACTCGTCAACTGTCATATCGAACAACCCTCACTCGAGTCGTTGACTTTCTCACCCACTTTATACCATGTACCTCACATCTCTGGCAATCCTCCTCGCCGTGGCCTCCTCGGCCTTGGCTAGCCCATATCCCACGTGCGGAACCTGCAATCCGCTCTCGGGTCAAAACAGCTGCGATGTGACTACTTCTTGTATCAATACGGGAACAACCTTCCACTGCGCGTGTCGGGCTGGCTACAAGGCCTCCCGGGCAGACAACGATATCACCAGTCAATATCGTCTGAACATGCCAAACTACGAATTTCTGGTCTTCGTGCCCGAGAATACTGTCTGCGAAACTCCTTGTGACGATCCGTATGCGGCTCCCTCGGAGCTATGCTGCGAGGTGGCACAGTACGATGGCTGTGCCGTCTGAGGCTATTGCTGGGGTTGTCGTCATCCAGCTCGATCTTGCACGGTGGATGCTGCGTTTCATCTATTGACGTTTCGAAGTTGTCGTTTAGGGGGCAACAATCATTGGAATAAGATGAGTGGGGTTTGAGAGAAAGATCAAGATCTAGTATTCATCTTGTATGGGTCACGTACATGACCGTAATCACACTCATTTACTGTTTTATTTGAAAGATGATGCAGGTTCTCACTCCTGTCAGGGCTCAATGCAGTCAAGTAATAAAGTCTTGTAGATCGATTATTTTGTCTGTCCTGGCATATCTGCCATGCGCGAACTTCTCATCCCAGCAGCACCAAAGAAACGTTCAAACCCGACGCCTTAACACCCTTGGCCTTGGACGCGACCGGGTCCACCAAATGCATTCCAAATACGTAGAGGATTGACCCCAAGGCGAAAAACAGGAAGCGCAAGAATCAAGTATGGACCTCAGATTAGCCGTCCATCTCATCGTCTCCGTCAAGGAATACCAGGCGCGAGCCATTTCCGATAATTTGCCAGATCTATATTGGGAGAAATTAGGGTCAGTCGGTGAATTCCAAACAGGAGTAAGGGAAAGGTGAGAACGTACGCCCAGATTAGCATATTCCTCAAGTGTTGTAGTGAGTTGATCTTCGGTGAATCCCTTCGCCAGGACACGCTCCCGAATACGTCTCACGCTAAGCGCATTGTCTTCATCGTCACCAATAGCGGCAGCTCCACTCTCCCGCAAAGTGCGAATCAGAGTGTAGATCTTGCTACTGGGGGTATGATCGGCGCCAGACTCGCCATCGTTGTACAGAGAGGCCTTGCTAACCTCAATGAGGCGCAGAGCTTCGTCAACATCTTCGCGGACGACCTCTTCGCTGAAGCGAAGACGAGCCAAAGCCTGCGAGAGACGCACAATACCCAATAGCGTACGAGGTGTAACGTGGGAGAATTGCTGTTTGCGAGCCTCGTCCTTCTTCTGGCGCTTACGCATTGCGACGTATGCGCCGACCATGTAGTCGGACACGCTTGTGGGCACCACCGGCCGGTAGGTGCGGGCCTTGGCGATATACTGGCGAACTTCATGAGGTGTGAACATGACACCTGCGTCCTCGCTCTCGGGGTGCTTGTTATGCATGTGGACGTAGGTGACGTGATTGGCGAGCTCCTCGTCTGTCTCGCGCGAAGGCGAGTCCAGCAAAAGGAACATAACATCAAAACGTGAGAGAAGAGCGGCTGGGAGGTTGATGTTCTCAACAGGGGAGATACGAGGGTTATAGCGACCATAGAGCGGGTTGGCAGCCGCGAGGATGGAGGTACGTGCATTCAAAGTCGTGTTGATGCCTGCTTTGGAGATAGAGATGGTCTGTTGCTCCATGACTTCGTGGATAGCAGTTCGGTCCGAATCGTCCATCTTATCAAACTCGTCGATACAGCAAATGCCGTTATCCGCGAGAACCAGAGCACCGCCTTCCAACATCATTTCATCGGTAACGGGGTCTCTCATCACCGCAGCAGTCAGACCAACACCACTACTACCACGACCGGTGGTGTACACACCGCGAGGCGCGACCTTGGTAATGTATCGGAGTAATTGAGACTTGGCAACACCAGGGTCACCCATTAGGCAGATGTTAATGTCACCACGAATGTGCATACCGTCACCCATCTCTTTAGTGACACCGCCGATCAACAGGAGCAGCAAAGCCTTCTTGACATCAAGATGCCCAAAGATTTCGGGCGCAATCGAGCGCGACAGATACTCGTACATGTTGCCGGAGTTGCGATACTGCTCGATTTTCTTCAGAGTGCGGTTATCCATACCAATCTCGTTGTACGCCTTCTTGTGCTGAGTGATATTCTGAGCTTCCAAGTATGTATCGGTCAAGAGACCGGCGCGAATGGCACGAAAACCCGTGTATGGAGTGGGCAAGAAGATCCCAGCGATATCAACCACGTCACCAGGGTTCAATTGGCGGGTCTGAGCTCCGTGGCAGTGAACAGTCATAGTGCGAGGGATATGTCCCACCGGCACTTGGTCGGCCATCTCTTGGATTTTGACTTCCTGGAAAGGTACAAACTTAGACGCCCGAGTCGACAGGAAGAGCTGGCCCTTGGTATTGTTCTTCTTGCAGTCTTCCGAAAGGCACTCTGACAGCGGCATGAATTGTTTGGTCGTCACAGGCTGGAAAACTTCACATCCACAAACATCGCAAGTGTAGGCATTGATCTGTACGGCAGGCTTGACATCGGAGACACGGGTGGTAATACCGCGAACGGTGATCAATGTGCCGAGGTGCTCACCACGGACATTTCGCACCGCGAATGCTTTGCCTGCGCGGTCGCTGCTGGAGCTAGAGGGCGTGAGCGGCTTGAAATTTAGTGTGTATCGTCGAGTCAACTCAGGTGGGAACAATGAAGCGACGGGAGCGACATCCATATCCGCCTCCGCCTGCATCTGTTGGGTCTCATTGCGCTTCTCACGTTGAGACATGATCACATCCAGCACATCGTCCTTGAACCTGGGAAAGTATTAGCGGTCAATGTTTCACTATTCAGCAACTCTTGCACACATACGTAATCTCCTTGGTCTCCTTCGGCATGACTGCGTCCACGGCTTGTGAGAAGACATCAATGTACCGCTTCGTATTCTTTTGGATAGAATCAACCAGCTTCAAACTCTGCTGCATTTCCTCCGGCAAGGTCTTTTCATACTATAGATCGCATAGATTAGCCTTTTTTTGTCCTCGTGAAGAGCGCGACGGTGGACTCACAACATCCAAGTCGTCGAGCTCAACGAGAACGTTTGATGCGTCGCGATTGGCAATATCTTGCAGAATTTGCATGTACTTGAGCTTAGGCTCTCGGTGCCTCCTCGCTCCCCGTGTGGTTGCTCCCTCGTCGTCGACATCGTCCATGAAATCATATTCGTCACTGGTCCGGTTCCCATCGATGTGCAAATCTTCCAAAGCTTCCGTCGCAGCAGCTTCTGAGGTGGACTGGAGGGTCTTGAAATGTTGCAAAAAATCCTTGAAGCCGTCTAGTTGCGCGGCGTAATCGACCGGCGCTTGGTATTGCAGCAAAGCCATCGTGGAACGGAGTGCACGAGGATGCGCTCAATCTGGTGCAAATGAGCGTAAAGGATTGTGAGATGGGGCAGCTGCGAGAACAAAGAGGTCCAAGCTAAGACCCCCCTTCTGAGAATCTGAGCCGCTGGGCAGTGGAGCGAGACGCGCAACACGAAAAGACGCGCCAAATATGCCGCTAACTGAATTGGGAATAGTATATCGTCCACGTGTAGCTGCCCCTTCGGATTAACAGTATCCCCCTCTCTCCGGTCACTCGGTCGAAGCCGCCCGCCGTGAGTCAGCAGATCGGCCACTTTGCCTCGGCTGCCCGGAGTTGGTCGACGCTAGTGGCCGGCGGGTGTGGGCTGCGGAGACGAGACAGTCCGGGGGAACCTTTGCTCACACGGTCAAACATCCCCTCTCCTTTGGTGTGTCAACTTACTCTCGTCTTTTCTGTGACTCCTAGAAAAGAAAAGGAGGTGTGCGCTGCAGCTATGGCGCCGAAGAAACCTTCTACCACAGCGGAGGTTGCGCTTGTACCCCTCAAGAATTGCCTTGTCAATCTTCCGCCGTCACTTGTCGCTTTGCTGGTCAATGCCAATACAGTGAGTTATCGAGGCGGGTCGAACCATGAAGTACAATTGACTCACGCCCAAATCTCTTAGCCTGCGCAAAATGTCATTATCGAGCTGCAGTACAAGGCTGCTTCAGGCAAGGCCAATGGCGCTCCGCCCCAGCGGTCATGCTTCCTGGGCTGGACGGGCATGCCGAGCAAACGGAAGCTTGCGCCGGTAGTAGGCCGAGAAGGCATGAATGGAGGCTTCTCAAGGGAACAAGAGATCTCCACTGTCGAGCTCGACACAACATTCGGACGTTTACTAGGTCTTACTGAGGGACAAAAGGTAAACGTGGCTTTTCCACCCATTGTCCGCTTTGGCGCATGGGCTAAACTGACACCTCTATAGGTCGGTCTTCTGGTGCACCTCGATCCACCAGTCGCGCACACAATAAATATTGAGCCTTTGACACCAGAGGATTGGGAAAGTATGTGAAGCTAGTCTGTTGCAAAGTTACGGCCAATTTGCTCACTATTGCGCCATGGTCTAGTCATTGAACTCCACGCCACCTTCCTGGAACTCAACCTTCTCTCCCAAATTCGCGCACTACCAAATCCTTCCTACAATGCCGCACAGGCCGAGCACATGCATCCGCTTGCGCTACATCTTTCGCCCACCTCAACT
Source organism: Penicillium ucsense (assembly GCA_014839625.1). Taxonomy (NCBI): domain Eukaryota; kingdom Fungi; phylum Ascomycota; class Eurotiomycetes; order Eurotiales; family Aspergillaceae; genus Penicillium; species Penicillium ucsense. Next base: position 101,986 of record WIWV01000044.1, read on the forward strand.
GCCAATATCATTGTCACTTCTTTGACACCCGCTCCCGATGCCACCTCTCCATTTGCCAAGATCGCCGCGGACGCTGAGGTGATTGTCGCTCCTAAGGTACGGTCCAAGGCTGGCAAATCGTCGCGCGAAGACAGTCGCAGTAATGCCGGAAGCAGCAGAAAGAGCACTGGTGGTCGAAGCTCAGGTAGCACGGTCCGCCACAAGTCAAGCCGGTCTGACTCCAGAGGTGCATTGTTTTTGAGAGGAGTGGAGCGCACGGCAGCCGATGAGTACTTTGATCCTGAGATGGAGGAAGACGAGAACGAAGGTCTTCGAGTGTGGCTTGGACCAGAACTGCTTGCTTCATCAGAGCTCCGAGGCGCCCACTGGGCATGCGTGTCCGTCGTTCAGCCGGCGGGATTGAAACCTCCAGTTGATCCCCAACAACAACTTGCACAGCAAGAGCAGCAGAAGTCCCATGATGCAGGAACTCCTAGCAATAAAATCGTTGCTAGGCTTATACCTTGGGAGGAGGCACCAGATAGCAGACACGTGGCGATGTCCACGATGCTTTGTACGTCGCTTGGGGCGGAGAACATGGTTGGTGGGATCACTCGAGTCGAAGCTGCTGCGCCGCAGCTTCATCGTTCAGCAGTCAAGACATTGAAAGTGTATCCTTTCATGATGGACGCTTCGAAGAAGAAGGACGGACTCAAATTCGGTGCCGACACGGTAGCAGCCAAGGACGCTTTAGCTGAGCGGCTGAAGGTTCTCTACGGCTCTACTGGCTCTGATACGGGCCTGTTTGCTGGACCACTGACCGATGGAATGATCCTTCCCAAGATTCACAATCATCCTTCGGTTTCGCCTTTCGATGGGGCACTATTACGCTTCGATCCTCCTCTCAAGGGCGCTCCAGAAGAAAGCAAGTCAATATTTGGGTGGCTCCTTGGTTCTGAAGCGAAGCTGAACGTGGAAGTGCAAGCTGAAATTCCTCCCTTCGCCGACTCGGCGTTATCTGCGCTGCCGACAGAAGACTCAATTCCTGAAAGTGTCCCCAATTTGGTGGGGATCGACTCGATCATTTCTCAGGCAATGACAAATCTTACAAAGTCGTCATCTATTTTGTTGACGGGTGGCCTCGGAGCTGGCAAGACGACATTGGCACATTTATTGGCCCATCGGCTCCGTAAGGAGCATCTATATAACGTCAAATATTTCTCGTGCCGCAAACTTGTCACTGACGAGACTCGAATCTCCAATATTAAAGAGACACTAAACCGCCTCTTCATGTCTGCTTCGTGGTGTGCACGCCTCGGTGGCCAAGCGGTGGTGATTCTGGATGATCTTGATAAGCTCTGTCCCGTGGAGACGGAGATGCAAGTTGGTAATGACAATGGCCGGAGCCGTCAGAACAGTGAGGTCATATGCGCAATGGTACGAGAGTATTGCTCTATGAACTCTTCTGTAGTCTTGCTGGCTACGGCTCAGGCCAAGGAGTCATTGAACAACGTCATCATCGGCGGACATGTGGTTCGTGAGATTATCAACATGCGGGCACCTGACAAGGAGGGCCGGCGGAAGGTCTTGGAGAAGCTCACCAGTCAGGACAAGGCTACTACTGAGTCATTCAACGGCCGCGTTCGATCAACAAGCTCTTCCACACAACACACGCAAGATTCGTGGCTTGACCCTTCCAATCCCGGAAGCCGACCCAGTTCCTCCGGGGGTGATGGATTCCAGCTCAGCAGGGACGTGGACTTTCTTGAACTTGCTGGAAAGACTGATGGATATGCTCCTGGAGACTTGGTCCTTCTGGTTGCTCGTGCGCGCAATGAAGCTTTGATTCGCTCGGTGTCAGACCTATCATCCGAGTCCAAAATGATCACATTAGGAACCGAGGACTTTGACAGCGCACTGAAGGGGTTCACTCCAGCCTCTCTGCGTAATGTCACTCTGACCTCATCTACAACGACCTTCTCAGCAATTGGCGGACTATTTGAAACTCGAAAAATGCTACTGGAGACTTTGCAATACCCGACGAAGTACGCACCCATTTTTGAACAGTGTCCGCTGCGACTGCGCTCCGGTCTGCTTTTGTATGGATACCCGGGTTGTGGTAAGACCCTTCTTGCAAGTGCAGTCGCCGGCGAGTGTGGTCTGAACTTTATCAGCGTCAAGGGTCCAGAAATCTTGAACAAGTACATTGGTGCCAGTGAGAAGAGTGTGCGAGATCTCTTCGAACGCGCTCAAGCTGCCAGACCCTGTGTTCTCTTCTTCGATGAGTTTGACAGTATCGCACCCAAGCGAGGTCATGACTCGACTGGAGTCACTGATCGTGTTGTCAACCAACTGTTAACTCAGATGGACGGTGCCGAGGGCCTCTCCGGTGTATACGTCTTGGCCGCCACATCCCGTCCGGACCTGATCGATCCGGCGCTTCTGCGGCCTGGCCGTCTCGACAAGTCCTTGCTGTGTGATATGCCATCGCAGGCTGATCGTCTCGATATCATTCGAGCTGTGGGCGAGAAGCTGAAGATGAGCGACGAGGTCCGCTCCCGTCTAGACGAGGTCGCTGCACGGACGGAGGGACTTTCCGGCGCTGATCTCCAGGCCGTTGTATACAATGCACATTTGGAGGCTGTTCACGACGCATTGGGCGATAGCTCCGCAGATAAGTCCGGGGCCACGAAGTCCGGTAGCGGTAAAGGCTCAACTACCAGCACCACTTCGACCAAGTCATTCATCCAGTTCCTCTATTCTAGCTCCGAGGAAGCCACTCGCTCGGTCACTCTGCCCCCTCCGGCCGTAGTCGCCGCCAAACTTGATGCGATCAAGAGTGCACGACGCCGTCAACGGCAACTGGAGAACGGCTCGGCCTCTGCGAGCTCAGCCCCTGCTGCCGCAACAGCGACAAATGAGGCCGGTGTTGAGGCCGACGGGCTACGTGATGAAATTGTCGTGCGGTGGGAGCACATGGAGCGATCACTCAAGTCCACACGCCCGTCACTCAGTCTAGCGGAGCGAAGACGATTCCAGGGTATCTATCGAGAGTTTGTGGTCGGTCGCAATGGCGAGATGCCTAATGGCGAGGCGGCGAATGAGATTGGAGGCCGGTCGAGTCTAATGTGATCTGTCGTTTGAAGCGGGACATATATCGCGGTGCTTCATTCTTGTATATATATATATATTCGGAAATCCATTGGTACAGTACCCATCATATTCAATTTCAATATTCGAATATGCTCACACTATGGCTAGAGCCCGACTTGAGGTGCATTCCAGGAGGTACGCCATAGGTCGTCCAGAATGGACGAAACGAGTTTGTGGGTGGGAAAGGGGCCTTCCAGTAGTCAATATCATTTACTCTTCGTTTCGCCTGCCTTAGTGAAGTGGAAGGCTAGGTACGAGATCGCGGCTCTAATCTTGTCTAACCCTGGAATATGCTCTTTCTTCCCTTCAAGTTGCTCTCTCCTTGCAGACAAAAAAAAAGTAAAAAGAAGATCAAGATGTGGTCTGAAGCCCAAAGTCCCATTAGCTGGCTACTTTTATCCGACTGCTTCAAAAAACGTGTCGTCCACAAAAAGAAACTCTCCCTCGGGGAATCGAACCCCGGTCTCCCGCGCTTATCAGATTTAGTGACAAGCGGAAATCATGACCACTAGACCAAGGAAGATGAGATGACCGAGTTACTGCTCGACCACTTGGTGCTGGTTGATATGAAGATAACCCAATTTAGTATCATGTAATAATTTCAAATCTTTGGGGCCGGCATCTTTCAACAGTCCAATCATTCTCACAGTGGGTACCACGACAGTACCTAAGTTGAGGCTTGTTCTGGCGATAGTCTTTCGGTTGACTATCAAGAATAACTGAAACTGACCCTTGTTTAACATTGCAAGGAAGGACAAAGAGCAGTCTTGCTCGGGCAATGAGCATCTATGTCCTGTGTTCGACAACCTCATGGGCAACGGCAAGATCAGGTCTAGACCTCAACTGCAAATACACGTATCGCAACAGGTGGCTCGAACGCATGATCTAAGGCGGTCGTCAGGTTCAGAATGTATCATCCATTTGGGCCTCTGCTATTGACGCTTTTCCGTCTCTCGCTATGGAAGATCAAGTGCCATTCCCTAGACCAAAACACAGCCTTGACCCAGGCCTCTCAAACCTGATTACAGCTCACTCTCGTTCGAGCTCAATCTTCCAGTCCACACTGTGGCTCAGTCAGTACCTACTTCGGATAGTCAAAAACAGAGCGATGTTGCACATGAGACAACCAGTCCCAACATCTTTCCTGGAAATACCCAGGGGGTGTCCATCTACTAGGTTCCCAGCGTCGCACGCCGTGGTAGACCACACACAGCATGCACAAGCACCGCGTCGATTCATCGACGACTCCACAGAGGCAGTCGTAACAGTGGACGTAGGGACGTCGGCCAGAGTAAGGAGCGAGCTAGGCGCGGTGAAGCAGAAGATTAGTTCCCTTGACAGAATGTCCGATGGATGCAGCACCCGTCATTGTAGGAGTGCAGACCACGAAATTGGCTTTAATGGAACCCTGGACAAGAGAGAGCTGAGAGAACAGGGGTACTTTGAACGTACTCGGTAGAGAGTGATGTACAGATCGTCCTCGTATGAATAGGGAAAGTTGATGATGGGGGTCATATCCAGTCCTCGTCGGCTGTGGAGTGGTGGGAGCCACTCTCGAACTGGGGCATACCGAAAGTGGGCAGTGAGAGGTTGGCTGAGGTCGTAGTGCTCATCATAGCCCTGATAGTTGAAGCTGCAGCTAGAAGATTCAAGACGAAGCTTGTTCATAGCTCGGTTTACCTTTTGTAGGGGTCGCTGCAGGAAGGCTTTGGCTTTATGAAAGTTTTCTCGGAGTCGGAAGAAATTCTGAAGGAACATGGGAGATCCTATCAGCCATCGAATTCCAAAGACTTGGTGAAGGGGAAGATCATGGGTCAGTGTGCTCATTTACCTTTAAGGCCATATTGTTCACTGTCCACTGTTCATTGTTCAGTCAAAGAGGTTAGAGGTTGTCGTTGAAGGGTTGAGAGAAGAAAAATCGCAGGGCGGAGAAGTAAAGGACAATCAAAGGTCGTGAGTGAGGCCTCATTGGAACAGCAAGTAGTGCGCGTCGAGCGACATGGCTAGCCTTCGCTATCTAGAAGATGCCCTCAACTCGACACGTCCTAGAGGCCCGGCAAAGCATTAAACCACCAAACAATCAATCACCTATTGTTCTATACGAAGAGATAGGCTTGTGCCCATGCTAACGCGCCATGATGATGATTTCCGGCCATCGCGAACTACTTGGATCAGGATGCTCGAGATCCCGATCTGCACAATTAATAGTAGGCCTCGGACTATTCAAGACTCCGCCACGTCTACGGCCTTGGAGATCTGGATGCGGGCGGAACGTGCTGGAACTAGGTTCTATCCTACATAGAGAAAAATGCAGGGATGAAATGATCTGAATCCGCTACCTTGAAAGTAAGTGAGCCACCTGCAATCAATCCGACGTCTGGACGTCAAAACTTGAATGGAGAACAGCAGGCAGGCAGCAATCCCCTTCCGCCTGGTTCATTCTCTATCCAAGGCTATCTCAACCAGTCTCTCTAATTTCTTCCATTCCCCGCTCACAACAGCCTTTGACGTACTTGGATCTATCCCATTTGCCTTAAACTCATTATGCACCTGTGCAAAATTCGCACTAACAAGCCTCTTAAAGCTGGGAACGGTACAGCTCTCACCTTGCCGACTGGCCAAATCTGCCAGCAGATACCATAGCACATAGTGGAAATTTATCTGTGATTCCTGGATCAACGCTGCCTCTCTGGACTCTGACTCAAACCCTTCCTGGGACAAGTAGATAGCAAGCTTGGCAAGCACCCAGCCGTGCAATTGACGGATGGGATGGCCGGGGCTGTAGATGACTGGATCAATGCGCAGGTATCTGATGGCAGCATGGAGAAAGGCTTTGCTGAAGTTGTTGACGGAGAGAAGGGAGAGGATGAGCTGGTCCCGTAAAGAGGCATAGGGCTGGCGGGTGAGTGGCCAGTGTGAGGTTTTCTTGAGGATGTGCATGGCAGTCTCCAAGGGTTTGATTTGTGCCTTGGGCTTGCTGTCCAAGTATGTGGCCGCTTGCATCAGCTCTAGGGCCTCTTTCTCTGCAGTTTCCAGGGCAGCTGTGTCCCATGGTGGTTGCATGAAATGGTCTTCGGGTGTGTTGGTTCCCTTGGCACATTTGGTACATTGGCAGTTGAAGAAATACCGCTCAGAGAGCTCCTTGTGGCGGACTGCATAGGGTGTAGTGGTGTCAATGTAGGAGATGAAGATCTGCTCATCCTTTTTGATGGGACGAATGGCCTTCACATAGAGCTCTTCACCGTCAAAGCCGACGGTGGCATTGTAGTCACAGCTGTGGTTGATCAGAGCAGCAAAGGGATGTAGGTAGAGACCGATGCGGTCATACATGGCCGTAGTCAGATTGAATGAATTGATGTCCAACTGGGAAGACACAAGTCAGTGTGAATTCTTTCATCAGGCCTACTCTGCTCTGAAAAGAGGATCGATCATAATCATTCTTTTCACATACCCGTGCCGCATACCCCATAATAACCTCCTGGCTGACATCCACATCCGAGTAGTTCTTGACCGCTTTAGATAACAGGTTCATGCGATCGAGATGGGCCTGACTCTCTGAGACCTCCTGGACGTGAGTCTCAAGATTGGTGAACAGCTTCATCTCCTCAGGTGGACACTTGTTTTTGGAGGCACGAAGCACGATGCGTAATAGCGCCCGTCCATTGACGGGTAGAATCTGAGGCTTGAGATTCTGGAAGATTGCACACTCCAAAGAATGCCCGGATTTCCAGTCTTTGATTTGACAGGTCTGTGTTCCTTGAATTAGAGATGCTGGACATAGAAAGAATGGAGGACTTGGGTTCATATTCAGGTGAGTGCAGGGGGTAGTCTGTGGAGCTGAGGTTCATGCCCGTTCCATGTGGAAGTCAGCAACATGGGCTCGAGCCAAAATATGTTGGTACCGTACTTTGAGATGACCTCAGCCAGGTAGAACTTCCATCATAATTCCATCAGGCATTCACTCGTCTGTTTCCAGTCAATTGAAAGGAGGAAGAGAGAAAAAGAGAGCTGAAAAGAGAGAATGCAAAAAAGGCAACACAAAGGGATAAAAGGAGAAAAGGGGAAAAAAAGATACCCTATCGCAATATCTCGCAATCCGACATATCGTACAAGCCTTCAATGCCGTCCCCGTCTCCATCTGCCGCTTCCCGAAGCAGCCCGAGCACGTATCCTCCAAGCGCGGCGTGTCCAGCACCGCTACCAGGGGTTGTTTTGCATGGACCACATTTTGGCCGATTGGAATATCTTTTGTGGCAAATAAGCCATTGCCCATGCCATTTGGTGCTGGACCCGGAGAGGCATTTGAGACCGTCGAAGTACCGTTGGGAGAGCTTTTTATGGCGGACTGCATGAGGGTGTGTAGTGGTGTCAATCAAGGAGATAAGATCTGAACGAGTCGCCTTCGTGTGACGTGGAGAGCTTTTTGGTCTTTACTGCTTGATCCAATGGAGGTATTAGGCACTGAGGCAGTGTTAGCAAAAGTCTACCAAAAATTCACATTTATTACCCACCTCTGCCGAGTCGTCGACAGATAAACTCTAGATCCACCTTGGCACCCTCAGGCAAATCAGGCATCAACCTGGCCTCAAGGAGATCCTATAAACTTGAAGGCGCATCAGCTGACAGAGATCATGTGACTGAACAGCCCGAGATGTATGTACTATGTAGAATGTAGATAACCAAGTCCACTGCGCGGCTTACACTATTATAACCAAGGTGATCCTCAAGAGTGGCACTAGACATATCAAGTCTGAGTAAAAGACGTGTATCTGCCTCGAAGAAACTTCATCTGTCCAACGCAGACAGTGATGGTCTCACCTAGGTTTACGACTGGTTCTATTTGGAAGTGGCAGAAAAACAGACATCGTTCGAGACGCTCGTGGACCGTTTCAAGTAAACGATGTCTTGCGTGGCCTAGAAGATCTGCGATCAATTCTGATCCGCATGCATCTGTAATGAAATGAACTGGAGTTCGCGAGACCTTTGGGCATCCGATGAATGTAGTATGCTCACTCATGGCTGGATTGTCCTCGACATGAGGTCACAGCTTTTTTCTGAATTTTGACCAAGACGGAGACACAATACTTTGTCTTCTATCACCAGTGATAATTAGATCTATATCTCATGATTTGACTGTTGCAATGGCATACCCAATTTCATAGAGATACAACGCCATCTCGCCCAGATCAGGGAGGGGGTCGCTCGCGATCTGGCTAAGTTTCGTGCCACGCAGTCGATCTACCATCTCAGGCACGGGGCTTCAGTTGGCACAAGACGCTGGTGGGCACTCATCAACTGTGGCAGATGGAGGATGTCAATTTCAAACTCATTTTAATCATGGATGAACCCAAGCGATTACCATCATGATACCACCTACAGATGGAAGATTGAAGAACAGTATCTGAAATCTCTTTGGGCGCTGAAAACACACTTGAACCAGATCCCAACAAACCATCTTTGGAATGGAAAAAGAAAAGCAACCATCACACATGAATATGAATAGTACACAAGACGACCAGGCCCCCGACAATGGCCTTTTTCTGCCAGGGAGGAAACTCTCAAAATCATCGCGACAACAGAGCACTCAAAATACTCTGCGTCTCCAAATTCGCCTTTGGTGTACCGCACCAAAATAAAAGGAATAAAAGATAGAATGAAGAACCACAAGGAATACAACAAAAGTCACAGAAGATGACAATCAGAGACAAACATCTAACTGCGAAGACAACAAATGGGAATATAAAGGAACCTCCAATCACAAAAAACTTTTGAACTGAATGTTGAGCGGTTTGTGTTGAATGGCTTACAGAGCCTCCTTGCCACCGACAAACTCAGCCCAGGTGCGGACCTCGGAGGGGATTCCATCGGGGCGAGGAAGCTTCTCGTTCATACATTGAGCGAAGAGAGTAGCGGTCTGAAGAGAAGACGGGGTTAGGATACTGTTGTTTGATATATCAAAAGGATTGGAGGTTAGTCAAACATACCTTGGGCTCCATGAACAAGGGCACGCTGAAGTCAACAGCATTGCGGCGCATAACATAGTCCTCGTCGAGCTGGGTCTTGCCACGAGTCTTGGCCAGGTTGAAGACTCCACGAATATCGTACTTCTGGAAGACCTCACGGAGGGCACGCTTGTTCTTCTTGGGGAACTCAATCACGGTGACAGTCACATTGTCCTTGCAGGTGGACTCGAGGTGAACCTTGACCTCGGGGTTGGCAGCGTAGAACTTATAGCCCAGAGGGTTCAGGTAGTTGACAATGGTGGTCAGGTAGGGCTGGGTGATATCACCACCGAGCAGGATACCCTCACCGGCCTCGGGCATGCGGAAGTTCATGGTGGATTGCAAAGAGGTCCAGTAGGCCTCGATCAGGTCCTTACCGAAGCAAGCCATCTCACCGGTACTGGCCATCTCCACACCCAGGAAAGGATCGGCACCAGCCAGACGAGTCCAGGAGAACTGAGGAACCTTGGTGGCAAGGTAGTCACGCTTCTGCACCATCAGGTCGACGGGCTCGGGAACATCACGACCCACGAGGGCCTTGGTAGCCACATCAATGAAGTTAGTACCGAGAACCTTGCTGACGAAGGGGAATGAACGGGAAGCACGCAGGTTGCACTCAATGACCTTCAGCTGGGGCTCGGCACCTTCCTGATCGGCCTTGATGATCTGCATGTTGAAGGGACCAGTGATGTTCCAGGCCTTGGCAACCTTCTCGGCGATCTCCTTGACGCGGGCCATGACAGGCGCCTCCAAATTGACCGGGGGAAGGACCAGGGTGGCATCGCCAGAGTGGACACCAGCGGGCTCAACGTGCTCGCTCACGGCGTGAACCAGGAGCTTACCGTTGGAAGCGACGGCGTCAACGTCAATCTCCTCGGCACCCTCGATGAACTTGGTGATCACGACGGGGTGGTCCGGTGAGACGGCGCTGGCGTTGAGAAGCTTCTCCTTGAGCTCATCGACACTGTAGATGACGTTCATGGCAGCACCGGACAGGACGTAGGAGGGACGAACCAAGACGGGGTAGCCCACGGACTCGGCGAACTTCTCGGCATCGGCGACGGAGGTGAGCTCCTTCCAGGCAGGCTGGTCCACACCAATGCTGTCCAGGATCTGCGAGAACTTGTGACGGTCCTCAGCCTTGTCAATGTCCTGAGGGTCGGTGCCGAGAATCTTGGCACCACCAGTCTCCTGCAGACGCAGAGCAATGTTCTGGGGCAGCTGACCGCCGACAGAGACAACGACGCCGTTGGCGCTCTCCAACTCGTAGATATCCATCACACGCTCGTAGCTCAGCTCCTCGAAGTACAACTTGTCCGCGGTATCGAAGTCCGTGGAGTAGGTCTCGGGGTTGTAGTTGATCATCACGGTCTTCTTGCCCATCTTGCGCAAAGATAGGGTGGCGTTGACGGCACACCAATCGAATTCGACGGAGCTACCGATGCGGTACACACCGCTACCGAGGATCAGAGTGCCGTGATCATCGAAGGTGACATCGTGGGAGCTGGCATTGTAGGTGGTGTACAGGTAGTTGGTGTCGGCAGGGAATTCGGCAGCCAGAGTGTCGATCTTCTTGACCCAGGGAGTGATACCAAAGGACTTACGGCGAGCGCGCACCTCGTCCTCGGAGGCACCGACAAGCAGGGAAATCTGCTTATCCGAGAAGCCGAGCTTCTTGGCCTTCAGCATAGTTTCCGCGGTAACACCAAAGAGGCTGCCGATTTCTTTCAGCTCGTTGTTGCAGTCAACGATGTTCTGGATCTTGTAGAGGAACCACTTATCGATCTTGCTGAGCTCGTGCACCTTGTCCACAGAGTAGCCCTCGTGCAGCATAGCCTGACCAACAGCCAGCCAGCGGCGGTCAGTAGGGTTCCGGAGGACCTCATCGATATCCTCGAAGTGGTCACCCTGAAGACCTAGGTACTTGGGATCGACTTGACGGATAGCCTTCTGCAGGGACTCTTCGAAAGTACGGCCAATGGCCATGACCTCTCCAACAGACTTCATGGCGCTGCCGATATCGCGGTTCACATGCTGGAACTTGCTCAGATCCCATCGAGGAATTTTGGTGACGATGTAGTCGAGACTGGGCTCGAAGTTGGCAGTGGTAGTCTTAGTCACAGCGTTGGGAAGCTCGGGCAGAGTGTGCCCGAGCGCGATCTTGGCGGCGGTATAGGCCAGAGGATAACCGGTAGCCTTGGATGCCAAGGCAGACGAACGCGACAGACGAGCGTTGACCTCGATGACACGGTAATCGAGACCGTCGGGCTGGAGAGAGTATTGCACATTGCACTCACCCACGACACCCAGGTGACGGACAATCTTGATGGCCGCGGTACGGAGCATGTGATACTCCTCGTCCGAGAGGGTCTGCGAGGGAGCCACCACGATACTGTCGCCGGTGTGCACACCGAGAGGATCAAAGTTCTCCATGTTGCAGACGGTGATACAGTTGTTGTCAGCGTCGCGGACGACTTCGTATTCGACCTCCTTCCAGCCCTTCAGTGACTTCTCGACGAGAATCTGGGGCGCCAGGGACAGCGAGCGGGAGGACAGATCGCGGAGCTCATCCGGGTTGGCGGCGAAGCCGGAACCGAGACCACCCAACGCGTAGGCGGATCGGACGATGATGGGGTAGCCGACGGACTCGGCGGCCTTGAGCGCATCATCGACGGTGCTGACGGCGATGGACTCGGCGATGGGGATGTTGATCTCGTTCAAAGCCTGCGAGAACAGATCACGATCCTCGCTGGTCTCGAGGGTCTTGATGCTGGTACCCAGGACGCGCACTCCGTAGCGCTCGAAGATGCCCATACGGTTCATCTGCACACCCAAGTTGAGGGCCGTCTGGCCACCAAAGGCCAGGAAAATACCGTCCGGTCGCTCACGCTCAATGACGTGGGTGACATATTCGGGGGTCACGGGGAGATAGTAGACCTCGTCGGCCAACTTGTGGTCTGTTTGGATCGTCGCGATGTTGGGGTTGATGAGCACCGATTTGACCCCGGCCTCTTTGAGAGCCTTGAGAGCTTGGGAACCTGTGCAATTGAAAAGAAGGAATCATCAGTAAGCGGAAATATTCGATGATTTATTTTTTTTTTGGCTTGTCCATATTTTTTTTTTCTGTGGCAGCCAAGCAATGAGTGAAGAGGTGCGCGTCAAGTGTGTAGTGTCAACGGGTACGGAGAATGACCGGGGGAAGACCGATCTCGCACGTCGCCGGACAGCTTGCCCGAAGGTGCCATCTTGAGTCATCATGGGGTCAAAAAGATGCGCAAGGCCACCAATTGAACCCCGGAAGAGCTCCGATAAACTCAATTGTGCCACGATAAGACTTTTCTTCTCATTCGCAATCAATTCATGCATTGCACGTACCGGAATAATCAAACTCGCCCGCCTGACCGATACTCAAGCCACCGCTACCGATGACCAGGACCTTCTTCACATCGACCAGATTCCGGCCGGGCTTGACGACGCCGCTGGCCAGGTAGGCCTCTGAAGACGGAGCATCTTGAGCCGCGGCCAGACGGCTAATTGTGCTGGAAAAGGCACGCAGCTGCTGTGAGCGAGCGGCGGAGGGGATCTTCTGCAGGCGCAGAACAGAGGCCGTCGATCGAACGGAGGCATTAGAGGTGAAGGAGCGGAGGGAGAGGGCCGGACGAGCTTCAGCGAGACATCGCTGGCGCAGCAGCGTCGCCGCTTGGCCACAACGCGCAGCAAGAACCATAGCGCTGCTCAGGCGGGACTCTCAGAGATTTGTGAGAGGGGGTTTCAATTCAATTGCAGGAATGGCAGGAGGAGGAGAGGAAGGGAATGATTTCTCAAGTTGACGACGTTGGGGTTTCCTGAGACGTAGAGAGAGAGAATGGTTCGCCAGCGGGTGCTCCGAGTTATCGGAGGCCTGGTCTTTTTTCCGCCGACGTTAATTGGTTTAGTACGGCTGCCTTCACCGTCCACTCGGTTCCACTTTTTCCAGTTTTCCACACTCCGTTGAGAGACGGACCAGCCACAGGAATGAGAAGAGGTCAGAGTGCCAGAGCAGATGATAAGGAAGAGAGAGGGACAGATGAATCAGATGGAGCACTCAAGCTGGTAGGCAGACTGCAATTGAGGCTGGATCCGTTGTAGAGAGAAGAGAAGAGGAGAGTGAACAGGAAGGAAAAGGCAAGAAAACTTTTTTTTTTGGTGAAGGAGAAAGATAAGCTGATGATCGGCGACCAGGACCCTTTAATCCATGCCCGCTGAGTCTCTGTCGCAATGCGTGAGCCATCATCGACGATGAGTCACTGTCTTCCCACGAGTCATTGTGGTCCTCTCTCGATTGTTCCCCCTCGTGGGACTGGAATCGGCCATCGTCGTCGCCAACAGGATCCGGTGGGTAAACTGGGGCCGTCCCCATAAAGTTTGCATGCCGTCCATATCTACGCTCGGGCAGTCTGGGTGCCTCCGCAACCATTGCTCAATCCAAGAGGAAGAAATTCGGAGAGGTGACTCTCATGTTCTACCGTGAGGCAGATGTCATATACTCCTGCGGATATCGCCTCAATTGAGTTCTGGTCGAACAGACCCAGACTCGGACAAGCTCAATGGTGTTGACTCTTGCTGGAAGCCTTAAATTTTGACGGGATGGCCCCAAGAATTAAACGGGGGATCAGTGCCGATGCCGGACGGTTGCCCTGAAGACGACTTGTTCGTTATCGCAACCCCCGACCCACTGAGGATCGACGCTCGCTTTGGCGCTCGACAAATAAACGGGCCCAATTGATGGCGGGCTTCACGCAAAAGTGGGACGCTGGAAAAAAAGGAAAAGGAAAGGAAGTGTGGTGCACCCACTGAGTCATGATTTACCTATTTCCTCTATGTAAGTTTCTCTGCATTTGATACCCATTTAGGTCGTAGTCCCGTTTGGAGGGACTGGGCAGTGGACCACTGGATATTGGATTATATGGGAACCTGCATCGATCTGTACAGTGATACAGTCTATACTCTATACTCTATGTTCTATAGTCCACAGTAGAAGAAATAGAATGGACTCTCAAGAAAGACAAGGCTTCCATCTGATTGACCTTGCATCCCGTCTATCTTCCAGATGTATTATTTGAGACTTTCTTGTTCAACTGCATTAGCCCGAGATTTGAATGCAAAACCATGTTCTGCTCGTCCCGAAATGCAGGGCAAACAATAGCTTTGCCGAGTCGATCAATTGACATTCATAAGCACACACAATTGAATCTACCTTTGTATAGGTGTTTCTACTTCATCTTGCCATGATACCTACTACACTTTCAGTCATGACAAAATATACCGGCACATAAGCTTGGTAGAACCAGCTATTACTTGACTGCTACTGCAGGAACAAAGGTTAGTAGGGGTTCCGAACTGCTCGCGTGCAAAAGACAGTAGGACTAGGACGCGATGACTCTTCAATGGGTGCTCCCGTGACTCCCGTCTCCGATAAATTCTCCATGCTACGTCATAGATCTTACCCGATTGGGATTCTCCCCCCTTGCTCCATATTGCAAACATGGACCAGTGGATCAACACGTACACTCTTTTCTCACTATCGTGGACCAATAACTACGACCGATTATTGTTGTGTTTAATTAATCGCAGCGAGAGTGCTTTCTGCAGATCATAGAGCAATGCTTCGGAGGACCCTTGATGAAAGCTTAATCGTAATTTTAAGCTTGTTGAACGTGACTGCTCAGAGAAGTGAAACGAGGTTTAGCATAGGTCGTAACTACCACAAGACTCGAACACTGGCTTCTATCTGTGGCAATTAGCCGGATCGCTGAACCTTGGCAGAAACCAAAATATTAAGATTATATTTATTGAGTGTAAATAGTCACTCAGCGTGATAAAATCTCGAGTCTTGTTAGTCTCAAACACTTCCATCAAGACCACTCCAGGGTCCATGCGAGCCGTCATGATGAGCTGTCCCGCACAATCCTCTCACTGATTCCCGAGAGATCCCTTTCGAATTGTCATCCTCATGCGGGCCCTGCTCCCAGTCTTGCTTCAGCATACTGTAGACATCCCGGAGTAGCTTTCGCGCGTCCCGGGCAACTTCGTTTCCTAGGGTCAGCCTTTGCTGCACATAGTCGCGCTCCTGCTGAGATGCAGCGCCGGATGCGAAAGACCAGGCTTTGGCCATTTCAACCACCTCATCGGATGGAGTGGTATCCACAGGCTGGGAAACAAGACCGGATGCAAGTGGCCCGCTGGCGAACTTGGATCGTGATGGCTTAGCAGGCATGGGATATTCGGGGAGGAGGTGGCTTTCGTCACACAGTCGATGCAAGACACAGAGAGTAGATGACCTCTCTTTCGCGAGAAGTCCCGCCATGTAAGATCGCTGTAGCGCAAGAGCTCTCTGACTCTTGGATAGTGGCAGGAGAGCGTCAGTGGTAAGAGACAAGACTTCTAGTGGATCGGGTCCCGGTGTCGATGCTGAAACCGTTTCAGATCTCGGTGCTGTTCGAAGGGGGCGCTCCCGGGTCACGGTCACAGGTTGACAAGCACGGGAAGCCGCGTCGAGCAAGTCTTGTCGCGCTTCAAGATATGCCGTATACTGCTCATTGATTCGAGACTTTTGGTCTCCCAATAATTCATTGACCTCTTCCAAGTCTTCGGGCGCGAGACCCTGTATCAAACTTGCGTCCGGATCTCCTTCGTTGAGCAGCCGTTGTTCTACCCACTGGACTAATTCATCACGAGTCCGCTGCAGTGCCATCGATTTCACCTGTGGCGCGGCAGCTCCCGTAGCACCATCATTTCCAGAGGTCTGTTGCGATTTGATCTTGTCAAAGAGATGCTTCTCCGTGTCTAATTGCGAGCGAGCTCGAACGACCGCTCGCTCAAGCTGGTGCACTAGCTCCTCCAGGCTTATCTTGTCACCTTCTTCGGCACGACCGGCAACGCTCGTACCAGAATCATCTTTGTATGGACTCAATGGATCCGACAATGCACTGGGTTGCTCCCTTTCCTCCAAGTTCCGCGGGATTCCCATGTCTTTTGCTTTCAGCTCATCCAGGTAGTGTTGGAATGTCTGTAGTTTGGTATATCGCCGACGATCACGCAAGAGCTGAAGGTAATCCTGCAGACCTGCGGCGGAATCCGGACGATCCCCGGACTGGACCGATGATTTGGGTGACGCTGTCTGACATCTCAGGGCCGCAATATCCTCAAAAGTCCGTGTCAACTCCTTTCGTGCGGCGACGTTGGCTTGCAGAGCTTTCAGGTAGTCCTTTCGGAGTCCCGACAAGTCGGCCGGGATACGCTTGACGTCGGTCACCGCCTCGGACGGAGTGCATTGAGGAAGAAAGCCATGAGAGACCGTCGAGAGGGCCGTCCCTTCTCCGCAGACAATAAAAGAGCACAGATAGGATGTCAAGGCCTGGCGAATGTGCAGCGCCTCTTGGCGGGATTTGATGTAAGGAGCGAGTGGTTTCGCGAACGGTGGAATGTCGGCGGGACTCTCAATGGATGGGTCCATGATGACTTGCCATGATCTATTGGTAGATGGGGTGAGTTAGGGGAGATGTCGCGTGGAGAATGGGACAGCAAGAGAAAGTTGTAAAATACATTTGGGGGACTTGAAGCTGTCGGTCGAATGCCGAAGTCAAAGGGTCTCGAGGCACCAATCTGTGTCGATCTTCCCGTGATCAATTTGATGGACGATCGGAGTCTGGGGCTCGTTCTCCGCCTTGACTGCCCATGTTGACTATCACTCCTATGTACCCTGCCTACTTTCCAGTTGATGGATCCGTCTAATTCTATGACCATTCAGGTCCCGTGGTCTGATTATGTCATCTCAACCGTTGCCGGTCGAGGTTACCACGGTCCTTTAAACAACCAGGCTGGTAGGGCCCTGTGCCTGGTCTGTTCCTCGAATCTCAACTGTTGTCGCAAGATTACGAGTTTCGTTGCTGTGGAGATCCACTTTGATGGACGTAAATGGCTGCATCGGAAAACGGGAGAAGGCCAGTCACCGCATGTCCAGAGCGCGGATGAGATCGAATATGGTGCACCCTCGGTTTTTCCTCCACAATTGGTACTTACTACGGTAGTATGAGCGGTTGCCCATGGGCCATGACTCGCTCCGATGCGAGGGATACTCGAAACTCATGCAAGGCTGTTGGAACCCAGTAACCGCCATCTGACCGTGTCGTTCAAACTCGGTTGTACTGCTACGACTGCAGCGACATGGTATCAGAGATTCAGGGTAATCTACTATTGATGTTGTGAGGGCCTGAGGTAGGTAATTATCGTAGCAATACTCCACCATCTAACTCAACTTTGATCCAAAGTTACTACCTAACCTAGTACTACCTTCTAGTACTTCTCTTACCCCCCAAGGCAGCAGCTCCCGACTGAACCAAATGAACATCGCTATGGGCTACTATATGAGTGCAAGCGATTATTATGGTGCAGGTGGGACTACCTACATAGTACCTACTCCTAGGAGCAGTAGGTATACATCAGGGTCAAGAGCACCGGTAAAACGAAATCTCTGCATTTTGCCGTGAAGAGTCAATCCTATGGCACCTATGTATCTGGAGCTACTGCACCCGATGTAGGAACTTAGAAAGTAGCCAAGCTTGGAACCATAGTAGGTGTGATTATCTGCTGAGGCCGCTGTCCATGCAGGACTATTGACATTAATGATCCAATGCAACTGCTCCCTTTGAGAAAGAGCTCTGGAGACTGGGTCCGAGCACTCCCTGAAATCATCCAATCCCGAAAAGGCCTCGAGGAGATTTTAGGATCTGCGGACTCGAGACAATCAGCAATGACTACTACTTCGGACTGAATTGGTATAACTGAAGGCGGAACCCGAGGTTGCTACCGTAAAATATCTCGCAGAAGATGGCACATGCTGATAGACATGTATTAGAAAGTATAGCAGTATCTACCTAGTATATAGTAGTATGTACTTTGTAGTTTGTACCACATAGCTGTGCTCAATACTCGCATGCCTACCTAGCTAGTAGAACCATGCACTATGAGTATGATGAATTCAGTATACGATATAACCTAACTATACCATCGTCTTGTCTAATTTTACTCCTTTCCACATACCACCCGAAACTACGGTATCCAACCACGCGTCATGAACAGTCATTATAACATACAATAACTGCCTTTGATGAAGTAGGATGGAATTTGGAATCCACAGTAATTGAACTTTCTGTCCTGACACACTAGATGCATGCGATCAAGCGGCATACGGTCCAATCGCGATGGTCGCCGCCAAATGGAGCACAGCCGCCGAAAGGAGCGATCAAGCACAGCTCATGCAGCGGCAGAGTGACTTTTCATCCGCCAGTGGATATCGTTTTTTCGCGGCTTCAACTCTGTGCATGACCTTCTAGCTTGGTAGTCTCTGCAGCAACCGAGACTTACTTGGTGCATGAATAATTGAGAGCGCTATTCGTCTCTTACATTGAGAGCAAGTCCAGCGTCCGAACCCATACTCCCCGCTCTTGATCCTCCTTCAGCTTCCCCGTCCATTTCCGACTCCATACTACACAACAATACAACACACGTACTCCATCCATCCGCCGCCGTCTGAGGTCAAATTCTGGATGTGCTTGTTGATCTACCCCGCGAAGACATCATACTCCTCCCCTCCCCCTTCGTACGGATTTGTTTTGATAAACATTCCTATCAAGGGGGCCGGTGTTTGGATCTTGCCACATTCATCCATCTGATTGCAGTAGGATTCTATGAGGACATAAAAGCTGTCGGAGGATCAGATCAGAGCTATCGCCGCACTCATATGCCTTCGGCTGGCTCGGAGCGGCATCCCTTCTGATCTATCAACTTTGTCCAACTGAGCCCTCCCGACTTGCTTCCGACACAATGGCAGCCGCACTGAAAGCTACTCCAAGCAGCCCCCGCCCTCGAGCGGCAACCACGATCATGCCGGCGATTGCATCGCCTTCCCAACTAGCCCGCAAGAAATCGAGTTCCGCTCGCAGTCAACGGAGTCCAGTCTTGCATCAAGGGGAACCCACGTTGGAGGTGATGGGAGCTGAGATCATGAGCACGGTGCTGGAAGGTATGCGACTCCTGACCGGCAGATGTCACTTGCAGAGAGAGAGAGAAGTGACTGACGTTGAATCTGACATGCCGTCTATCTAGGTCCACTTCGACATCCGAAACCAATGTCCCCTTCAGATCTTCACTTGGCGCTAGAGAGGGAACAGGAGGCAATGGTGAGCTTTGACACAGATAGCAGTCATTAAAGACTTACCCCCCGCTCCGCTCAAGATCTCCGCTGACTGCGACCTCCCTACTTTCTTTCCATTCTTTAGGTAAACAGATTTACCCGAGAACTCTCTGTTCTCCGCCAGCAGACAGCCTCTGTCGCATCCACAGCCTCGTCATCTTCGACTATGAATGACCCGTCCGACCCGCACCAAACCTCTCCCTTGCTGGGCGGCTTTGCTCATTTCCAGACCTCCCGACGCCAGCGATCATGTTCCAGCCTCAGTGCATACACTGCTGCCCAGAGCTCGCAGAATGGCGGCGTCACGGGTATTGCGCCCTCACGTGAGTCGTCCATGTCTCACTCTCGAGTGATGCGGAGCCGCGAACCTTCTCTCACCTCCCGCCGTCCCTCAATTGGGTCGATCACCTCCTATGCGCAGCAGCATAGCTATGGAGATCAATTGGTGAATCATGGTAAGCCATCCATTTACCGTCACCGAAGTGCGGGCTCGCAGACACAGCTGGCCGATGCGGCCTCATACAAGTCCGAATTGGACAATGTCAAGCGAGAGAACGAACAGCTGCGCCGACGAATTCGAGATTTGGAGATCGCGATGAAGAAGCAGAAGAAGGAGGAATGAGTGGCGATGAGGGTACTTTGATTCAATTCGCCTCATCTTCTCAGGTGACGGGTCTCTGATCTCGGGGCCAGGTGGGCTGGTTTCAACCTTTGATTCTTTTACTGCCAGGCGCAGTCTATTTCTACACTGTGACTGGACGCCTGTGTAGACCATTTTTTAATTTCCGCCGTGTTGTCGCCATCATATCACGGCGTGACCACCGCAATTCAGCATGTATCCCTTTACTTTCAAGACGATGGTCACCTTTTTCAAAGGGACTCGACTAGCATTACAATCTAATAAATGCCATGGGTCACTTCTACCAAACCATTTTGTGGGTGTGCCTTCAGCGACCTTGATCAGATACTGTCAGACTGGAGGAAAGACGATGCTGGAAGGTTCAGCTCCTGTCATGCTGTCTCACGGAAAGTGAACATTTTGGTCTTCAACAGTTTCGATCGTAAAGTGTGAGGTGAATGACAGGATGTGGGTTGAATGCAGAAGTACTTTACTACTACTTGGTTCGAAGGCATCATGAAGCTCTCGACCACAATCCCTCCCAACCATCCTCGCCTTCCATTTTTTTGCGGTATGATTTGATCGAGTCTTAAAAGACGACTTTAGGTATCGAAGGAAATAATCTCCTGCCCTGATCTACCTGCACTCAAAGCATGTCCAGTTGTCCACTAGGTTCTGGACTGTTCACATGTAAAGTCGCCGCTGCCAGGCACCAGGCGGTGCAAGCCCCGCTTGTACGTCATATGTGGCGCAAGCATTGCTTAAATAGTGTGGACCGCCATCCCCAAGCTATCATTCCACATAAACCACACATCTTTTCTCCAGGCTACACTCTTCACTTGTCTCAACTTCAACCACTTCTTCGCTCTCAAAAGATAATTTATCATTTGTCAAGATGTCTGAGGCTTCAACTATCCACGTTTCCAACATCTCCCCCGCCACCACCGAGAAGGAGGTGCGCGATTTCTTCAGTTTCTGGTAGGTTGCCCCGCACGAGATCAGGGAGCTCGCAGTCGCAAGAGTCGTACGAGTCTGCATTCAAGAAGATCGCAATCACTGACAGCATACATTACAGCGGAAAGATCACCAGTCTCTCTGTTACTCCCACCTCGTCTGAGGCCGAGGCGACCAAGTCGGCTACCGTGACCTTCGAGAAAGAAGCGTAAGTTACCCCGCACTCCAGTTGGTGCTGGTGTCATCATTTCCCCTCGTCACGTCGTCACGGGGTATCCCCCAAGTGATTCGAATTTTTTTTCACTTACACCATCTTTTATCTTCTTTCTTGAAACATACAGTGCCGCCAAGACTGCCCTTCTCCTCGATCAGACCCAATTGGGCTCATCTGCTGTGCACGTCGAAGCTGCCAAGAGCATCGGAACTTTGGCCCAGGAGTCCACCGCGGGCGCTACCGATGCCGAGTCCAAGGATGAGCACCACATTCCCCAAGAGGAGAAGCCTCGCTCGCGTATCTTCGCCGAGTACCTTGCCCATGGATACGTTGTGAGCGACAAGGCTCTCGAGAAGGCTCTCGAGTTGGACAACCAGCACGGTGTTTCCACCAAGTTCCAGAGCTACTTGACCAACTTGGACCAGAAGCTCGGCGCCACTTCTCGCGCGCGCGACCTGGACAACAACTACAAGATCTCCGATAAGGCCGTGAGCAGCTTTGGTGGTCTGGCATCTTACTTTGAGAAGGCCATTGGCACACCCTCCGGTCAGAAGCTCCGTGAATTCTACCAGAAGACCGAGAAACAGGTGCTGGACATTCACGCCGAGGCTCGCCACCTGGCCAACCTCAAGCAGGGTAAGTCGAGTGAGGCCAAGACTGGCGAGTCACAAGGTGTCGCTGCGTCTGCCAGCGAGGCCGCCGGCGTTGCCCCTGGAACCGTGCCCACTTCGGAGCCAGCTGGCACCACTGCTCCTGCTGAGCCTAAGGCTTAGAGAGTGTGTGCATGGCGATGATGGTTTTGGTTTTGTGTACTTTGACTATATACGATAGCGTGTTCTTGATATGATTCTCGAGTCTTTCCTTAATCGACCGGTCATACTTAGTGGATGAGTTGGGTGTCTTTTTGCGACCGGGTCAGCCTCGTTCGATACTTTTTATTGTTTTCACACTTTAGTGTTCCGAGCTTCTTATCATGAGATTTCCAAATACGACCTCATTGATCCACTTGATTCCTACTCGAGATCTTATCAATGCCAAAAACAAAAGTTGAATACTTTTCAAAACGGCGCACACACTACTACTTTGACAACACACTTGGTTTGTGCCCAGACGGCAGGCCGCCAGCCACGATTCATACTCGCACCCGAAAGTACATCCCTCTGAACCTGAACCGAATTGCACAAAAAAGAACCACAACCTCGTTTTTCTCTCAAAAGACTCCATAAAAACAAGTCCAACAATTACAGTCCATCTCTCCCCCCACTAACCGGGTCTCGAATCAGACGCAGACACCAACCGTCCCACTCCCCCAGATCCCACCGTCGCCAAGTCCATCAACAGCCCGATCCCGCCTATTGCTTCTTGAACTTCTCCGCCTCGGCCTTCTCCAACGAGTGCGTGGGGTTACTCTCGAGAGAAGCGGGCTTGCTGCTGTCCTTTTCATGAGACAGTTCCGGAGCCTTGTTGTCGACCTTGCCGCTGGCGGGGGGCTCGTGCAACTGGGCGCCGGACTGTGTCTCGGGCTCGGGGGATTGGCGGCCTTCCTGAGCGGGCATGTTTGTGGATTCTATTGTGGTGATAGAAAGGGTGGAGAGGTCGACTGGAGATTGGTGAGTGGGAGTTCTGGTAGGAGTATAGTACTTCGTAGTTCAATGCTGGGTTGGAAGATGGAAATTGGAAATGGAGATGGGAGGGAGGTTGGGGCCGATGCGATGCATTGATGTTGAGCGCCTTCATAGGGGAGGAATAGGAACAGGGACAGGAATGGGAATGCCAGAGGTAGATAGATAGATGAGACTGGGACAATTGACTGTTCAGATGGACTCACCTGGATAGAGGACTTGGAATGTAGCACTATGTGTGTAGGTGGTAGATGTGCAGATGGTTGTTGAAAGAAGGAATCGAGGGCAAAGAACGTGGATGATGTACTATAAAAGGGAGGACAATCTAGGTAGCTGGGTCAAGCGGGGCCAGGAGGGGGGGAAGGGGGAGCTACAAATCCCACGCCAAGTCATGTACGAAGCTCCCCTCCTAACCACTCAAACAACTTCTTAGAACGCTACCTGCTACCTGCTACCTGCTATCTAGCAACTAAGACTTACTAACTTAGTACCCTTCAGTCAACACTAGCATAGACTGACGTGACAACCGAACTTCACCGCAGATGACCAGGTTAAACCTGCATGCCGCCAATGCCCCGCCAGCGTCAGACAAAGACATGGAATGGCGGGGGAAGACGATCTTCATCATCATGACGTTAGGAGATTCTCTCTGGCTTTCGGGCCGCTGCGATCACCTCCACTGCCGTGAAAAAAAGGTGACCAGATCATTGGGCTTTGTAAAAGGTTCATGGAGTGAGTGATCCCTCGCTGAAAAACCAGTACATGACCAGACTTATACTGCGAATGGAACTTGGCTTCTACAGTCCAATGGATGGCGTTTTGCAACTTGCGACGCTACAATCTTCGAGGATCATCTCGTAGTGTAGGAAGTCGAATAGCCAAGTGGGGCCACATGTGATGCCCAGGCGGCTTAGAGGATGACATCAACACGGTGACAGTCACGTGATATAAAAATTGATGGGGACGGTCGATGGCGAAACACAACGCAAAGTACCTAGTTTAACTGGGTACCTGATCAATTAGTAGAAACAAGAAAGACATTCCATGGCTAAGTACGGGTTGTCAATACAGATAGACAGTCACACTGGCATTACCTCCACTGTAAGCATGTGATAAAAAATACCCAGATATCAAAGAGATCTTGTACAGCTATTGGATGAGATGAGCATTCTGAGCGCAACTCCATGGCATTGCGTGGCTGATGTACTATATGACGATGAGTCGAATGTCTCAAAACGGGGGAATCTGTGCAACCGAACATGGATTCCAGAAGAATGGAAACAGTTGAGGGGAAAAGAGAAAAAACAGAATGGATATGGAGATATGGAAAGCATGAGATGGGTACTTTTCGAGGAGCACATCAACATTGGGGAGAGACACGACAAAGCGGGGGAGATGAACAGAGTCACATTAAAAAAACATCGAGGCAGGCAAGGGGGAGAAATAAGGGGGAAAAGCATGAATTGGTCTAAAGGATAGGAGGAGAAAAAGAAAAGACATGAACTGGGCATATGTCTCGTGAGAGCGAATGGGAGATCCACTGCATGAAAAAAGTTTGGCAGTCAACTCCCACCACTGCTTTTTGTTTTGCTTCTTCGAATCTATTGGTTGCCGTTCGATTGCATGCCCGCAGCGGCGGCGGCCTCGGCGTTGGCAGCAGCCAGGGCCTTGGTGTCGGCCTCGTGGAATACAGATTGAAGAATCTGCTGCTCCTCGGGACCGAGAACCTTCGTCAAACTCTCGTAGAGTTGGGGTTGTTCGGATTGAAGACCTGAAGTAGCAAAAAGGCATGAGTACTATTCGACAGATGACAGCGTGAAATATAAGCCGGTGACTTACTCATGAAGACGTGTTTGAACATGCCGTAGGGCTCGAGCTTGTCCAGAGGGGTCTCGAGCAGGCTCTCCTCGTCAAGCTCGTCGTCATCATCGTCATCAGCAAAGTTGCTGAACTTCTGGGCTTCCTTATTGAGGAAGTCGAGGTACGCAGCGCTCTCATCAGCAATGTCGCCCTCAAGAGCCTCCTCCACCTCTTCTCCCTCGTTCCATTCAACTTCGCCGTCCCAGTCATTGTCCTCGTCGTCTTCCTCCTCATCATCGTCCAAAGTGAAGTCGGACTCGCGAGTGGCGTCCTCACGTGCTGGTCGAGGGTTAGTAAAAGGAAGCCTCAAGTCGTACGAGGGGAGGGGGTGGCCGGAATGACATACACTTGAGAGCAGCGGGCAAAGTCTGGAAGAGTCGAGTGACGCCTTGCAGCAGGCGGGGCCACCCTTGCTGAACGCTCACGGGAACGTCGGCAGCCTTCATGGTCAGCAATGAGCTGATCGCAGCAATGGACAGCTTCTTGTCGTGAACCCGACGGAACTGGTCAATGCTAGAGAACCAAGTGCTGAAGAACTTGTTGGTCCAGTCCTTGGCCTCAAGAACTTGCAGACTGAGGGCGGGGTTGTAGTAGATGGCGTTGATGATCATCTCCATCAAGTGAATACGGTAGGACCTGGTGCGAGCCTCGCCGGCATCGATCACAACCATGGCCAACTCAATGAAGAGAGGGATATACTGGTCGATGTGGCCACGAAGGTTGAGCATGAGAGTTTCGGCCAGCTTGCAGCCGCAGATACGGTCGACTCCACCAACTTTGTCGTCACGGAAGATGTCCTCGACCATGCCAACAATAGCGGCAAGGTAAGCAGGGTTCTGGACGAGCATGTCTGAGCCGTAAGAAACATAATTGTCCAGAGCTGGAAGCATGTCCTCCAAGTAAAGCTCAGCACCAGCCTTGAAGGTCTTGTGGATGAGCTCAAAGGCTTGCCACATAGTGGGTGAAATGGCCTTGGATGCGAAAGTGCAGCTGTCAATGATCTCGAAGACCTCGTTGTACAGGTCGTACAGCTTGTTCTCCAGAGTAATGCTAATGACAGGCATCAAGATGGTTTCAAGGTGCAGCAGCACATCGGGAGTGCTCTCAAGGGTCAGGATAAGAGTGCCGATAGTCTGCAGCACACCCAACGCAGTGATACTCTTGTCATCCAAGAAATCTCCGTATCCCTCGTCATCACCAGCCTTGGTGGCGTTTCGCTCCAGGAGCTCACCGACAATACGCATGTAGGTATCGCGCAATTGCTCGCTCAAGGCGACGGCAAACGGTGTCAGCTCAGCAGAGAAGACCTCAACAAAGTCCTCCATAACATTAGCGAGCGCATCAACATCGACTTCATTGGCCAGCTTCAGCAGCTGTTGCATAATCTGGGGGATGTTCTGCTGCATGGAAGTACGAATGACATCGTGACGGATCAAAGGCTGCAGGGCAAGGGCAGCCTCAACACGGACAGGCAGCTCGGGGTCGGTCATGGATTCCAGGATGTTGCGGTAGATTGTCATGAGGTTGTTGGGATCCTTAAAGTCAAGCTGTTCAAACTTCTCGAGGGTATCGCAAGCGCGTGCGCGAAGGAAGCCGTGGGGACTGCGGAATTCAGGGAAAACGTGGCGGACGAAGAAATACTCCACTTGGTCAGCAATAGGGCTCTTCTTGCCCAAGATCACAGACGCGAGAGACCCGATCATTCGGAGAGCGCCCTCCTTCTCACGCGGCTGCTTCTGGTCGTCAGCAGCAGACTCGTACTTGCTGACAACGCTGTTGACAAACGTCAAGATAGAGAAGGTCTGCTTCTTGCGGTTCTTGGTCAAAGACACAAGGAAGTTTGTTGCGGCGACATCGGGAGCGGACACCTCCTCGTAGAAATTGAGCTTGCGGTGGAGATACTCCGACGGATCGTCCTCGAAAAGCTCAATGTCTTCATCAGACTGGCACATGATAGGGAAGACGAAGTGCGCAATCAAGTTATCCATGTGCGGCTTCAGGTGCTCCCACATAGCCTTCGGCTTGACGCACTCCTCCATAAACACCAGAGTATAAGACAAAGCCGCGTTGCTAAGCCATTGGGACTTGGAGACCCACTTGTCGATCTCCTGCAGGTAACCCTTGAGGATTTCGGGCGCAAAGTTCGTGATGAATGTCTTGGCGTAAGGCGTGTAGTCGGGAATGGAAGATTTTGTGAGCGTGGTGGGATTGCCGTATCTGTAATATCCCAGAGATTTGGGGATCAGTTCTACTCATTTGTCTCTCACGAGCCGCAGGAAATTTGAGATGCGCAACGTACCTGATGAAGAGACGGTTCAGGTTGGCATATGACCACTTCTTGCACTTCCACCAGTGGTTCAGCTCACGCTCTTCCTTCGACTCAGCCATGGCACTAGCAGGAGGAGCCTTTGAGATGATTCGCAGGAACAGGGTACACCAGTCCACAGTCGCCTGATGAGTCTGGAGAGCCGGGGACAGCTCGAACTATAAGGCAGAACAGGTCAGCAGCGTGCAACCAAATGCGATGAGCATCCTCTTTCGGCAAAGACGACCACCTACGTAAATAGCGTGCTTGTACGCCTTGACCACAATGCGCAACATCTCCGCACACTCGAGGCTCTCCTCATCGACTAGTCGCTGACCAATGCTGAGAAGCTGAGGGAAAGTGTGCTCCACGATCTTATCAAACTCCTCCCTCTTCTCGCCAGCCTTGAATCTGTAAACACGGCAAATGGCGAGCAAGCACTGCAGACCCGCATAGACTGTGTTTGCCTCATTTGTACCGAGAAGCTGGAGAGTGAGGTCGAGGAATCCGGGCCAACGCTCGGGGAAGTCGTTCTGAAGAATCTTCTGGAGGAGGGGGACCAGCTGGGCGCGAACATTGGGGGGTGTCGAAGCCATCGCAGGAATGAGTCGCTCCCGGAATGCCGGCTTCTCAGCCTCGGGAATAGGAGCCCGTTGAGGGTTATCTTCCACTGGCGCCCATCCTCGGCTGATACGGTTCTTCAGGTAAACACCGGCTACAATAGAACAAGGGAGGGCTGATTAGATTCCCGATCGAGTAGCGTATGATCACTGTCTTTGTCGGGTCACTTACCAGAAAGCTGAACGGCGTTGTTCTGCTCAGTCTGAAGAATATCCAACAGCGCATTGATGAAGCCGGGCTGCGTTTCGGCCTGGAGAGGGGAAGAGTCCCCGAAAGGTCAGTCCCGCTAGCTGATCAATGACCGAGTCAGGAACAGCCGATAGAACATACATATTTCAGATCGATCTCCGCCTGTTGACGATTACTTGTGTTCGCGTCCAAGGTCGCCTGAATACGATCTCGAAGGGCCGAAACGTCCATGTTCGCAACGGCTGGGCACTTCGGCGCCAAAGATTACAAACAAGACACACAATAACACACACAAAAAGACAGCCTCCACGCGGTAGATTCCTGGAGGAAACGAGTCTGCACTGTTCGAACAAGGAGACGGTCAGAAAAAGTGAGATTTTTTGGGACTGGCCCAGTAACTGCAAAGGACGAATTAGCCCAAAGCGAAGGTGGAGGTGGAGGTCGAAAAAAAGTGTAGAGGGGGAAGGATTTATTTCTCTGGTTTTTCGCGGGCGGTCACCCCGCAGCTAATCAGCACGGCACTGGCCGCACACCAATGGTTTTGAGGTTTACTTAGTCGCAATAGGTAACTAGTACTGTATGAACTTTGAACAGCAGTAAATCAATCCTCGACCGAACCGAGTTTTTGCTTATGAGTCGGCGAGAAGGACGTGGCGTGTGGAGAGTCTACACTGCGAAGCTACAACGTCCAAACATGTAATCGTAGTAATAGCTAGACAGAAAGCCTAACACGCTAGTCACTCAATTCGTGACCATGAAAGATCTATGACATTAACTCATACATACCGCGTTTCACATAGCCCTGTAGCGCATGCGTGTCCAGATAACATGTTTTCATACAGTATGTAGTTGCACAACAAGATCACATGTACAGGGACGCCGCGAAGATGACGTCGCGCTTGATCAGTTCCTGCGCCTGCTGCATCTTCGTGTATAGGTTTGGATCGCCAACGAGCTTAGCCGCATTCTTCACTTCGCGACAAGTCTCGTCCAACCGAGTGATGGTCCGAACAATGGTGCCTTCCATGACGTCGGTGAGATCAGTGATGCGGTTGAACGACATTCCCTTAGCCCACTCATAGACCACTTCAGCAAGACCAAAGCGTGGACTACTGACGAAATCATTCGAGTCCTCAGTAGACTGAATGACTTGATGCAAGACTTGGAAGTTGTTCACTTTCTCAGCGATACGAACGATTGCCTCCTGACCCTTTTGAAGTCGTGGGGTCAAGGTTGGCTGGCTCTCGGTCTTTTCTTGGAAGACGAAGGCCGACAAGAGTGCAACAATCTCTTCCGGTTCATATTCGGCGAGAACGTTTTCCAGAACCAGCTCAGTCAATACGAGCTCGTCGGCAGAGTGAATCTCGCACGCCACCTTGCCCTTAAGTTGCACACGAGATTGATCGTCAACAAATCCGAGTTCGCGCAGCACTTGGATTCGTTGTTCATAGTCCGGAAGAAGTTGAAGATTTTGATCTGACATCAATTGCTTCAATTGAGAAATATTCTCTTTGACTTGCCATTCATCGTGTTGCATTTCGAACTGAATGGTGGTTAGCAGACGCGTTGTGACTCGCTTTCAATGAAATGAGTATGGACTGACATGTTCAAGGAACTTCGGACATTCCATGCAGCGGCACGATTGAATGAGCTCTGCCTGAGATCTTCGTTGATCGATGATATCTCGTGATTGCAACTCCTTGATGCGTACCCAATCGATCTCGTCCCATCGCGCACTAAGCCAAGAAGAAGCCAACTGCGTTAGTTCCTTTTCCGCAAACTTGATAGCTTCTGTTCCAAAACGTTAGCTTGCTTACTCAAATACACCTAGAGAGCATGTCTTGCCTTTCTTTATATTTAAATACCAGATGGGTCCGCCAGCCTTGCATCGTGTAGTCGTAATACACTCCACGTCGGTCACGGGAATCTTGCATATCTTGAGATGCATTGATGCGGTCTTGGAGGGTAAGGCTTGGAGGTAAGGTCGGAATTTGGGGAGGAACGGTAGGACGTCACTAGGGTGGCGGCGATTGTCGAGGGTGCCAATCTCCAACACAGTAATGCAGGGAACCGCTCCATTGGTGACACCCTCTTTAGTGATAACACCGGCAGTGCGAATTCCATCCTGTTGGGATCCATCAGTACACATTCTGTTCGATATCGCTCACCCGAGTCTTTTCTCGGGGTGAAAGGGGAACGATACCTTTCGATACACCACCATTTTCTTGACCTCGAAGAGTCTTTTACCCGCTGGGGTCGTTGGCAGGCCACTGTAAAGCTCCGTAGTAAGTCTCTCATACTCCATCGCCGCGTCGTGACAGGCAGCAAGGTCTACATCGCAGATCTCGCAGGGTGGCCGCTTGATCTTCTCCAAACTGGCTTCCGAGAGCTGAACTTGCTTCTCATGTTCGGGCAACAAAGCTTGAGTGGCGTTCTCGCTGAAACTCCTCTTGATCATCTCTTCAATCTTGAGAGCCTCCACTCGAAGCAAATTGAGAATCATGTTATAGGTTAGACGGAACTGCGAACGGAGTTTCGTCGGGTCACCAAGTATCATATTCTTCAGAGCGCCAGCAGGAGGAGCTTCATCTCGGCCGCTGTTGGTGATGAGCACATAGCCCACGGTATCAAGTCCTCTGCGACCAGCGCGGCCTGCCATTTGTGTGTACTCTCCCGGCAGCAGATCTCTGAAGCTCTTGCCGTCGTGCTTGCGGAAACCAGAGAAGACAACAGTCCGAGTGGGCAAGTTCAATCCCATTGCAAAAGTTTCCGTCGCAAACAGCACCTTGACCAGCGATCGCGCGAAAAGAATCTCGACAATCTCCTTCATGATCGGCAGCAAACCTCCGTGATGCACAGCAATACCACGACTGAGTAGCTCACGTAGCCGAAGAATCTGAGGCAATGTCCGATCCTCCGGTTTGAGTCGCGTGAGAGACTTCTCGATCATCATGTGAATCAAGCTCTTCTCTGTCGCATTGCAGAAGTCTTGATTGCTCAGAGAATCTGCATTCTCCTCGCACCGCTTCTTAGAGAAGACGAACACACAGGCCGGAAGCAAGTCCTCTTTCCGGAGATGCGAAACGAGATGCACCCAAGTGTTCTTGTCCTGAGCAGCGGACTGTCTGCCTCCTCCACGGCCGGTGCGAGCAATATTGCCTGTTCCGCGGTTGGAAGGCTGACCCCGTCCTCCAGCTTGCCCTCTACCACCACCACCTCCGCGGGGTCCTCCGCCCCGTGCGCCGCCTCTCCCTGCATCCTGCCCTCTTCCTCGTCCTCGTGCCTGAGCTCCACCCCGTTGGGACTGTGCTTGGGCTTGAGCCTCGGCCTCTTTCTTGAGTCTAGCTTCTTTTCCTGACAAGACATCGTTCGCCTTCTTCCAGCCACCCTCGATGAATCGCTTGTTGGAGTCAACAATCTTGAACTTTTCTTTGCCAGCCCACAGATAGTGTTCAAGTGGAACAGGTCGCTTGGGAGTCGAAATAACGTAGATGTCTTTCTTCTTGGTACGGCCGACCCAGGATGCGAATTCGTACGTGTTGGGTACAGTGGCTGACAGAAGAATGAGGGTCACATGCTCTGGAAGCATGATAATGACTTCCTCCCACACAACGCCTCGCTCCAGGTCGTTAACATAGTGCACCTCATCGAAAATGACAAACTCGACATCACGAATAAGATCTGCTCCGCGGTAAAGCATACTGCGCAAAATCTCTGTCGTCATGATCACACAGCTGGCCTCGGGGTTGATTTGAACATCTCCAGTCAGAATACCAACATCATCAAATGTGGTTCGGAAGTCTCGATACTTCTGATTACTGAGTGCTTTGATTGGCGACGTGTAAATAGCCTTGGTCATGTGCTTATTGGCCAAGGCAATGGCATATTCTGCGACAACTGTTTTGCCAGCCGAGGTATGAGCTGCCACAAAGACCGAGTCGCCATTTTCCAAGTGATACACTGCCTCCTTTTGGAATGTATCCAGCTCGAATGGCCATTCCCTGGCCATATCGGGGACAAGATCATGGAAGTTGGTAATCTCTTTGTTCACATCAACCACGTGGGCCCATTCTCTACCCTTGTCCTTCTGGATGCCAGTCAGAAGTTGATTGCGGGGCTCGAGTGCCGGGAATTCAACTGGCAGTAGTTCGTCAATATCTTCTTCGTCATCCTCGTCGTCACTGTCCGCTTCCTCGGCCGCACCCTCAGCGACCCCATTTGTCTCGATTGCAACATCAGAAGCGACAGGCTCTGCGTTGGTTTCCTCCTGGAGAGCATTTTCCACCTCCTCATCACCCTCTGCAGCTTCCTTAGACTTAGCCTCAGCGAACGTCAACCCGCGGTCAAATCCAGGCGGAACGGTGAGAAGACCACCCTCGGTTCCAAAGTTGATAATTCGATCCAAGCCGCCCTTTTTGCCCCCGGATCGAGACTGCTCAGTCTGAGCATCTGCCTCCATTTCCGCCAGAGCCTCCACCGCATCCAAGCCACCTGGAGCAAAAGGGAAAAATCCTGCAGCACCGCGAACGAAATCTGCACGACCAGCCGGGCGCCGGAGGAGGGACGTTGAATTTTTTGCTGTCTCGCTTGTCGCTGGTATTGTAACTTCGCGGTATCCAGTGACGCGTCCTTCAAGACCCTCTCGAGTGAATCGGGTCACCGTTCGTGTTTGGGTTGGCGCGATCTCGAACAGATCCGTGGTTTCTGCAGGTACGTCCCATCGTCTAAGACATTGGTTCATCAGTTATTAGGGACAACACAGCGGTCAATAGTCGATAGATTAATGGCGTACTTTTGGAGTTGATTGAGCCATGTCGTACTAAATCGGGGCGATGGCGTCAAAAGCTCATTCTCCAGCTCATTTAGCAACTCAGTCCCCGTTTTGAACGTCTGCTTGTGAGGCCTCGATGCGTTGGCAGTTTGATTGTCGCCTTCCAGCGTAGTCTCCAGATGATTCTGAATCTTCGACGGATCAACACTGCTCGCTGCCAGCCGCAGCTGCTCCATAGCAGAGGTAAGTGGTTCCGTCATTGCAGACCTGGCGAGCAGTAGCGCCTCAGTTTGGGGGTTATCTTTCGCGGTTCTTGATTTCTGTCAACGCTGGAGAGGGTGTCCTCCGCGGTGGACTGTGGTGTGTGGATTGCGCGCGTTAGATGCTCAAACCGGATTCCAGACAAACAATTGTCGATCCTCTGATGGTGGCACTTTTGTCCAGGTCTCCCCGATGCTACCCCCAGAGCAGATGTATTTGAGACCTGGTGCTTTGCATGTTGATGGAGACTCCCCGCGATGAGCGAGCTTCATCGAGGCGGTACACACCGGCAGTTTCGTCTTTTATGTGCTTTGAAAGCTGACGTAGTGTGGGGCCATTCAAGCCAAGATCTACGATGCGTTTGGAAATGAGGAAGGATGGCCGATATGAACCACAGCTGACTTGGCTCTCGGTAAAATACATCTTGTGATATTGGCGAGTAGATACGGAGTCAGTCCTTGGTGGAATCCCTGGTGGAACTAGAATTTTGATGAATCCAAGCTTGGCTTCTTCGTTCCCGGCACCAATTAGCTCTGATTGGCGATTTCTTCTCGTGATTCTACCTTTTACCTAAGTAGAGAGGCCTTTGTAAAATTGACAAATCATCCACCACAGCGCGGTGCTACTATGGAAAATGAGCACTGAACACTTCCATTATATCGAAGTAATCCATGTACGATAGGTATTCTAACTATGCGCGAATGATTTGTACGGAACAGAGTGCGGTTGGTATGTACACGACATGTAGCTCGCGAGTACAATATAGCAATCGGATGGCAGAGAGCAAATACTACACATTAATCAGCCCGCTGACTGAGTCATGAAATGTCGCCCAGCGACGGCCCATGAGGGCTCAAGAACGCATTCATCATCGCGGAGGAAAGAAATTCAACAGAAAGTGGGTATTGACTCAAGAGCGGCAAGATTAAAACACTGTAAAAACTCGATACACGACAGAGACAATATGCAAGAGCGGCCCATGTCATGACAAATGCCAGGCGAATTATAAGCTTGATACTTTCGGTGCCTCGTGGACCATACCCAGCTCGTGGAGAAGTATCGTAAGGATCGGGATGCTTCGCATAGACGGCGTGTCGGGTTCGTAACATCACGCATTATCAATCATTCACTCACTCACTGGCGGAGCCCATTCTGAGTTCCGCATTCTCCTTGCCTGGAGAATATTCATACTTGCGTTTCAAAGGTACAGACTGCTCCATGGACACCGGGGTGAGGCCTTGGGACAGAGACTCGGAAGAAGGCGCCGATGAAAGGGTCTCACGGCCCGAGCCGGAGTCTGGTGTGCGGTCAATGATAGAAGAGATGGATGGCTTATTCGAGCTACCCATCGTGGGTCGGGGCGGGACTGGAGACGCATTCTGCGACTCGGGGGTCCGTTGTCCATCGATCATATGTCGCTCGGATGCCTCGGTCTTCATCCTGTACATCTCCTCGCGCGACTCCTCGCTGTCCTCGGGCTCCGACTCCATATCGGGATCGTGACCCTCGTCATCAAGACCCCCATCCAGTGGGCTGTCTTCCATCGAGGCGCGGTTGGATGCCTGTACCGGAGGGAGCGGCGCATTGGGGTCGTAGATGAGGCCGCACATTTCGAGAGCCCGCGACTGGCTCCCCAAGGTCCGGTCTTTGTGCTTTTTCGTCAAATGACACATGAAGCCGTGCAAGGTGACAAAGTCCGATTTACCGCAGCCTTGAATTGGGCACGTCAGATACACCAAGCTTCCGTCCGAGGGCCGCTTCCAGAGCGCACGCCCGGAAGGGTCATGGGCTGCAGGACGACCATGGCGCTCCCCCCAGGCCTCGACGTTTTTGATCGTATATTTTTGTTTCCTTCGCACTGATCCTGCGCCGTTGATTTGTTCATGAGAGTTGACAGAATGTTGATGCTGGTGGTGTTGTTGATGAGGTTGATGCTGTTGCGGGTGCTGATGAGAATGCGGGTGCTGGTGCGGGTGTGGGTGCGAGTGCGAGTGCGGGTGTGGATGTTGGTGATGATGTTGCGCTTGGTGCTGGTGAGAAGGATGATGTTGGTGAGGATGCTGGTGAGAGTGTTGATGTTGATTCTGGCTTTGGGATGGATGGGCTTGCGAATGTGAATGCTGGGACGAAGAAGACTGCGATGGAGGCGCAGGCGGGCCTGCAGGGTGTTGAGACTGAGGGTGCATCAGATGAGGCGGAGGCTGCGGTGTCCGTGAGATGGGTGGTAAAGGTGTCTGACGGGGTTCCGGAGGGCTTTGTTGCTTGAAAAAGGCCAGCGTTGTAGCCGCACTGGTTTCCGACAATCGGCGCGACGCCGTTGGACGCATGGGGGGAGAGTCGACTGTCTGATTCTGGCCCAGACCCATGGACTCCCTCTTGATCTTCTTCCGTTGACGCCGGAGATCCTGCGAATATAGGAGATGTGCGATTAGTTTGCTGCTTTGGTGAACCTCGGGCGATCAGGGTGCAAAAGGCTGGACGATGGCTTCAATGGCGTACCTCCTCTTCAGCCTCGGCGCTTTCGGTCATTCTTCGAAACTCCTCGTCTTCGCGCTTGCGTATCGCCAGGAGATGTTGGCGAGCAGCCATACGGTTCATTTCCTCGTGCTCCAGCTGACGCAAGCGCGCCTCGATCTGATCGAGCGAGGACAGCGCAGGCGCTGGGGGTGGAGGGGGGGGTCCTGAATGAGATTCGTGCACGGTAGGTGGCGGCGCATAGTGACGATAGTGATGGTTCTGCACCATCTGCTCTGGCGGAGGCATGGCTGGGTGTGCAGGGGGGTTCGGATTCATCGCGATGGCTTGATATCGAGGCAGATTATGCGCGAGATGACCGGATGCACCATTGAGACCCTCTGGAGGAACGGCGTGAGACACAGGCGGTGCCGCAGTCATGTCGATGCCTCTTGGTCTAGTGATCTAATTGACGTTGAATATTCGCAGATTCAAACGTGGCAGGGTTGACGCCTGGTACCTCCGGCACGTATCCCACTTGTTTACTCTTCCGAGAGGTATTCGGAGAGTGTTTTCTTCGGCCTACAGCGATGACAATGACGGACTTGCACGGTCGAGGGACGCCGTCGAGGAGTTGGGTGACTTCAGCTGAATCACACTTGGGGCCAGCGCTCTGCAAGAGTGGACGATACCTGCTTTGGGACAAGACAGGAACAAGCAAAACCAGCGGCGCGAAGGGTGTTTGTGGTGACGAGAAGAAGGGAAGCTGACCGTTTGGGGTGGGCAATGAGAAAGATTCGACGAAATGAAAAGCCCCATTTCTGTCTGCTCGATGGGTCTACTACAGCGTGAGAAAGTGGATTGACATTCAAGCGTCTTCGTCCAGAAGGGCATCCACTCAAATCAAGATACAGATACACTCCTACATGCTTCGAAAAAAGAAGAGTTTTTTTGATTTCCAATTCCGATTAATCGGAAACGGAAAAACCACAATAAAAGAAAGAAGAAAAAAAAGGGAAAAAAAGGGGAAAAAAGGGTATCAAATCAGAAAATAAGGGAGCGCCCGAAGAAGAACTTGACGAACGACGAACCTCTGCCACCTCGTTGTGGTGAAATTTTCCGCTCGTACAGGTTGGTAACGGCGCGGTAAGGAGGGTCAAGGAGATCGAGGCCTCGCATCGTCGTGATTGTCGTGATGGCAGTCCTGGTCGGCCCCTCGACTCCACTCGATGGAGTCATGGGCAATTATGGTTATTGGCCGCCGATTCAGCTCGGCATAGCACTAAGCTCTTGAACCGGATTAGTCTGCGACAAGAGAGTCTTGTCCTGCATGGGACCTTTGCGGTCTGGTCGACCTGATACCAAGGTGGATCTGACAGAGAGATCGTATTAGGTAATTCCCGCTATTGACCTTCGTCGCGCCGAGCTGAAAGCCTGAATCGTCGTCCTTCGGTATCCGTTCGACAGATAGACAATTAGACACGAGTTTGGGGCAGGGGGTTCTGAGTCCTCACGTCTCCCGAAACACGACCATGGACCGTTGAGATAATGAGATCATTCGACACCGGCATATGTAAGTAGTTATGGACGGTTGTAATGCAATGCCACTGGATACGACCAGCCGGCACGGTGTTGCAAGCTCATGAAATCCCGACCCTGTCGGCAACATCGCTGCCAGAACTCGATTGAATCGTGCATGCATGCAATACTGCTTGACTCTGCGGTCTACTGTAGTCAGCAGAGAGGATGGATGTTGATTACTCAACACAAGGAATCTGGTGTTGATCAGGTTGGTAGTTACTAGTTAGTAGTGGTACTGGTACTACTTTGAGCATCACAGATAATGGGCGAGCATATACTCATCCGACCTCGACTACTGCCCGGGTCATCCGTTCAATTGCAATGAGCTGGGATTTACTGCACACCTGAGGAAACCTGTCATTCGATTGTCTAGCCACGCCCATCTTTACGCATGGCTACGAAATCGATTTCCATTCAATTCGAGGGATGTGTGAAGGAAAGGTAGTCACCTCAGCACCTGTATCTTGCATGATTTACATGTGCTTTCGTAGATAGCCTGGATCAGAATATCAAATCTCGTCTACTTTACTACTACTAGTCTAGTAAGTCTACTCCTACCAGTGCCAGCCTGTAGCTTGTTTCAGTCAGCTCCGTCATTGGTGGGGTTAACCTGGCCTATTTTCAGTGAACACTCAAACACTCAAACATACTGTGTGACTTCTTACTTTACACTTTAGTACTTTGTAACTTTACACACTTTAGTACCTTACCGTACACAACAACTCTAGCTTAGGATGGACCGGAAACGCCCTCGGAATCGATTCCATGGACTGGCTCCGCGCTAGTGGCCCGATGTAATCAAATCAACAACAAGCAGCTGATCGTGTTCCTTGGTGCACACTTTACAAGTTTGACAGGATGCGTCAATCTTTGCCGAAACGGTGCTAGGCTGGTGTTTGACTCTATGAACTTCAAGGTTGAGGTCGATTGATCGTTTGTTCCGGCCTTCGGCCTGTTGACTAGTGCGCGCTCTAGTGCTCGGCGTGAATGTTTAGTTTTTAGTTTTTGCTGTTACTGTTAGTATCTACTGTCAGCGTTTACTGTCTAGTGTTTAGTGTTTAGTAGCTTACTGCAGAATTGGACATACATTGATCCACGTCCTGAACTAGAAGAGCTATTCAATGCACGTACATTCTGACATGTGTGCATTGCGCAACTGTGTCGGGTTTGAGTATGTACAGTAGGGTCTGCAACTCTGCATCCAGTCAAAGCATGATCCTCGGCCTCGGCAAAAGAAAAGGTCAACGGTCATGCAGCCCGCCCTGTGGCATGGAACGCTTACCGTGTTTCTAGTAGTCGACGGGGGGGGGGGGGGGGGGGTTATGCTCCAAGTACGCAACGAGATCTAGTAGCCCTCGAGGTAAAAAACAGAATCTTCTATGATGATGAAGTCTACCTAATAGGCTGGAATCGGAAAGGACCTGAAGGACCTGCAAGATTCGGATAATGTACCTAGCAGAAGGAAATACATAGTAAACTTTGCAAACTCGCAAAGAGCTTGTATACTTGTACAATACTACAATCATACAATGGCCGGGCAGAACAGCAGTACTCTGCCCAGATGGAGAGAGAGAATACTCCACCAACATGTTCAATGTAAATCGCAATGGATAGGAACCTGAGCCACCACAAAAACGGTGTGAGGAAAATCTTGCGAACAGCGCACGCTTAGGTCCAAATAAATTAAAAAAGAATCCCTAGTATGTATTAACGTACCCACTTGATGATCCACTTGCATGTGCGCGCGCAAACCAACAATCCCGATTGGAAAGGAAAACCAAGCAGAGCTGACTCTGCTGAGAACTGCCTTGGGTACTTCCAACGAAGTTGCGATAACTCAATAACACGGCTTAGAAGTTAGTTATGATCATGGGTCCAGACTCCAGACTCCAGAGTCGAGACAGATGCAAGAATTGAATGAGGAAAAATTGTACTACGTAACTAGTACCTAGTAACTCACTACCTTCAGGCTTAAGGTAACTACTACCTTAGTCTTGGAACAATCGATCTGCTTAGTGTTTAAAAACGTTGTCTGGATCATAAACTGGGGGAAACTGTTGTTCCACGTTCAACCCGCGTCCTGGTCGGACCCGATCACGACTCGAAGTGACGAGTCCCAAACAACCCCCCGGTTCGACCCTGCAAGCATGGAGTTGTTCTGGGTGCCTATGTGGACTGTGGACTCAGGGACTGTGGTCACTGGTCAATGGTATGCTGCAATGGATTGGGCAGCCGGGCACAATGGAACGAATCACAACAAACAAGGAAAACAAAGAGACTTTCCACCAAATCGTGCGACTGGAAAGTCCACAACTCCACTGACTCGGGAGTCAGGACCGTAGAACTAGGACACATGTCAATGTTCTTGTACAAACGATGACTGTCCGGTATCTACCAGATGTCAAAGTGCCTAAGAAAGCTATACTCAGATATTGTGCCGGGAGTGCCCAGCTGATGGAAGTTGTGACACCACACAACGACCTTGTCGTCTAGATCTACTAGTACCTGAACCATGTCGACTCAAGAGTCTAGAGTAACGGCGCAAGCATCCTGACCGTGAGACATAACGAGATTTACTCACACGATAATTCTAGGACTACGACGTCGGTACTGCTCTAAAAGGGCGGCTGCATGTCCTTGAGAGTGAGAAATCCGCCGAACTTCCCCCGGCTCCTTCAAGCGCACAATCTTGGAAAATCCAAGGGACCAAAAAAAGCGAAGAGGAAAAAGAAAAAACGAGCTACACAGCAGGTCGGTGCTCAGGAAGCTGCAGTCTGCAGCTTGGACCATGCGCGACCAAGTCCAACAGTTCAACGGGGAGTAAATTACCGGAGAGCGCCCGGGAGTGTAAAGAGGAGCCAGGGAGCCAGTATGACGATGATCGCTGATCCATCACTTGTTTTTCGGCGAGATGGTGAGGACGCTAGCGGGCTAGCGCTCCAGGATTTCAAGATTGGATCGGATATTTTTTTAAGAAAAAGTTTTGTTTTTTTTTTTTAAAAAAAAAAAAAATCGAATCATTAGAGAACAAAAGACTGTTTCTTATCGTCAGCGGAGACGCTACTCATGATGTACCAGTAGTCTGTACTTTGTTCACTTTGTACAATTTTATATGGGTCCATATTAAGCAGATGAAAACACGATGAAATGCAAAGTAGTAGTACAAAGCTACTGATCCATCCTGACAGAGAAAGTACATACTAAATAGTAAATAGCACGTAGCCATGTACTATGTAGTAGTTATGTATAATATTTGCTACTATGTACTAGGGGTTCTGGACTTAGCACTTATGAATACTAAATAGTCGTGGGT
Organism: Penicillium ucsense; assembly: GCA_014839625.1. Taxonomy (NCBI): domain Eukaryota; kingdom Fungi; phylum Ascomycota; class Eurotiomycetes; order Eurotiales; family Aspergillaceae; genus Penicillium; species Penicillium ucsense. Next base: position 142,118 of record WIWV01000044.1, read on the forward strand.
TGAGTTCATTCATTCATATAGACTATGGACTATGGACTATGGACACATTGGGCCCAGCGCCCGTCAGAGAGTATCTCGAGTGAAACAAGCAGTCCCATGCCGTGACTCGTCCTTGGGAATGGCTCAAGATTGATCGTGGATCGGCAGCGCCGTGCTGTTACCAGAGTATAGTGAGCAACTGAGCACCTGTTCCTAGCTCACCAGACTATTAGATAGGGGGGGTGGAATACGGAAACAGTAGGTAGAGAGACTAGTCAGGAGTCTCCGGCCTCAGTAGTACTAGTTAGTAGTCAGTGGTCACTACTAAAATAGGTAAGTTGGTGACTCGTGAGTAGACGGTGACACTGGATCTTGATAGACACGTTGTAACTGCTGTATGTACATCCCAGTCTTTTCAATCAGATTGGTCTCTCAGTGGACTAATCCACGAGCCCATGCCTCACCACATGAAAAAGGGGCATCGGCCACTCAAACACTCCCGTCGTCCAGTGTTGTTCGCCTTGGCTGCCGACGCCTTGCTATTCTCGTCTTTGCATTGGAAGGGCGCTTACCGCAAGAGCACATCGACACCACTGTACGATCCAATCGCAAGGCGCAGATCTACCCGCAGAGTTTTGTGATTGATTTTCTCATCTTGTCCCCTCACAATCTAAACTGACCAATTGTGTTTTGTGAGACCCATGTACATGATTACCTGATTACATGTTGACTAATAACCACAATCCTAAATACCATGGCATTCAGGGGCAGCATGGTAGCCGACCGAACGTGCTTCACGATCCTCGAATCAAGTCCGGCTCAAGTGCAGTTCCTAGCCGAAGCTGCTAGAATCAGTGGAGTCGCTCCAGTGCCATCCGGTGTGGAGTGTGGACTATGGAGTCTATGGACAGAGTTTTGTACGCGACCCATGGATCGTCTGTATCTCCGCTATAGTACTGAACTTACCAGAAGTACTCTGCCCACGTCACAAGGTAAAAATAAGCATGGGAAGATTTGGTTCAGGGGTAAGGCGAGAACCACAGAAGCACAACGGGATGGAGGAGTGGGAAGTGGTTTAAATTAAGCACAGTATTTTAAATCCAAGGAGTCAACAAACATATGGTCCAGAGTCCAGACATACTTAGATGGCTGATGCTGGGTTTGAGATTAAAGTCTAAAACTACAGGAGTACAGGCTAGAATCATACTAATCATGGAAGAGGCTGCTAGCCTGCCACAGCCTATAGTAGTACACTTGCCGATCCTAGGCTCTAGACCGGACAGCTCAACAGCCGGCGGAGGATGGGGAACTGTCTCAGATTGGAGAATCTCATGATGATTCAGGGAGTAATTTAGAGTGGACATATTCATCGTTGTATAATGATGTATCACTTTCTCTCTCTCTCTCTCCCCCATTCCCAGGCCTTTTTGATTGCCAGTTTCACCACGATCAGTGGATGATCGCAACGTGTCTCGTGCCCCTAAGCGGCAGGATGCATTGGTCCCATACTATCTCCGGTTGGTTTTCTAAAGCTCTACAGTCTACACTCTACAGTAGTAGATGAGTAGCTTTCCTTGTCCAGCTGCCTACCTTTCACGGGCTCTTCGATTCTAGCACCATGAACAGATCATTGTTCGACCCTGAAAAACCAGCCAATAAAAGGTCCCTACCGCACTGAGTTTGCAGACGGGAGCAAAGACCTCTTCCTCCAAGCCCACACTTGGAAAAGGTTTCAAGATGCCAAGGTCGAGCAGGCGATAGACCAGGATTTCAGGCAGTGGCCACTGGCCAGAGAAATTTGAAAAAAGATACTGTATTGAATTCTTCTTCCGCTTCTTCACAATGGGAACAAACAAACACATCATCCTATAAAGAGCTCACGCTAAGATGCCGAGAGTCTGCCGACTCTCACCAGACTCCAATGTGATCGACGAATGAATGCCGCATCCAGTTGAAGGGTGGATATTCTTGAACTCGACTCTTTATCTCCAGCGAGGTCAGTGAGCCAACAACAAAGCCGCCCCACGGACCAAGGTGAGCAAACAGACGGTCTGAGCGTTGGACAACACGAAACACTACTCGATCAGATCACTACACCGTCAAAAGCACTTCAACAGACCCAAACAGAAACATTCAATCCGAAGACCTACTGTACCTGTATCTGATATACTATGAATATGGAATATGTAGTATGTAGTTACTATGTACTATTCAACGATTGTAACTACAAATCTTGGCCGATAAGTGTATATCGTTCACTCATCCATCTTCCAAATTTTTGACCGTCAACCTGCATGAGCCCGGCTGGTCCCTGGATTCCTACTATGTAGTAGAGAATCCGTTGGACCCCCCTCTCCTCAAGACAAAGTGCAAGGGTGCATCTGTATATGCAATGATGCAGTGATGCACAGGGTACACCAGACTCGACTGTCGCATGTTCATCAACGCCTGCAGGTGCCAGGTAGTGACCTTTCAAAAGCAATGAGGCCCCACCAAGCTGCACGATGATATGGACATCAACAACGATGATTCGCTGTCCGTTGCCACATGCATCTGAACATTCTGCTTCTCACAGTCACTTATCCATGTCAGTGCTCTGTGTCCTCTCACTGATCTCGTCGGTGGGTATTCCAGTATGAAGAGTGAGCGGTCTAGGAACATTATTACTATCGGCCAGACTGCAAAGTGAGATGGTCGTCAAATAGACAGAGTGTCTGCCTTATTGTCAGCCTGAAGAGTGAAGACCGGTTTTTCATTCCATACCCGTCGAGTCAAAAGTCCAGACAATTGCATCGACGGACATACATGTGACGAAATATTTGTCTGCATTATCCGAATGCTACCTAGGAGTGTATTTGGATTTTTCCAAGTGAATAGTGTATAGTATACAATAAATTGCCATGACAATGCCCAATGCCCACCCTGCCGGCCTTAGCTTGTGACAAGACGTTAGGTTCAGTACACGTACAGTGGCAAGGAGTTAACACCTCTCCCGTGCTGACATCGACTCTTTCAGCGACTCGGCCGAATTCAACTCAACAACCGGCCCCTGTGTCGGTGATCAAGTAAACCTACTGTCGGTTACTAGGTTGCAACTTGAAGACGCCTCCTCCTAGCCAATATGATCACAGAGCAAGACTCAACCGCCATACATGATCCATGCATTGCAGACCAATGAGAGTACAAAGACCCAACGACATTGAACAGCTCTTTCATGCAGGTGGTCATTTGGACTCATGCCCCGAATACTTCAGATTGGGCTGTTTTATATGCGGTCGCTCGACTTGCCTGTTTCTGGTCTTGGCGATCCACATTGTGACGAGGTTATGGACAAGGGGAGTGACTAGGGGATAGCTAGGGGACACACTGCTAGGCTCTAGCAGATTAAATGCATGTGGTTTGGGTGACTGTCAGGCTTCAGCCTGGCAACTGACTCAAGTAGGTAGGTAAGCCAGGTGGGTTACTACCGAGGAATACTGTAGAGTCACAGAGTGTAGGTTACTAGAAGTCCTATCGTTTGAAAGACTGCCCGGCTCTGTAAGGAATCGAGACCAGCCACACCAGAATGGATGACTTGAGCCTGGCCGTCTGCAGAAACAACCTTGTGCAGCACCCACGCAAGAAACACTCCAGCGATATATCTATCGCCTTGGTTGGCCTGTACAATGCATTCAATTTTGAGTATCCGAGCCCCTCGCCCTCCGCCCGCCACCCCCTCGCCCTCCGTCTCCGTGCCAGGCTGACTGAACGGCTCATCAACCTGACAAGTGGTAAGCTGAGAAGCTTTCAAGCTCAAGCTCAAGTTCAAGTCAGGATACCTTTTCCATATCACCCTCACTAGCTACGAGCTAGTGGCTACGCTTGGGGAGCGAGCGACACTGTGACATTGTGTCAGATTGAGATGAGCAAATGATCCTTTCAGCTCCTATTTTCCCCCCAGCTACGGGGTAGGAGTAGAAAGTAGAAACCAATTGCACGCATCTCCAGTGGGCTTCCCAAGGTTCTCGATTTCCAAGATCCATCAAGCTTTACACACGTCCAGAGTCCACGCCGATGTATCATTGGCCGTGCATCCACTGCGTCGAGACCCGGGGTGATCTGACGGCTTGTCTGATTGACGATCGAACTCTGGATTCGATCGAACAGCGCTTTCCAAGAAGAAGCTCAAAAGGAGGAAAGCGTCACGAAATAAAGAAAGAAAAATATATGAATAAATGTTGTTGGTAACTTGGCACCGCAGGAAGGTTACTGAGAGGAGGCGGAGGGCACAGGGCAGCTGTTTGTCTTTGGGAGGATGTTTTGTGTTTCAACTTCCAGGTATTTCGGTCGCTCCGATGCTGTTCTGGACAGGGAGGGAGCCCCGGCGTCGGTACTTGGCCGGTTTCCCCCCCCCCCATCTTGATTCCGGAGGGAGCAAAACAGGGATTCAGGGCCAGACTCGGTATCTGTCCCCATCGTCGCAGATTTTCGGGCTTGCAGAGCAGCATGCAGTCGGGTCTCGGGTCTGGAGCAGCCTTAGCCGCGCTAGATAGTCTTGTTCGCTACATCCTCCGGAGAATTGTCATAGCCACATGCAGGCTCATCGGGGCCTCTGGCACCAGTCCATCCAGCATCCAGCGATCTTGCGACACGGGATCTCGGCCAGTGTAGGGCCATCAGAAGTTACCAACAACTACTGGCATGGGGAATGACCGCGATTACTCGTTGGGGGTCAAGACCAATGGGTTTGAACAAGTCAAAAGAAAAATTAAGATTGTATAGATCGAGGGGAGAAGGTCCGATTTCTATCGTCACATGCACCTAAAAGCCAAAATCCACATCCTTTTTTGTTGGCCCCCCCTTTTGCCGTCATGTCATTAAATACAGTTGTGGTAGACACGCCTCGGCAAGACTGCCGAAGCGTGCAAGGCACCCGAAGAAGAACGGGAAGAAATGAGATAGTGGTCATACATGTTGTTAATCAAAGGAAACACCGGTACACCAAAACAGAACACAAAGGGGGGATAGGAACAGAGGGTTAAAATATGTGTACAAATGCCGCGAAGTGAGGAAGGAAAAAATGCGAGGGCATCAGCATGCTTGTGACACACTGCGCAGAAACACAGGAGAATAGAGAATACACGGATGGCTCAAGAAAGGGCGATCAAAAGGTAAGAGGGCAGAAGCGAGGTTAGACCCAGGGATGACAAGCAGCTTACTGCTTGTTCTCACCCTGCTCCTGGCCCGGCTGCTGCTGCTGCTCGTTCTGAGCCTTGTGCATCTTATCGAACAAGGTCAGGGAGGCGGTCTGGAGCTCATCAACCTTGGCCTTGAGCTCCTCGGCGGTAGCGGTGCCCTCACCAGACTGGCTCTTGGCGACAAACTCGCGGAGAGTGGCAATCTTCTCGCGGATGGACTCAGCCTCGGTCTTGTCAAGACGGTCCTCGAAGTCCTTGAGGGCCTTCTCGGTATCGTTCAGAACGCTGTCGGCGCGGTTGGCGGCCTCAATGGCAGCCTTGCGCTCCTTGTCAGCCTCGCCGTACTTCTCGGCCTCGTCGACCATGTTCTGGATCTCGGCATCAGAGAGACCAGAGCCGGAAGCGATGGTGATGGACTGGTCCTTGTTGGTGGACTTGTCCTTGGCGTGGACGTGGACGATGGAGTCGGCGTCGATGTCGAAGGTGACCTCGATCTGGGGAACACCACGGTGGGCAGGGGGGATACCAACGAGCTGGAAGTTACCGAGGAGCTTGTTGTCCTTGACGAGCTCACGCTCACCCTGGTAAACCTTGATCTCGACGGCGGTCTGCATGTCAGCAGCAGTGGAGAAAGTCTGGGACTTCTTGGTGGGAATGGTGGTGTTGCGGTTGATCAGACGGGTGAAGACACCACCGAGGGTCTCGATACCGAGGGACAGGGGGGTAACATCGAGCAGGAGGACATCAGTAACCTCACCAGCCAGGACGGCACCCTGGACGGCGGCACCGATGGCGACGGCCTCATCGGGGTTGACGGACTTGGAGGGATCACGGCCGAACATGGACTTGACGGACTCGGTGACCTTGGGCATACGGGTCATACCACCGACCAGGATGATGTCCTGAATGTCGCTAGACTTCAGATTGGCATCCTTGAGGGCCTTGCGAACGGGCTCCTGAGTGCGGTTGATCAGGGGGTCAACGAGAGCCTCGAGCTGAGCACGGGTCATCTTCTGGTTGATGTGGAGAGCACCGCTGGGGCCAGCGGAGATGAAGGGAAGAGCTTTTTTGGGAGAAAGGAGCTATTAGCATATGCCAAAAGTCAAAACAGGAAGTAGGCTGCGCGCCGCAAGGCGTGCGATAGGGAGAGTACTCACAGATCTCGGTCTGGAGAGAGGAGGAAAGCTCAATCTTGGCCTTCTCAGCGGCCTCACGGATACGCTGAATAGCCATGCGGTCGTTGGACAAGTCGACACCGGACTCCTTCTTGAAGTTCTCAACAATGTTGCGAACTAGGGTGATATCAAAGTCCTCACCACCAAGGTGGGTGTCACCGTTGGTAGACTTGACCTCGAACACACCCTTCTGGATCTCGAGGACGGAGATATCGAAGGTACCACCACCCAGATCGTAGACAGCGACTACGCGGTCCTGCTCCTTCTCGAGACCGTAGGCAAGAGCGGCAGCGGTGGGCTCGTTCACGACACGGAGAACGTTAAGACCGGCAATCTGACCGGCGTCCTTGGTGGCCTGACGCTGAGAGTCATTGAAGTAGGCAGGAACAGTGACTACGGCGTTCTTGACGGACTTGCCAAGGTAGGCCTCGGCGGTCTCCTTCATCTTGTTGAGGACGAATCCACCAATCTGGGAAGGAGAGTACTTCTGGCCACGGGCCTCGACCCAGGCGTCACCGTTGGTGTGCTGGACGATCTTGTAGGGGACCTCCTTGATGTCGCGCTGGACCTCAGCATCGGTGAACTTGCGGCCGATGAGACGCTTGGTAGCGAAGAGGGTGTTCTCGGGGTTGACGACAGCCTGACGCTTGGCAGCAATACCGACAAGACGCTCACCGTCCTGGGCGAAACCGACAACAGAGGGGGTCGTGCGGGCACCTGCAAGTCAACGATTAGCATTTACTCGGCTTTACAAATGAATGATAACGCGAATGTCCCTTTAGGTGGAGGCCCCTGTCCCTATTTGCAAAGGGGCAAAGGAGGTGCAAACACCAATGTGTTGCGGCTATTTCACTTACCCTCAACGTTCTCAATAATCTTAGGGGTCTTGCCCTCCATGATGGCAACAGCGGAGTTAGTGGTACCTGGGAAAAACGTTAGATAAGGAGGTCGACAAGTTTCATGCTAGCGGTGATCACCTACCCAAATCAATACCGATGACCTGGCCCTTCACTTTCTCGCCTTCCGTTGAGTTCCATCGTCGGGCGACGGGGAATCTGGAAGCAGGAGAGCGAGCGAAAGCCGCGCGAGGAAGCTGAGATGACAATGCGTTAGTTGATGATGTTGCGACGCGCTTGATGATGAAATTTCCTCGGGTTTCCGTCAGGTGGACAGGGAGTACTCACAGCGCGGGAGATGCGTGAAGGGAGCATTGTGATGTGAATTAATTAATACAGAAACAGAACAGGATGAGAACACTCCCACGAGTCAATCGTTGAGTGGAAGAGAGATGGATTTCGGAGGAAGAAGGATGAGATGATGAAGGTCACTTGGAGAGAAGGAGAAGAAGAAGGACAACTGGACGGGTAGAAATTGCACGGAGAGCTTCGGCCCGTCGTCGAACTTGCTCGAATCACGGGATGTAGCCAATCAACAGGCGTGGAGAGCCCGATCTCTCACCGCCCAGAGGTACCTCGCAATGAGTGCTTCCAGATCAGTTCTTTGATGATCGCAACTTGACAATCATGCCGTTGATGGGCCTTTGAAATGATTACAGTGATTGATACTTCTAATGTCGCTAGTACCGCTTGACAATTGAATGAGGAGCATCCCTCAATATTATTGATTGAACACAAGAGAACAATAACGCAGCCAAATGAATGAGTCACTACGTTGGTGGAAGAGTCCGATGCGTAGTGCCACCGCGATGGAATGAAAATGGGTTGCCGCCCGGGCAGGATTACCTTTTCTTGGTCGCCGGTTTGCCTCGGCCAACGGCATACTATTCCGAAGCATCCAGAATCAACGAGCAGCGACCACGTCCACGCCGCAAGGTCATCGGCCATTGCATACCTACTGCTCAAAGGGTATCCGTCTACGTATGCGTTCTCTGCTCAGTCATCTCCCTAGAGGCTCGTCATGAGAGAGATATCAGATAACGAATTGTTTCAGAAAGACTCTAGCTGCAGTACGCACTACAGTGGCCAATGGTGTCGTGTGACTCGGGTCCGGAGTGCAGTAGAGGCAGACGGGAGGCCGTCCATATGTCAACAACAGAACACTACCTAGGAGGTAGTTATGTAGGACCTCGGGCATTTATGCCAGACGCCGCCTCATCCATCATTGGAACGTCCAATTATTCGACGTCGAAATGACAATCTACAAGATTGTTGAATGACTTAGCGCCCGGGATGGAGGGTCGTTATTCCCGACGGCGGTCCACAACTATCTAACTCGCCTGAATATATCGTGGACACTGGACATGGATGCACCTGCATGTTCCAATCTTAGCTCCGAGTAGGATATAAGCAACCTTTGAAGGGGCGAGGACAACCTCGGGATTACCTTGTATCATGCGTGAATGGAGGCTACCTACCTACCTGTCCGACCTTCCAAGCACCGAGATCTAGGCAACTCTTCTTTAGGGCTTGCCTTCCATAGTGGCTGCTGTGTGAACTGTGAACTGCGTATAGGGTTGGTCGAGCCTCGCGAATAGGACGTTGACCGAGTCATGTCCGGAACCCCTTATCGACTCGAAGGTTTCCACACGACTGAAGAACTGAAGAAGACAGTGACAGCCGTACGATTATTTCGACTGGTTTTTGATACGGCGCAGTCCCTTTCGGACCGCCGAGCAAGCTTTATGCAACTCCGCCTTCGATTGATCTAATGTACTGTGGTGTGGATTTTGCCTGCCATGCTCCATTGCTCGACCGATAGCGGCCAGAGGCCGGCATGGAGTGCTGTTTGTGGCGAGTCTGGCGACCTACTCAAATTTCAAGGTGGCTGTGGCTGGGCTGACTACCCAAATGCCGTTGTCACTAGGTAGGTAGTAGTAGCTCCAGGGCTGCCAGCACCAATAACAACACACAAGTACATTGATGTGCCACTAAGGCATCCCATGCAAAAGTTCTGAGCCATGTCCATGAAATACAATCGAAGCTAGCTGGCTCCCATGACACCTAGACTCCCGGAACCTTTTCTGCCTTTCTGGTTCCATAAGCGAGCCATAGAGGAGCCTGGGAGTCAGTCTCCTTCCTCTGCCTCGGTGGACAGACCGTTGGCGTATGGTCCGTCTCCTCGACATCATTCCATGATCATTGGAAAGTCAGTGCAACTGCCAGGTGGGTTACTCCACGAAGGTAGACCCAAGTTACGCTTCGATGTCAGATAAATGCCTGGGCGAAAGCTGCGGCTGGGCGGTGGCCGATAGCGGCCATCGTACCCCGGCTTTCACCTCCCGATCCACTCCAGAACGTCTTGAAATGTCTTACGTCATCCGTTTGCAAGCGCATGGGCATGATTAACCTTAGTCGAAGGTACCTATTACTAGTCTATGGCTGACTCGGCATTAGCTTTACATTTTATTCTCTCCTCAACCCTCTTTCTGTCTGCTCAAAGCTCAAACTCAGGGTCTTTCATGTCCCTGCTTGCTCCAGCTTGTGCAGACAATAATGTCAACGTTGGCTTGACCTGCCATCATGACGTCGGACTCGACACTGTAAGTCGTTATCTTCAGCGCACTCTGCTTTCTCCGTGGCCTCACTCCAGCCCCAGTGGCAGGGCCCACGTGCGCTCAGTTGGGTCGACTCACATTGCTCATCTCACTTTCATCTGTCAGTTACCGCCCAACCGAGTCCCTTATCCTTCCGAGTAAACGGCGTTTTATCCCCTTCCGCATCCCGAACTTGTTCGTATCCTCCATCCCCGCTTTTTCTCAGGTGAGAGTGCACTACTAACGTCGACCGATCGATCGACCAGCCACACGCAACTGCGCCACTACATCAGCACTGCTGATCCGGATCGCATCTATGTGGTCGTAGAAAGAGTGGTCTATGCAATCCACCTTTCTACACAAAAGAGGGAAAGCTTGGCTGTGATCCCTTTCGAGCCGCGATGTTTAGCGGCTGGTTATGGGTGGATCGCTGTGGGGGGCCCGGAACAGGGTGAATGCGCCTTCATTCGAACGAACGACGGAGACGGCCAACCGCATGGCCAATCGAACTCGCACTCGGCCTCAGATGTCGACAGTGCGCTTCCACTCGACTTTGAGAACTCGCCGGGACTACCTTCTCCAGATGCCACAGACAGTGAAGCCACATCTTCGCGCCATGCACCTCGGAGAGTGCTGCCAGAGTTCGAGCTGCATAAGTTCGGAGGCAGTATTGTAAACTCTGTGACGATCCACCAGTTTCCCGGTGATCGCGAGGGGATTGCAAGTGAGGATGTGATGGTTGTCAGGTAAGACTATTCCTCAACGTGACAATAATCAGCATCCCCACTAATTCGTGGGGTTTCGAACAGCAATAATGACCGAACCGTAACGCTCTACTCGTTGACACGAGCCAAGGTCTTGAAGGTCCTTCACCATTCGACATGCATGAACTATGCGATCCTCTCCCCCGAGCACACAGTTCTCACAGCCGTGGGGGATGAGAATCGAATTTACTTCTACAATGTCGCTCGTGACTGGAGTTCGCTGACTACGATTGAGTCAGGTGTAAAGGTGACCGGCTGGGACTTGGAGCTCCTTCGATGTATTGAGATCAGCATTGGGTCACGCCCCGATGATGCCTGTTGTTTCACTGTCGCATTTTCGCAGTCCAGTCATCTCTGCGCAGTAGGCTCCCAGTCTGGTTTCGTGACCGTGCTTGACATGGACCGCGTTCGGGATCTGAAGGACGATGAGCCGGTGGTCAACCAATTTAGGTCCTCAAGATCCCACATTGAAGGTGGTGCTGTTCGATGTATGACATTTGCACCCGAGCCTTGGGATCTACTGGTATGGCTCGAGGGCCATGGGAGAGCCGGTGTGGCTGATGTGCGACAGTCGTTTCTTCGTCGCCAAATTCTGGTCTTGGATGCCAACGATCCTGAACTCGAAGAGGTTCGAACCGTACCTGTTCTTCCCAACTTCGATGATAGCACCTCAGACGATGATCTAGATCTCTCCGCTCGCCTCGGGGTTGACGCCGAAGAAGTCCCCAGCACTCGAGATGGAGACAGTCATGCACGCCTTTCGTCACGGGACAATTTGATAGGCGACCTGACGGCACGCGAGCGATTAATCATGCAGTTCCTCAATACAGCAAGATGGAACGCTAGAGAAGAAACTGGATCTAACGACAGAGGAGAAGCAACTTCTCGAGTTCCTTCACACCCGCCTCATTCTTCGCAAAGCCGCAACTACAGCGCCACCGAGGATCTTGGGAATGGTCATCGCTATACGTCCACGTCCCGTCAGACCGATATACTGGGCGCTCCTCAAAGTAGCCATTACAGTCGACCAAGCACCGCATATATCTCCCCACGCAGTGGTCGACGCAGCTCGATCGTACTCTCCCAAAGCAGTGGTTCGCCCGAGCTAGATGTTCCTAGCCACGAGAGTCGCAACCATGGGAGTGGCCTTGGCTGGAACTCATCGCGGCTAGACCTGCATGGTGATACCGCTAACCGGTTCGCTGCCGATTCTGACTACGTTTTTCGCGAAATGGAAGGGCGTGACATGCCTGCGTCTCAGCCATCTGAACCACTCACGCCTTCCAGTATCGACATACGACGAACACGACCGCCACGGTCCAGTTCGATTCCTCGGCCAGTGGAGAGAGCACAGGCCAGGCAGATTTCGGGAGCTGATAGCAGGCCTGAAAACTCACGGCCATTGGACTACGACATGAGAACCAACCTTGCGACTGAACGGCTACGTCGTCAACGCCAGATTGCCAATGAGATGCACAACCGTGCAATCATGGAACGTGGGCATCGAGAGCAGCGGATGCGGCAGCAAACTTTGGGGTTTGAGCAGAACCACTCTCCACGCTGGATACGTAATATCATCAATGATCTCCCCGACCGCAGCTTTGTCCATGGGATCCATGGACCCGGAGCTGAAGAGCCGGATGCCACAGCCGGCGTGGGCTGGGGCGCTGACGGACGAACACTGTAAGCACTATCCCGTTCTCGTTTTCTACCTTATGGTGGGATTTCCCTGACTTATTCCGAATGCAGATACATCGCAACCCTCGAAGGAATATTCGAATTCCAACTGAATACCAATGATCGCAAAACCTTTCCAGCTTTCTCCTTCAGATGACACTTTTTTCGTTTCTCTTCTACAACATAACGAGAGCAGAGAACTTGAGCGCTCTGCGGTTATTGCCCGATGATGCCCAAAGTCGCGAATGGAAAGTAATGGTCTTCGCGTTTACCTTGCTATGTCATTATCAATTTTTCTTTTTCGTCTTGTGATTGACTTGGCGCGTGTGTTTTTGAAGATCGCTGCATATCCCTTGGGTGGTTAGGGGCGTCAATTGGGTTCTGGTTTGACTGATCCGGGCTGAGGGCTTGCACATCCCATTCAGGTACTTATTGCTTTTCGGAGGAACATTGGTATAGCATGCCATTCGGATACGAAGTTTACACGCAGAATAACATGATGATCATCGTTTACGTCGGAGGCGTATACTGGCGTAGATGTTGAGAAGTGAAATAGAGAAAACGAATCAATTGTACCCAAAATTCACCGAAAGCCAGCTAATTGATCATTGAACTATGCGCGAGTCTTACGTCGAAGCCCTGAGTTGCGCCGGATGACGTCGGAACGTCATCAAGTCGCGCTCAATGTCGGCCCGTCTGATCTATTACCAAGCGACCTTCTCGCACAGAGCCGCAGCTCAATTGTCTGCTCTGGCAAGCAACAAATGAACCAGATACCCCGTCCCCCCCTTAAGTCTATCACCCAGCACTTCATCACTCAGCCTCCACACCCGAAACTCGCGTAACGTCTCTCGCAACCACGTCTCAAACACATCCGGCGCTCGCTGCTGCTGCGCGACGATGCAAACCGTCGGTCGACTGGCCGCCTGCGGCCCTCGACTCCCCCGAGAACCGAAACACGGCCGCAGACGGCAGATCTCCGCACACGTACGCACAAAGGGGGCCACAAGCGCGTCGTTGTACACACAGTCACATGAAAGAAGAAGATCGAAGCCGAGATCTTCGTCGTCGCCAACTTTTTCTCTTTCATCTCGGGCCAAGACACCACGACCCGTGGACTCGGAGCGAATACACGCTTTCAAGCGCGCTGGCTGATCGTGCTCCCAGTCTAACGTGGTGAATGTGATATTACTGGCTGAGGGCTGAGCGATGGGTTTCCCCTTTGGAGGTGGTTTGCCGCTGTGTTTGGGTTTGGAGCCTTTGGACTTGCCTGCTGCTGCTGCTGCTGCTGCTGCTGCTGGGGTGACTCGTGAGACGAAGCTGTTAGCTTCGATGTTGGTTCGGAAGAGCCGTCGGACGTATTCTTGATCTGTGGCGAGGTAGTGATGTACAGAAGGGGAGAGGGCGAGGGCGACGAGTGCGGAGATGCCGCAGCCTAGTTCGGCGACGACCGAATGTTCGGAGAGAAGCGAATGCGTCCAGAGAGGGTTGCTAGGGCTGGATATCCATTCTGCGAAGCATGGGGTGATTTTCCAGAGCACTGGAAAGGGAGACAGAAGTCAGTATGGATGGGGAGGTAACACCGCAGTGTACAGGAACAGTGACGCGACGAATTGAACGTGAGAAAATGAGTCGCGATTTTGTTCCGCAGTACCGCGAGAATGACCACGGGCAGGGTAAGGGTCTCATTGGGAAGTGGTTGATCGACCGGGAGCAGCCACCGGCCGGCCGTTGGGAAAGAAGAGGGAGGAAGGTTAATCACAAGCGTCAGTGGGCATGATCGAGATCCGTGCAGCAAAGCCTCGGCCTACGGTAGCCGGGTCGATCTCCGGCGAGAGGTATTATATCTCATTCCCTTGAGCCATGATCCTCTTGAAGCACGGTTGCATGGCAGTCTTTCCATGCGGGACTCCCGTGCAGCAGGCGCAGGAGAAGCACAGGCACTGAAAGACATAAATATAGGTTGAGTTCGCGCCACATGCATTGTCTGCGTCATCTACGCAGGGTCCAACCTCAGGTGTCAGAGCTTGACCTCTGCGAACTGCTGAGCGGTAGTGGCAATTGCAGGAAACATGATGGACGTGCGCCAGATTGCTCAATAGGCAAAGTTCGCGGGAATCGAGCCAAGCAATAGATAGAGAAAAGAGACCAAAAGCAAAACGTCAAAACAGGGGGAAAAACATAAACGATCGACACGAGTGATCAACTTGAACATCACGACATGGACTGACCGGCACCAGTAGTACCTCCGGCACGAGATGAGCTCAGTAGACTCGGCGATTGGTGAACTGTATACTCGTTGCCACCGATTTGCACGTCGAGGGTCGGAGCGCGCGAGTCCACGAACCCCAGATTGGGGGTCGATATTTCTTGGCTGAATAGGTAAAAGGCCTCTAATGTATCTGGTACATGAGCCACAAAGGATTTGAAATTGGCAAAAGACGAAGCAAAGTATGCCGGTTCGTGGGAGATCGATGGCTGGTACAGGAGGACTCTGTGTTGATGTGTTGTACACGACTTACCTTCTTCGACATCGACGACCTCTTCGCTGGCCGTTCTGGCGAGAAACTCGGCAATGGCAGTGTCCATGACCGCTGGGCGCTTTGAAGGGTTGATAAAAAAAAGAGTCTCACGGATATTTGGAACTTGAATGAAATGATACGCGCCGCATGACTTGACTTGAAGAATGTGTAGGTGCCGTTGCAGTCTCCAGTTCATTTGATTACAGTACATTTAGCCTCTTGAGAGCCTCGCTGGAGACCTGATCTCCAAACAGCATAGATCACGGGATCGGAGAAATCATTCAACTGGTGAGTTTCCATTCATCCTCAGACAAAAGTCCATATTTCCGACGATTCTTCACCCAAAGGAAGATCGGCTGTCATGTGAGAATCAGAGTTTTCATCCAAATGGAATATTCTGACAGCAGCTTCTCATGCTTTATCAGTAGTCTGGGGGGGGGGGTTTTTTTTTTTCTTTTGGTTTGACAATCTAGCGTCCCTCATCGTCGTGAGTCGGAACTCGCGCGAGTGGATCACTTGCAGTAGCGCGAGCAGAGCAAATTCAGCCAAGACATGGGCGACAGGGAACCGAGGTCGCGACGCACCGACGGTGGTCACAAGATGGCTGTGTTTGGTATCTCCAATTCTCCACTGCTCCGGTGCGAATGCTAAGAAGCCTAAGGTTGTTGCTATTTGGTCCTCAGACATCACGATTACATGGCGGTGGCGTGTGTCGCCTGTTGCGAACCAAGCAGAGGACTGCTGCTTTCGCATGTTGGGCGGACGTCTCCCCAACGGAATCGAGAGAATCCTGACCCAGTTACGAGTCACGACTGTTTGGACTCTTTGGAGGATCGGCCGGGGGCTCACAGACAACTCTAATTTCGTGTTCCGAGAGCCGCTGCTGCTGCTGCGCTAGAGTCGAAAGTCTAGCCCAGAGTACAGACTACCTACTTTTTGACTAGTTCACCAAGAGCACCTCTGTAGTCTGTACATGTGATCTACGGCGCTGCATAATCTGGATATGTGAACCCAGGCCGACATTACGACAACTTGGTATAATCGAAGAGCTCACTAATGAGTTCCGGGCTGGACAAGAAATGGCTAATCGAAGTCCTGGGAACCATGGCTATTAGCTATAGTACGGTGCACAACTGTACACTACTGAGCACTCAGTTAGATACTAGTGGTGAGCTAACTGAGCACCCTGACACCCTCACAGTATACTGCTCGGACATTGATCATCCCAGACATACTCCATCCGTCTGCTTTGGAACTCTTCTTTCGTCCGATCGGCCAGTGAGAGGCTTCGACTTCTGGGACTTCGATACAGGCTAGTACAGTAGGCAGTAGGCACTACGTTTTCCAGAGGCAACCTGCATTTGCCCGTTGAGCATTTGCCTAGAAAGGTCCCACCGTGGGAGAGCAACCGAGGGCGCAACTCCTGTATGTACCGCGGCAATAGCAGAGGAGAAGAGGTCGACAATGGCGCTCTCAAGAAGGTCCGTTCGTGGGCGAGAGTCTCGGCGCCGGGGCGCAGTGCCTTCCCTACTCAGGAAGTAGAGCAGCCACCTGAGATGATAATCATGGACAAAGTTAGATTGTTGGGGCACATCGCTTTTAGCTTTGTAAGAGACTTTGGGTATTCCACAGTGGCATGTGCTGTGATTTGGCCTCGATGGCAGTCCCTAGGCCTCCAGCGTGAATCCAGAGGTGCTTTTGCTGGGAATGGAGTGCACTCTGACTCTACTACCAGTAGTACCACTACCTACAGTAGTAGGTTACCTACTACCTACTCTACCTTCAAATTCTGGTACTGTGTATATATATAAACTTTCCGCTCGGTGGTCCCCAAAGTGACTGTTGAATGTCATGTTGCCATCACCAAGCGTCTCTCACCGAGACCTCCTTCGCGCAGTCCAGATCGAGCGCTCTCGTTCGTGTGTACCTCGTGCGTCATTTCCCGCCCAGCCACAGACCCCTGCAACGCTGCCGGGAGAGGCCCCATTATTGAGCACCAGGCCCAGCAGCTCTTCGACTCCTCGACTCCTCGACTCCTCCGCCACCCTCAACTTGGAACTCTGGTCGCTCCCCTTCCTCCATTACACCCGACACATCCTCTTCACTCCTCTCACCTCTGTGTATCCGATCTCCCCGTGGTATCAACACACTTCATCTCCAGCCACAAGCTTTGAAGGTAAGCTGGGACCTGAAGCTCTGGAGCTTCAGTCCAACGACCCTCCGCGCCCCCCCCGCCCCTGGGCGGCAACCCGGCCATATAAACCCGCTAACGTCACTCCGTCCCGACCCTAGCGGAATTTTTGCAGCCGGTCTGAATTCTAGTGTTGACCTCGGATCGCCTCGCACTGCAGCCCCGTCGAATCTCCTTTTCTCAGCATCCTCTTTCTTCCTCCTGATCCAGTTCCCCCCCTCCTGCACCTGGGACCGCATCTTCCCTGACCGTCGCCATGTCTAAACGCGACGTTCAATTCCAGCCGCGAATGGTCAAGAAGGGCCCATTCACGGTCGAGGCTCCAAACTACGAAAAGGTGGAGGGCGAGACGATTCCTCGTCGTCACCCCAATGCGAAGAACGGTCTGATTCTACGTCCCTCGGAGGATGTCGCGACGACCTACGACAACATCCGCCGCTCCGCTCGCCTGTTCGGCAACAACAAGGCAGTGGGCACCCGCAAGTTGATCAAGACCCACGTCGAGAACAAGAAGATCAAGAAGATGGTGGATGGCGTGGAAAAGGAGGTGGACAAGCAATGGACCTACTTTGAGATGAGTGGGTACAGCTACATGACCTTCCTCGAGTACGAGCAGTTGTGTCTGCAGCTGGGCGCGGGTCTGCGCAAGCTCGGCCTCGAGAGGGACGGTCGTCTGCACCTGTACGGTGCTACCAGCGCCCACTGGCTGGCCATGTCGCATGGTGCCGCCTCGCAGTCCATCACCATCGTCACCGCATACGACACACTGGGTGAGGAGGGTCTCAAGCACTCCCTTGTCCAAACCTCCTCGACGGCCATCTTCTTGGACCCCGGCCTGATCAAGTCTCTCACCCACGTGCTGGGAGATGTCTCCTCGATCAAGCATGTCATCTATAACACCGACAACGAGGTCAACCAGCAGGACCTGGAGAAGTTGAAGGCTGATTTCCCCCACGTCAATGTACTCAGCTTCGAGGATCTGCGCAAGTCCGGCGAGGAGAACCCCGTAGAGCCCGTGCCTCCCAAGCCCGAGGATCTCTGCTGTATCATGTACACATCAGGCTCCACCGGCCCCCCTAAGGGTGTCCCCTTGACCCAGGCCAACGTGATCGCCGCCACTGCCGGTGTCAACGAGATTGTGGGCCCCTACATTGGCCCCAACGACTCACTCCTCACCTACTTGCCGCAGGCGCATATTTTGGAATTCATGTTCGAGAACCTGTGCTTGTTCTGGGGTGGCTGCATGGGATACGGCAACCCCCGCACACTGTCAGACACGTCCATGCGCAACTGCAAGGGTGACATTCGTGAGTTCAAGCCGACCATTTTGGTGGGTGTCCCCGCGGTGTGGGAGTCGGTGAAGAAGGGTGTGTTGGGCAACCTTAACAAGAACAGCTTCATTATCAAGGGCATGTTCTGGGGGGCCATGGCTGCCAAGAATTTCTTGTTGACCAATGGCTTCCCTGGAGCTGATATGGGGGCCTCCTTCCTGGATGCCATCGTATTCAAGAAGCTGAAGGAGGCGACTGGTGGCCACCTTCGCATTATGATGAACGGCGGTGGTCCCGTGTCCAAGGACACCCAGCGATTCCTGTCCATGGCCATCGCTCCCATGATCAGTGGATACGGTCTGACCGAGACCTCCGCCATGGGTGCCCTGAACGACCCCTTGGCCTGGAACCCCAATGCTCTGGGTGAAGTTCCCGCCTCGGTGGAGGTCAAGCTGGTCGATTTCCCCGATGCGGGCTACCTCACCAAGAACGACCCCCCTCAGGGTGAGATCTTCATTCGCGGCGGTAGTGTCACCTCCGGATACTTTGATAACGCGGAGGAGACCGAGAGTGCTCTGACCAAGGATGGTTGGTTCATGACCGGCGATATTGGTGAATTCGATAAGAACGGCCACCTGCGCATCATTGACCGTAAGAAGAACCTGGTCAAGACCCTCAATGGAGAGTACATTGCCCTAGAGAAGCTCGAGTCAATCTACCGATCCTCACCCGTGGTAGGCAACATCTGTGTCTTCGCCGCTGAGGATCAAGACAAGCCCGTTGCTATCATCGTTCCCGTCGAAGCTACCCTGAAGAAGCTCGCCAGTGACAACAACATTCAGGGTGATTCCCTTGAGACCCTGGTGCACAACGAGAAGATTCAGCGCCTGGTCTTGGAGCAACTCCAGAGTACCGGACGTGCCGGTGGCCTCAAGGGTATTGAGATCATCAGCGGTGTCGTCCTCTCAGACGAGGAATGGACCCCTCAAAATGTAAGTTTGCTGCCCCCCCATGACAGCCCAACACTAAACAATATGAGCCTACCGTATGTCTGACACGCTCCTCTAGGGCTACATGACTGCTGCGCAAAAGCTGCAACGAAAGAAGATTGTCAACAAGTACAAGGCCGACATTGACAAGGCTTACGGCAAGAAATGAAAAAAAAGGCCGCAGAGTCAAAGAGTAAGAGAAAAGAGAGAAAGAAGAGGCCATGACAGGATATGAAATTTCTCCATGTGTACTGCTATTGCTGTTTTCTACCCCCCTGCCACGGTCTTTTCCCATATACTCCCAACTACGCATGTTCGAATTGATAATGGGGTTGTTTTGTCGGATTCCTTTCGTGCGTCCTTGCGATTCCATCAGCCCTGCTGTTTTTCTTCTTGAATTGATGAGATCATTGTTTTCCCCACTCCCCTGGGCCTGGCTGACTACTTAGGTACCATGAGTCTTGGCTTAGTAATGAATACAAAGATATGACTTGTATTCCGGCACTGGATCCATTTGCCTTCTTCTTGATATACTTGATATATCCTTGTAGAGACACTGGAAGTGGGGGCTCTCCAGATCGAGATATTGGGTTTCGAGAGTCATCCGGTCGTGCCCTGAAACTCCCTCGTGGAGTGAAAGGGTATGAAGCGCTGTTGTAGTTCCGACAGAGGCGATGTAGCTTGCAAGACTGGTATGCTCATTGCTCATGAACCTAGGCGCCTACATTATTGCCTTGTACAGCTAGACTTGAACCATCACCGCCACAGCAGATTCACGCCATGAGCGTTGTACGAACCTACGGTCCTCCAGTAGGACTATGCTGTGATAGCGACACCTCAGATCACGTGACCTTTCAGCGCTCAAGAACACGAGACAGTGGCACACATTCTCCCGAGTCCCAAATATTTACGCGCAAAGACACACCAATACATCACTACACTATCCCTTCACCGATACAACAACCCCAAATCCACCCAATTCAACCCCCAATGTCGTTGTGGAGGTACGCTGGTAGAATCCACAGTCCCTAACTTACATCGCGCCCCGTATCATCTGACTCGTGATCCATCCAATCTAGCACCTATCGATCACTGACCCCCAAGACCCGGGCCCTTTTTGGTGTCGGCGTCATAGCCTGGGCAACGATCGGACTCTGGACCACACCGCAGGTGGAAAACGCACTGGGGATGCAGGCATCTCCGAGCGAGAAGGAGGAATTGGACCGACAACTTGCGGTGCGAATCTCGCGCGTCGGAGGGGATGGGAAGAGCGATGAGCGGGCGCATTGAGAATCCGCACCGGAGGAGCCTGATTGCCAGCTTGCAGAAGGACGTCGGAAGTGCAGAGGCAGAAAGGCGAAAGGGATTCTCGCTTCAGGAACTGGAGAAACCGAAGAGTCATGCCATCTTTCTTTTTTTGGATGGCTTGTCTGGGTGCTCCTGAGTACCTGCAGTATGCTATCTACGTGGACAGTCTGTTTGAGCCAGCCCGTGCGCCAATTGTTCGAGTGCTTCGAGTGTCCGAATCACATGAGTAAGGCAGATCTGAAAGTCCCATGTCTCATGTCGTTGTGGGCGGGATCTCGAAGCGCGTTTGCTGCGTCCGAAAGCACCGAGGATCAGAAATCATTCGAGGATTGAGGCTCGACCTGCACTCCGTGTCTCAGTGGAAATGAAATGTGATACTGAAGAGTCAATAGCCTCTTTCTTTCGGAAAGGCTGAGGAAGGCGGCGAGATCGGTTCTCTGAGATCTGGTCTTGCTGGGGGGTCCACACTCCACACTCCTGTTTGAGCTTGTGCGGGGGAAGAAGCCCGGCACAGATCTGATCTGATCAGATCAGATCATATGACCGGCGCCTCATTGATGAGACTGCTGCTGGTCTCAGAACGATTGCATGAGCCCACGATGGGATGTTGCAACGCACGAGACATTGGATCTGCAAGACGCAGGGAAAATTTTTCTACCAAGTGCTCGCGCTCGGCCTTGTCGAGGCGTCTGCTTTGCGCTGGCTGACTTTGGCTTTCATTACGACTGCAATCTCACTTCTGCATGCATGTTGAAAATACTTCAACTCCGGCAGCGGCAGGTAATCTAGTCTGGATTGAGAGCCAGTGAGGCAAGTGGCGAAGGATGAACTTTTATGTCAGGATGAGTGAGGCTTAACGATACTTTCATAGCAATCGATGCCGATGCCCTCCATGGCGAGATCGAGCCCAAATTCAGACCAAGTCAGGTCGAGCAGTGGAACTTGCAGCTCGGACCCCTAGATTGGCGCGGACTGGCATTCGAGAATCGCGTTTGAATGAAGCATGCAATGACGATTCCATCTTGGACTTATCCTCCAATTCAATATATATATAACACCGGCTTTGGTAATCGTGGCTGCCAAGGTCGTCATATGGCGAAGTACCAAACAAGTCAAGCCCATTAACGCAATGGACCAGAAACGAGCCCCCACAGTATCAATGTCATCATCTCAATTGCCAGGCAAAACACTTGTGCTTTCTCTGAGCCAGACCCAGCCTGCTGTTGGGGGTCTTCGAATTCCGAAAAAACCCGTTGATGTGTAACCATCCCCATCACCTAGTGTACGCCACACTACACACTAGACATTCGACCAAAGTACTGTCTCCGCTAGACAAAAGCTTACAGAGTTCAATTCGACAAGTGCTCACTGGTCCTAGACTTACCTGGCCGCGTTCTCTACGTTTCTTGAGGGCCTTTGAATTCTGGTGGAATTTTAATGTGGTTAGAGTCCCAGCCTCCGAGTCACTCTTGAATCTGGCCAAACGGGGTGGGCTGGGGGAGGGTCGTGCGCCTGGATTTGGTTGTGTTTGTCTTTGTCTGTCTCGAGAGAGTTCTTGATCATGGCAATGAATGCTCCATTTTGAAGGAATTGTGATATGTATGAAGAGATGACACGAGGTGTATCGATGTTTGGCGTGGCAAGAAAAAAGCCTTTCCACGTGAGTGTTTTCGCCTTCTCAGTGTAAGTCACCAGATCATTGTCTACTGAAAGTCTCCGTCTGCAACGGGGATGTGAGATCGAGTAAGTACGCAGTTGGTCTGTCTTTGTTGTCTTGAGGAAAGGAGAAAAGGGCATGCTTCCAGCGCATGCTCGCCACCAAGGCGATTCTTTCAAAGCCCATAGACCAGAGTAGGGAAGATAGCCTCATCAACCACACGAGACTGAGTGAAAGTTTCTCATGATCTCTCTCAGTCAAAGCGGTACGATCCCAATGCCCAACGTAGTACAACTGCTCTCGTCGCACGGACAACCCAGGGTCCAGTGAGAATAGCTGGAGAACACCCCCAACCGCATGGGTCCGTGTCGGAAATCTCGAAAATCCAAATCCTCATACTCATGAGTCATCTTTCTTACGGAAAAGAGGCGCGCAAGTTCATACCACCAGAAACTATCAACCCTGTAGAGTAGTCAGAAACGAGTCGGTGGAAGGAGGAACCACCAAGCCACTGAACGCCAAAAAAGTCGAAAAGCCCAATACCTTTAGGATTGCTACTTGGGAATCCGGATGTTCCTGTCGTGCAACAACGAAGCCCACCGCAACGGCCGGATCCTTGCAGGTTTCACTTTTGACTTTATGTTCCAAATTTCAGGCTCAAACAACGTGCGAGGCAACTGGCCAAGTGAGGTGTTGTCGTGTCCGGGGCCACTGGTTGGCGGCTAGTAGATCGGATTTGATGTTGACTTTCATGGAGTCGTGGTGCCATGGGACCACAGATATTGTCAATATTGCGCTCGCTCTTTGGAAAGGGTCTTCTATTTATATTCAACACCTTACGATGTAAGGTATGTACGGTGGCTTAGGTACACGGCTATGATGTCTCTGACCGGACAGGTGCTGACGGCAGAGGTTAAGAATCACAAGAGACATCCAAGCAGTAGTGTCGAAAAGTAGATGTACTCTGCCAGGGTTTTCTGAGGAAGGCCGCCGTGGTCCTTTCATCCAGGTCATAGTGTTCAAGACGGCTCAGGTCATATCTCAGAGTATGACGAGCCTCATCATCTCTGCATGGTCGATCATCGATGTCCAACAATGGCCATGCGAGCCCTGGATATAACTGGGAAGGCTTTTTCTTGCATTCACCTCACATTCCCATGTTAGAAGCCGAATTGACTTTTCTAAGATGTGACCTGGCATGAGGGTCACTAGAAAAATTACCTATAGAATGGCTCGAGCTCAAGGCTTTTCGCGAAGACTGAAAAACAAGTATGTGATCTGTCTTCATGTCTTGGAACAGTGGAGGCCACGGATTCCATTAGATCATTCGAAGTGGGAACACTGACTAGTCAGGTGAGCTGATATAGAAATGAACCCTGAAAGACACGCCTACCTCCAGATTGACAAAAGAAGTGCCTAGCTTGAACGATCCGTCTATCAGACTTCTAAAATACAAAGTCAAATCTTCTTCCACTCCAGCTCACCAAGGACTCGCAAAGCACCTCGTAAGAGAAGTCTCCTTCTTTGAAAACCCCCAAGAAAGAGGTACCCTGCAGCTCCTCGAGGGTCATCCATGGCTTCTTCCAAAACAGATCGCATGGAGGCCTTGGCTCAAGAAGACCGAATGAGGACTGGAAAGTACACGGTGGAGAACGTCTGCAGTTCCCGTCATAGCTGCAGAGTCGGGCTGAGCTGAGATGCAGAACATGACGTGCGCAATGCACCGGCGATCCTGACTTGCGAGTGGATGCACTGATAGACTGAGTCCTCGTAGTCGATTCATTCTCTCAAGACTGGGGTTTAGAAGAACGCTTTAGTTTTTTTTTCTTCCCAGAATGGACTCGATCGATGTGATCTGGATGAATGGCATTAACAATCATCACAACGCGAATCACCGAGATTTCTTGATAAAGTCAATTGCATCCAATTCCTATTTGATTGAATAGAATCAGGCTCCCTTAGACCCGGAACTTGACTGGAAATGAAAAAGCAGTATGGAAGCCAACTTCTCCATGTGTTCTCCGAAAGAGATTCCTACAGTTTTCCAAGGAGCTTCCATTGTTAATATTAGCAATGAGGCAATCAGTCTCGAATAGAATACCGCAACCAACCAGCCTAGAAACAACATCCATGAAGAAAAATTCTAAAGTCTCGGACAAATCGGAGATTTTGAATTGTTTCGCAACGCTCAGATCCCCGCTTGACCAGATCAAGAACCCGAATCAAGTGAGGGATGCGAAAGATCCGAGACTGATTACGCACCGGAGCTTGCCGTTGATTATTCCACTTGAAGCCGTATCGGCGGAGAGGCGAAGACAGACCAGAGGCATGACCAGAGAAGGAGAATATAACGGAGACTCCTTCCAGACTCAAGTCCCATTTTCTCTCCATTTGTACCCAGTTGCGATCTTGCCAAAGGTCCCGACCTGCAGCTGGAACGGCCCGAACTTGAATCTTCACCCGTCGCGGCCTGGGGAATCGGACTGCATGACATGGTATATCCGTGATCGATGCGCATGTCAAGGGAGTCGCAGTTGGGGAAATAGGGATGGAGTAGGAAATAAGATGGATTGAACAAAGGCGGGACGGAGTGATGAATACCTTGCGGAAAACTGTGAATGCCCGCTGAGATTGAACACTTCAGGAGTGACAATTCAAAGAAAGCTTAAAAAAGACGTAGCATCTGGCTTATAAGTATCATATTGGTAGTCTTGGCCAATCTTAAATCCAACCCTATGCTGTTCCGCATCTCCCGCGCTATGAACGAAAAGGCAATCAAAAGCAAACCGATGGGCGGTGCTTCAAGAACACGACAGGAATTGACACATCATCAACGTGGATAAAAAAGTAGAAGAGGAGAAAGAAGTAAGGTCAAATGAAGCAAAGTACACGAAGAGAAGAGGGCGATGTGAAGGGCCGATGAACCCAGACCAAGGGTCTAGATGAAAGGCCCACGAGGATCGAGAATGCGACGCATCCAGCACAGTAGGGCAAAAAAAAGGACAAGAATAGAAGTGAAAAGAGACCAGTGTTGGTAAATATCGGTGATCCAAGATGTGTCCTCCTTGCTTCAGCCACGATTGTTCTGCATTCCGCTATATGTAGGAAACGATGAATAGACGGGATCGAACCCATTCCCAGCGGACCGCGGATGGCTAGACACTCCAGGAAATGAATCCGGGACATCTTGATATGGATCCAACGATGACCCTGGCTTCAAAGTGTCCAGTGGATTCATCGTATCATTGCCCATGGCGTAGTCGAATCCCGATGATGAAGATGATGGGGCCAGTGGACTATCGCCAACGGGTGAATGCTCCATCGCGGGCATATGCCGATAGTCGACCCGTCCATAGGTGTAGCTTCCCTGAGGAGAAGAATCATAGAGCATGGGCTGCTGCCGAGCTCCTGCACCGAGAGCCTGCGATGGAATCGAAGTAACGCTCCCATCCCCGCCGCGTCCGTCTGGACCCGACCCCGGTCCTGAACTCGCAGTGCTGTCTCGTCTGCCATCTCTGTAATGGCCGGGGGACCGACCTCGCACCACCAGTGACTCTGAGTGACGGCGGGCAATGAGAACTGACTGCGTTCTGCTCTCTAAGGAGTCAGACACTTCAGCATACAGCTCCACGACAAGGTTGTAGAATTGCTGCTGGGCACGTCGTTTGCCATTGTTTGCTGTGGCTTTTTGAAACTGGATTCGCTCAAACAGATGGGATTGCGGCGGTTGAGTGGCACCGGGGAAAGGACCATTGTAGTCGAGGGAATGGGATCCCAAATGGAGACCGTGAACCCCGCTACCATTGGAAGAAGATAGTGAGATCGGTGGTATTGGTTGTACGATCACCCTGGGTGGCGAATGCTCTGACTGCTTATCTCGCTTGGGAGTATGTTGTACGAGAGCCACGCGTTGCTCATAATTGCCATTGACGATGGCAGAGATACCCATGGAAAAGCTATGAATGGGCTCCAAGTCCCGGTCTCCATGCCGAAGATAGAGTGGCAGATTCGCAGCCCAGGGCTGAAGGCTAACGCTGCAAGTGACCGATAGATAGTTCCGTCTGTAGCATGTCCACTTGTCATCGGAGGGAAATGGTCCGCGGACAAATTTTGCATGGATCTCCGGCTTGACGATCTGCTGGGTACCGCCAAAATCTGCAATCAATTGCTTCAGCACACTGGTCTCATCGAATGCAGGCTGTTCCACGCCTGCGCTGTGTGATCGCTGAGAGGATTCCGGGGAGGATGGCTGTAACAGCGCTGCCTGGTTTCTTTCGGGTATCTCGAGTGCTTGAGGGGGCCCTGAGTATCCATGGCCCCGGGTGAGGTCATTCATGCCGTTCAGCGGCATGTTCATGCTACGTTGAATGGTGAAAGGGGCCGAATAGACATGGTTGCGGCCCATGAGTGCTGCTGTATTGTTACCCATGGAATGGATTGGGCTTTGCATGTTTGTGGACATTGATGATGGAGGATGACTGCAGTTTCAATGGAAGAAAATGTTAGAATGCTTTCCACCACAAAGCCATAATCTCTTTTGCTCACTTACAGTGGAGACACTCGCCGGTAGTCTGTGAGACGGTCAAACGAGTACTGTTGGTGAGGTACATGGGGATATAGAGAAGCCGGGTCGAGCGCAAATGGTTCTTCTCACCATTGTTAGAGGCGTTCTGGGCCAACCGTAAAGAGACAGGAGGCTAAATTGGTCTGGAAACATACCGGAGCAGGAATCAGAAGAGGCCATGGCAAGGGCAGACGGATTGGCGTAGCTAGGAAAGTCAAGATAGTCGGTCTTAGCCAAGTACATCATCATCACCATCAAAGAAGAGCAGTGAAATCAGTGACAGAGAAGGCAGTAAAAAGGGAATTGAAGCCCATTGTCTCTGGGAAACAGGGCACTGATGGAGGGAAATGAATGACAATATGGGGACTGTAGGATTTGACTCGCGCTTTGAATGGGCCAGCAGGGGCACGGGGCGCAGCCTGACGAGCATTGAATCCAGTCAATCTGAAAGACATAGAGCGTAGCCGCACCTGTATAGAAGGTACAGATACAGACTGGACTGAAGTTCAAGCTGCCCGGACCCGGGACACAGACGCAACGAGCAAGGGAGAGACATCATTGTTTGGTGGAAAGAAGACCACAGAACAAATGTCAAAGCCGTCCAGATTGAAATCCGTCTTGTATGGCCACCGTCGAGAGGGAAAACAAATAGGGAAAAGAGAGAAACTTACTGCACATCCTGCAATGCAGGCTGTGGTGCGTGGTACCGAACGCCGTTGTTGACAGACATGATGGAAGCGAGCCCTCCGACTCGTTGATCACGGCCCTCTTCCTGATTGGCATATGTACTATTCTGGGTGCTCAGGTAGTTCCCATCGGTTGTGGCTGTGAATGGCATATTGAAGGGATCGGACGAGAACGAAGCTGAGTCAAAGTCCCTTAGCAAGCGTTCCTTGTCCTCAGAAGATGGTCGCCCGAATCATGCCATGATAGCCCTAATCAGGGATCATAGTGCACCTGGCAATTTGGGAACCACGTATAGCGCGGCAGGAGGCAAAGCCTGTTCCTGAATGAAAGACAGAGGGGGGAGAATTGCTCACAAGGATTCATGTTGGAAAGGGATGAGATTGATGGGCGTGTGTGAATCTGAATGAAGGCTTTCGTGGCGCCTTTGTCGACAGTTTAGCGAGCTAGAGGACGCCTGGAATGTCTAGATCAAAACAAGCACGGGTTCATAGCATGAGTAACAGCCCAGATATCTCTGCTTTGAGATGATAATTCGGAGGTCTCGCTCACCAACAGAACAATGCAAAGTAGGTCGAAGATTAAGCGCCTCCCGTGACAGCGAGCCCGATCTCGAGATATCGGGAGGTGAGCCCTGGATGAGGATCGTGGGCCAAGGTTGGGTGTGCGGCCAAGGTGAAGACGAAGAAACGGTTGCAAAAAACTAAAACCAGGAGCAAGCAAAGACCTATTAGAACACGAGGAGCAAATATATGAAAGTTAAGGGCATTTCCAAGATGTGAGCGTCCATCATTTATACACGAGACAGCATATAGGTATGCTCGTGAGTCTAGAAGTGTATACATGACCAAAGGGGCAAATGAAAAGCATGTTCGATGCAAAGAGTATTTCGAGAAATATCCCGACTGCTTCGTGCCGAACGCACGTAACGACAGGAATTAGGGTTGAGCGAATACTCGAGACGGGCCAAGTCATGTATTGCTAGGAGGCCTCACTTTCCAGCCTTGTAGCAGTCCCAAGCAGATTGATGATCATCGGACAGAGGCATCCAGTAGTGATGGAGCGCGTCCTCAACCAAACCGGTAGGGAACCAAGCGCTGCGCCGGGAACTTCTGGAACTGTAGGCACTTGTATCAAATGCGCCACAGAATAATGCGACAGAAGGTTATTGCAGGCCTTGACATTTTGCATCCCAGCTGGGAAACGGGGTTCTCACGAGTCCGATACCACACCAGAGACAGGAAAGCCAATGCAAGCCACGATGGGTAATCGATGAATGCACGGGCGGAAAACCGTCAACTTACTGATTTATTGAGTGTAACCTCAATCAGCCAACCGGACAGGATGGTGTGGATAGAAGCCGTGACAAGGTATCAACAGCAATTGGCGACTTTCCAGAGACATTCACCAAGGGTTTCCGGTTTCCAAAATGGAAGGATAAAATCAAAAGAGAGAAAAAAAGACAAGTGACTTCTGCAATTTGACGAGGTTATGTAAACGGAGGCAGGATTTGGTCCTCTGATCAGACTTAATTCCGGCTGCCGCTGGCGGACATATTGTGTTTTTGTTGTGTCCTGTCCCCGGTAATGATTGAGATTCTTTCAGTCTGACGCGGGAGCATAGCTCAGACGTATCGGTTAGCGAGGGTGTGTTCACATAGTCTTGCAAGGTTCCGAGGCTGAAGATGTTGCAATCCGTCGCAGGCAGGCGAGAGCACCTATGGCCAGAGAGCGATGCCTGGTCGACTGCTCGCAAGATGATGATCAGGACAAATGATTGCAAGCAGGAATGACCACCGCCAAATTAATAGCAGTGTGATAAGGTCAACTTGGATATGAAGACCGGGAAACACTCCCTCTGAATCACGGCCGTTTGTGATTCCCATCAGGTGGTATCCGTCACCTGAATGAAGGTCATTTTCCAGTCGCAAGACAGCAATACAAGTAGTGTCTATCCTAGACAGTTGTGCCTTCTCCCCCCGGGTGGGTAAGAGTCGATTATATCAAGTGAACAACACGAATGGATCATGGAAATAAAAAGTTCCCCATACTCGGTAGTCCAGTAGATTAGTGAGTCGATTTTAGGCTGTCGAGGGTTCTCCATCTCGACTGGTCTTGTAAGGGACATTGAAGACAGCTGGAATCTGCCAGGGACAAGCAACGCACTTCGCATCCACTGCAAGTCGTCGGTGGAGACCAAGGGGCAGTCGACGTGGTTGTTGGGGGTGGTCGAATCCCACCTGAAGGATGTATTGTTCCCGAATCAGATTGAGAATAACGTGATAATAGTTCCAATAAATCATAACAGGAAAATCAACAGAAAGCACTTTATGCACGCACGTATGGTATTGACCAAACGAGGAACTGTGAGGAGAAGACAGGACGCCTTGGGGTTTTTCGGATTTTGATTTTCTTGCATGTGCTGGAACCCCCAGAAATTCTTCCTTTTTCCACTTTGGGATACAAGCTAGATTCACGAGTTCGATTTCCGAAGCCTAGGTCTGACCTTGACAGCTCTCTGGCCAGTCGGCCGGCGTGTCACTCCTTCGAGAGCTGGTATGTTCACAGGTCTGATCATGGTAACCGCATACTCACTTGGTGTGTATATTGGAACCTCTACACTAGTGTACTGCAAGCGAAAGGCCGTTCCGTCTGGTAGAGTGAGGGTCATTTGAACTCGACATAAATCCCAGCGGACGGACAGGAACCAAGCGTGTCCCTGTTCGCTTAGAACACCATGTTTGGAGAAAGCTTTTGCAGGAGCACCGGAAGGTCGAGAGGATGTCAAGTAGGCCTATGCGATATCCTCGAGGACCCTGGTCTGGTCTGCGGCATAAGCTGCATGGGCTCAGGTGGGAACGAGGCATCAGGGAAACATCAGGGAAACATCAGGGAAAGAAACGAAAGCAGTATTTACAGTGACGCCCATGCAGCTGATGGAAGATGAATGCATCGCGAGAATGCTTACCATGGCTTCGGACTTGTCGATCTTCATTCCCACAATATGATCAACCGGGAGCTCTGCCAATCCTTGAACTGTGACAGGGTTGGCGGAAACCCTAAATACCCACTGGCTCTTACCATGCATCTGGCTTCAGCAGTTCAGAGCCTGTGGATGGGACTTGAGCAGTTTTCCTCCTTTCCCTTGGACTCGAATTTTATGCAGGATCCAACTTCCACTGCCCGTGATCGATAGAATCATAGAACAAACCCCAGAAATAAGCTTCAAGCCAAGTGCATGGTCAAGCTGACCTTTCCGATTCGGCTTCGCAGGCTCGTTATTTCAAAGCCTACAAGCTCCACACGGGGACCCTCGGTAAGAAAAAGGGTGAGCGCTGGTGTGTGAAGTGTCGACTTAATACTGTAGATCGTGCTAAGTCTTGAGCCGCTGGGGGCCGACCCGAAGCCGCACGTTCGGACCTCCCGTTGTCAGAGATCAGAGATCGAACACCAGAGACCGAACAAATCCGAACCCACGATCGAAGCAGATTCAACACTGACACCAATGAGAAGACTGCTCGTGGGGTCCGTTAAGCAAGCAGCGTTGATCTTATGCGGCCGTGCACTAGCCAAGACCACTAGAGTGGTTCTGGTGCATGGCGATCTGATTCGATCCAAGCAAGAATCTCATCTGGGTGCGCAGTAATGAGCCTCTGCAGCGAGGAAGAATCAGCTTCCTCATTCACAAGCGTCCTCCTGTCGTCGGGTCTGGGCTGAAGTCACAGTATATTGGAACCACGACTTGGCCAAAAGTTGACCTCCCCGCATAAAGCTTATTGATTGTTGTGTTGCTTCGGAGTCATTGCAACCCCTGCTGATTTAGAAGTGGTGACGAGTGATGCAGCTCGAGCGCTGCATCACTTTCATACATCTAAGGATCACAAACTCCCCCGTTCGGCCGTTGGCCCGTTGATTGATCGTGATACCATCTTGATCTTGGACGTGATGGTTCCTAGGAGACTTGTGTTGTGCAGTTCGTTATCATATTGGTCGTTTTGCCCGGTGAATATTAGGTTGCGGGCCGATAATGAGGCCAACCTTCCCGGAAGTTAGTTAGCTCCATCGCTGATAGTGATCCCTTTGTCGTCGATATTGGCTATGCCAACCAACCGCCGGCGAGCGCCTGAAAGCGAGGCTTAAGAACTGAAGATCAGAAGCAAAGTTGGCGCTCTGCTTGCAGGCCGTGAATGTGCTGACACTAGCCAGGTCTGGACCACAGTACAGTCAACTCTGATCTTGCCTGGACCTGACTATTCCGACTGTGCACACCTCTCTCTCTCTCTCTCTCTCTCTAAAATTGGAAGAAAATCAACAGTCGGCTGGGAGCGCGGCACGTGTTGGAGATTGCGGTGAGAGGGCTTTCTCTCATTTCTCTGGTTTCTGCCTCCTTCTAACAATTCAACCCCAGGAGTCAGAGCATAGGAAAGGGCCCCCATCGCGAGCATGACGCACAGATACTGACTCCTACTGTACACCGTACATTCGTCTCGGCGCCTGCACATCCTGATAGAAGGTTGTTTGTTCTTCAGCGCCGCCGCATTTGAGCGCAGGCGAGGCTTCAGGTGGCGTTGTGCAAAGACTGCTGAATTGTGGGGTAGCCCCTACTGATCATCATGGCGTAGGAAGATCACGCAGACATGATATCCACACACCAGGATGATCTGCGCCCCAATAATCACCACGGAGGTCCCCGCGTCGTCGTCACGATGCAGTGCCATCTCGGGACTCCCTCGGTCTGCAGAGGGATATCATCCCTGTACCGGTCGAGCCTATGCACTTAGCACCGTTCTCATAGGAGCAAGCTCCGGCCGCAAGACGCGGCTAGCATTGCCCAGAGAAGCTGCACCCTGTGATGCCGGCCCATGAAGGATTATGTGAATCCCTTGCGTTTCCAAGAGCCGATCCACGCCCTCGGAGAGGTAACTCCCGCGAGCATAGGCTCCACCTTTTCTCATTTGATACATCACAACTTCACAAGTCCACAAGCATCACACGGAGCAGCCGAGGTGCTGGACCCTCCAATCTGAACGACACCGATACCTGACTCTATCCGGAGGTTCACCAAACCCTGACGGCTCAATTGGCTGAAGAGGAGACAACTCTTGCGTGGGCTTCGATTCGCCTTCTGGAATCAGTCTCCGGATGGTGGAACTTGTTTCATTGGCTCTCATTTCAGACGCTGCGGTAGGCTGCACTTTGCAACCATCAGTCCTCAAGTGTTCCAGGCTCGTACTTTGTCACAAGAAGACCAGCAACACGTAAGTCAAATTTGTTGAGCTCTGTCCGAAGAGGCTCACTTCTGTTTCTTCGCCGCGTCAACCCGCCCGCTTCAGCCATTTCTGTCTTTACAGGCGCTGCATGTATCAGAGACCAATGATGGCCAGGATCTCCATCAACTCTGAGTCGGGACGCTCAGAGGTCGTTTCCAACCAGCAGCATGAGAAATTTCCTCATCCCAGACATCGCTTTGACACGTGCCAGTTCTCGCCTCCTGGACTATCCCCATAGGTGGTAGCACAGGCTCTGAGATTGAACCACGGGCATACAAAAGTAGCATGGAAGGAAGGGGAAGTTTCCCATTGGCCTATGGACCAGAGGAACGGCACCTCACTGAGGTTCTGTGAGACCTACAGTTTAGTATTTACCCTTGTGATACCTACCTGCCAGGCTCGAAGTGGAAACCTTAGTCTTCATCCCGGGAGTGAAATTGGCCGAATTCCTAGGTTGCTGGCAGGGATTGATGTAATTCCTATTTTTCGTCATCCTCACGGAGCTACTTGACAGCACAACCGAGGACTGGACAGGAGCAATCTTCGACACTATTGAAGTCACCTTCCATGGGTCTGTATCCGCAAAGGGTCATCGGTCGGCGAGTTCCTAGGCCCAACCCGTCGACTTCCCTGTCAGTGTCCACCCCAGTCGTACAACTTTCCTTTCCTATCTCGTGGGTCTAAAGATTGCATTCTCAAAATCTCACAGTTTCGAAAAACCCCGAGCCGGGGGATCTCCGGCGCTTCCAACGGTCAAGTTTTATGCGTGTTAGGAAGACACCTCCCGTGTTCAGAGAGTCCATGTGTGGCCCGAAATCCGCTGAAATCAGAAACACTAGGGGAGCACATTACATGTCTGAGAGGTAGGAGCTAGACATGTGGTACTTTGTCTTTCTATAGAGGTAGCACCGGTTCTCATCCGCGTCTGCCTGTTCTCAACCATGGAATTCCAGAAGTATATCTTCAATTGAGTTCGAGACAGCACCGCTTCGCAGTCCCTCCGACAAGGAACAAAGGTACCATGCTTGTAGCCGCGCACGATGGCTTGCAGAGAGATGCGCAGGCAGCAAAGTCCACGTGAGAGGCTAATAACGTCTTTATCTCGACCGCTTGAGAGCTCCGCCGACCAGTCGGCCATCTGATGGCAGCCGGGGCGGATATGCCATGAAGCTCATTTCATGAAAGCCGATTTCAAGATGGCGTATCGAAGTTGTGATGGCGACCACTACATCTCAGTAACCAAGAGAAGCTCCGAACGTGATGACCTCATCTACGATCTTGCTTTGTTCGGAGTCGGGTGTCTTCGAGGCATGATCTACCTTGACAAAGCACATACGCTTGAAAGCTGCCGACATGCAGTTACCTATTCAAGTCGAGGCCCTTGCCCCTCGACTTTCTTTTCGAGATGGAGTATTCACAGAGGCCTGCGAGGGAATTCTCACAGACCCTTGGGCCTTTTCATCACGAGGACAAAGCTATGGCAATGGTCTCGAGTCCCATGGACGTGGTGGAAGAAATTGCCATGCGACCTAGGTTGAGACAATTTCCCCCATCGCTGGCGGGTTGTGATTCTACAACCCAGGAGACAAAGATTGCATATTGCGAAATCAGGATCTTCCGGGTAGCCCAGCATCGACATGTTCCACTGGAACGAGCAAAAGTCTAAATAACGTCGAAGGCATTTTGGACAGGGATCAAGCTGTCAAAGTGAAGCACTCGACACGTTCACGTCGGGAATCCCCCATCAACGCCTATCGCGGTCGGCACATGTCTACTCGACCAGAAAGATCGAAATACTTCGAAGAAAGTCTTCGGGTTGTCACCTTTCTCGACCTGAGTGCCCCCTAATCATCTTCATCCCCCCCCCCCCCCCGGGCCCACCAAGGGAAATCCATGTGATTTTGAAGTCGTGACTGATTGATGTGCCGGGACAGGACTTTTAGTTCCGCTGGGATCTGAATGCGCTAGTTGCAGCTGTCGGATTGACTGCCTCACATGGAATATCAGAGTTATCACTACACTCCGACCAACAATTGGCTTCACTGTCGGAGAACGCATTGATGAAGGCGAAGGGCGGTGTCCAGAGGCCATCAAGAAGATGGATCAACTACCTGCTACCTCCAGTACCCCTGAAATAACTTTGACAATGTCAATATTAATTCGTGAATGGAAGCCCGGGGGTTTGTCCTCAAGACCACTTACAGTCTGGTTAAAGTCAAGCTCACACACGTACAATATTTGTCTCAAATCCATACCATATCCGCGGTCTTATATCAAGAAGATCTCAATAGTTCTAGTAAGTCGCGTGATGTATGAGCAGAATATTGGCTGATATTTGGTACGTAATCTTGGAATGCTAGAAATACACGTCTTCCTCACTTTCAGTGGTATCAAGAAGCCAATTTTGTCCGTAAACTTCAAAATCAATTCCGAAGACCGAATATGAGATCAAAAGTGCCAGCCTTCTCTTGATCTTTGCCCACAATGGCACGCCGTATCTACTCAATCATGTCGATGTCGTCGTCTGCAGCTGCAGGTACGACGGGCGCAGCCACAGCGGCGGGAGCAGCAGATACAGGTTGTTCGGGCTGCTTGTCGGCGGCTTCAGTAGTTGCGTTGTTTCCACCCCAGTAGTCGTCCATTTCCTGGTCCAGCTCTTCTTGCGTCTTGCGGGGGCGACCATCTCGAGCTGTGCGTTCACCACGACCGCGATTGTCTCGGCCATCGCGACCGTCACGTCCATTACGACGACCTCCACCGGCACCACCGCCGCCACGACGGGGCGAGCGCTGGCGTGAACCGGGCACGTAGCGGTCGATGCCGTCCGGAGCAGGCTTAGAAACGTCGCTGCGACGGCTGCGGCGAGAACCCTCCCCACCAGCTCCTGGGCTCAGACTGCGTGAGCTGCGGCCTGGACGCTCCACACGTTCAAACAAAGTGTTACGGTCAGGGTTTCGCTCACGGCGACCAGGAACCAGGCTCAGACGGATGGGCTGTCCCTTGGCGTTGGCACCGTCAAATTCGCGGATGGACTCATGGGCGTCGCTCAAGCGTTGGTAAGTGACATAGGCGACACCCTCGGAGCGGCCTGCACGGTCGTAGACGAGGGTAAGGTCGAGGACAGGTCCAATGCGTGTGAAAAGGTCCTACGAGGAAGGGTTAGGATCAATGTTCATTGCTGGTCAACGGTAGGGACAAGCGGCTGACCTCCAGATCGCCTTCGGTAATGTCATAGTGCAGATTCTCTACACGGACCTTGGTCAGAGCTCGACCACTGCTGTCGAAAATGTTAGTCTGTGCAACCTCCTTGACAAGCATTGGCGATACAAATCATACCGGTCAGGGGAGTTTGAACGGCGACGGCGTCCACCACGAGATCCACGTGCTGAGATTGAGTCAGAAGAAAAACAAGGAATGTCATTCAGATTGAGGGAGAATACCTACCGTCGCGATCGTCGTCATATTTGTCGTGTACCCAGTCCCTGCAAACAAGAGATCAGTCAGTACTTGAGTAGGAATTCCAGGCGAGCCGCCATGAAGAGGGTCACACTAACGAGTTCAGATCCACACGTTCTTGGGGGTAAGGCTATTCCGGTCGATCGAGTGAGGTCAGAGGTTAGCTCCAAGTCAGGGTAGAAAGCTGAGGTAACAAGTTGCGATCCAAGTCTCCGCTGGCGGACTGGGATTGTAGACGTAAGCCCAAACTTCTCAACGGCAGAGTGGCATCACGTCGTTCTTGAATGTAGCGCAAGAGAGAATCGAAACAGGAGGAGGAGGGCGGACCTGTCTCATTACAAGTCAGTCAATTGTGTCCCCAGAAATGCGCAGAACAGAAAGTGTGCATCCACGGTCTGGGTTGTTTCTTGGCCTGGATTTGGCGGCCAGGATGGTGAGATACCTTTCTAACGGCATCGCGGTCACCGCGGCGGCGGTTCTGTGGTGGGTTTCGACGGTTTCCAGAGGGTCGGCTCTGCTTTCGCTGCATAAGTTCAATCCATTAGCGTCTCTTGGGTCAATCAAAATTCGAAAAGACGAAGCGAGTTCCTAACCGATGTGTCTTCCGCGATAATCTCATCTAAGCTGCGGTCCATCGTGACAGATGTCAAGGATTGAGAACTGAGGGTGATCAAGTGAGTGATCAGAGCGGATGTTGTCTGTTCTTGTAGAGCTCTGAAATAAGTAAGATGTTCAAAGTGAGAGTCAGATGTGAAGTTGAGAGCCGATAAAGTGGATCGAATCACTGTTTGGGTCTCCTGGTCAGTGATTGCGGCTCCTTCTCCGGAGCCGTGTGTGCTGGAGTCGTCACGTGATATCACCAATATTGCGAATTCCGTGCCGTCACTGCCGTGTAGGCAAGTAATTTTCGAGGCAAGTTGCCTAAAGCTCTTGTGATGGTGTCCGAATATTTCTGAGGTATGCCATGTCTCATTGTATTACTAGTCTGTCACTTTCAGGCGCATGACTCAACCAAGAGGGACATGGACCTAGAGGAAGCTGAATGAGAGCTCTGGCTTCAGCTCAGCTAAACCAGGATTGCCAGTCATGGATACCCAGGTAGTTTTGCTAGGCGTTAGACTGATGAAATGATGAGTGGTACAAACTTGATTCAATGGTATCCTAATACGACACGATCCGTCCAACCTACTCGTAGAAAAGCACCCATACACCAATAAAACAAAAGCAACCGCCAAACCCCACAATGCATGCTGGTATTTCAAGGGGAATAAACGAGCAGACACCAGTCTGCGATTGAGAATCTTGCCACTCTCATAGTTGCTATCGTTGTTGTGACAGTGGCAAGGAAGTCATCCCCCGGTCAGCGGTAGCAAGTCACAAACTATCCCAAGGGCAGCCCTACATCTCAAGGGATTATTTCTCCCCACCTGGACTCTTTTGTTCCTCAATCATCCGGTTCATGAAACTGATGTAGTCAAACTTGGGCAAATCACGGTCTTCCAACAGATCGGGGCCCTCGTGCGGGGGCATTGTCTTGACCAAATGCTCAATTACTTCATCTGGAATCAAGGAGTGGCGGAGGTCTAGCTCGGTGACATACGGCTATAATATCAAGTCAGCTGGACGAGCCCTAGACCAACACAAAAGCAGATCTCAGTGGTCTTTGGGACTACTTACCTTTCCGTCGGCAACCTCCTTGAAACTTTGGAACACTTGCTCTGCAGTGTTCTGATCCTCGGTGACGCTGACCATGAATCGAATAAATTGCTCGAAACTCACACCAGCATTTTGAGTCAAACGCTCAGCGCCGCAAACTTCCACATACACCTCATGCATCTCGTGTTCATCATAGACCAGTCCCAGACTGGCCAGCGCCGCGGAAAACTCGAGCTCTTGCAACGTGTTCGAAGAGTCGCGGTCGAAATGGCGGAAGACAGACTCGAATTCTTCCAGCTGAATGGGAGTGAGGTTGGTCATATTACGAGCCACCATCTGATTCTCCAAAAAGGCGAGCTTCTTCGAGATACTCGATCTAACAAGACTGAGCTCATATGACAACTCGTCAAGCGTGTATGTAGTGAAGTCGTTCTCTTCAATATTGGCCTCGGCACATTGCTCGTCCAGCTCGGCGATTGTGTCGAGGAAAGCATCGAGTGGTGGGAGATTATCATTCAGCCTTTTGACATGATCGAGTTGATCCTCGACCTCTCCATCTAGTCCCGAAATGGCCAGGGAGAGGGTTTTGAGGGTCAGCGCAAAGTCGTTCGCTTTGTCCGCGAAGGATCTCCGGAGCGCATTCTTGATGTCTCGAATGGTCTCGTTGATCAACTGGCTTCGTTGATGTTCGTCTCGTGTGAGACTTTCCCACTCTTGATCACACGCTTGAGTGCTCAATTCTTGTGGTGGCTCGTAAGAGCGCAGGCGATACGTGCCCAGCTTCGTTTTGATATTGCCCAACAGCGCAGCAAGGTCTGACTTTTCGGCGACCCATTGTCGCTTCTCGTGACGTTTATAGAGCGAAAACTGATGGGCCTGTTCCTTCACATCCTTGTAGGTGCCCTCAAAGGATGAATTCTTCCATGACTCTCTCTGCGCGCGAATCGCTCGCAAGAGGTCCCGCATTCGACGCTCGTACCCCGACTGCATATCCCATGCGCCGTGCATGTTGTTGACGAACTTCTCAACCCGGCGACCGGCGTTTTCGACGCGCTCCAGTTGCGAGAAGGCATGGAACCAGTAGGCAATGTAGGTCATCAAGGATCGCTCATCTGGCCGCGGGACATCGCAGACGTCGTCCACGTCCAGCAAGTCCGGGATTCCAATCTCATTGGAAGCGATCTCGAACGCCAGCTTCATGTTTCCGCGATGGTCGTTCTTGTCCAATGCATCGTAGTCGATCAGATCGGGTCGGTGAATATCCAGCAGAGCGCAGAATGCCAGACCATCGTTCCAGCTAGTGGAGAAATCGCGGATCTCGACGTCCTCGTAACACGCCGTCTTGCGTTGGCACCAAAGCAGGAGACCTTCCTTTGCGGTCATACCCTCTTGATTGATGTCGCTGATGGTGAACCGCAAAATGAGAGTCCAGATGAGACCCAGAATGATCTTGCGGTTGCCGTCCACGATATCCTCTGCGCCGATATTGGTCATCTGGATCCTGCGCCCCCGGATGAAGTCCAGACTCTTGTTCACATTTTCGAATTTCTGCACTCGCAGCTTGGGTTTCGAGGCATAACGACCGAGGGATTCATTGCCGAGAATTTCGAGCAGATGGATGAGAATGACCTATATCACCCCGTCAAGGGAAGTAAGACAGGTCAGTGACGGCTGCAGACGGACATACTCCGCTTCCGCCACGGAAGTCGGTCGTCACCGATGCCGCATCAAGGGCACGAAAGCAGCAAGGGTCGAAAGACTTACACCATCTGAGAGATCTTTCACCAGATCCTCGATCGCCAGTAAGCGGGCCTTGAGCTTGTCATTGAGCCTGGCACCTCTGTGAGCGGGACTGCGCCCTTTGACTGGGGGAAGAGCCGACCAGCAGGCGGCGGGGAGAAGAGGGGAAAAAGGGAGCAAGCAAAGCTGATCGAGGGAGGGGATGACAGCCAACGTACCACTTGGTGAAAGTCTTCTGCTGCACATTCACCCACTGCTTCTCGACCGTCAACATGGTTAATTAGGGCCAAGACATGCCCAAGCCGATTGGCGGAGGTGGAAGTAGCAGGGCTTGTGGTCGTGAACAAGGGTGTTTGGGAGGAGGAGGAGGGGAATTGTTTTGGTGACCTCCGCGGATCGCCTTTGAGCGGATCACTCTGATCGTCAACACGCCGAGAAGCTGCGAACTACTCGAGGTTACAACCTTAATGGCCGTCGGGGGGTGTATGGCTCAACGGGAGAGAACAGTGAATGTATTCTCGATCTGGTGTTGTATTGTGGATGAAGTTGCGGATCAAGTGTGACCCGATGCATTTAATCCAATTTTTTTTTCCACTCCTCCTCAGCTGCGGGCTGAATGACAAGCCCATTCATAACTCCGGTGGCTGGAGCTTGAGCGGCTGGCCCCAAGAGTGGCTGGGCGTGGGGTGTTCTTCACGAACGAGAATCTGCGATTAGCGCCCGAGTGTGATGCCCTATCCGCAGGTGATTGATGGGTTGATCATCACCAGGGACCATGAAGGCGAGATTTCTGATCCTGAGTCACTGGGTGCGATTGTTTACGTGCGCGTGGATAGAAAGGCGAGTCAAGCGGCTGCCATATCGTCTAAGATCTAGTATATAACTAGTTAGATACGTAACCTGCCGACAAGTAGCGGTAGAGCCTGAAACACTCACGCATAAACATCATTCTTTGTTCTCGTGAGCGTGTATCCCAACAGGACCACTATCAGTATCAGCATCAGGACGCTGCAGGGGGGTCATCCACGGGTACCTTCCTACTGATCGGCTCCGGGCCGATCGCATCCCCACGACCCAAAAGCTATTCCTAGTGCCACCGATGGAGGCTTCGGATAGATTTAAGTTGAACCAAGAAGGAAATCACACGAGGTGTTGATGGTAGGCCGAGAACCAGGTCAGACAAACATAACATTCGACCCAGTCATACTTGAATCTGGATTGTTTCGTTTGCATATGTTAAGCGCTATGGTCCAGACCCAAAAGTGTGTACACTGTACAGTCGTACACTGTACAGTCGAAGTCATTGTAGTCAAACCCTACCACTTATGTATACCCATTTATCTGGAATTTGAGAGGGGGGATGACTAATAAATTCTTACAGCGAGCTGGGAGCGTCTCACCAGTACAATCAAACTGCACACGGGGGCTGTCTTTGGGAGAGTGGCCTTAGATTGCCGATGTCGCCGGTCCCTGAAATATGAAAACAGACGACAAGTTCATCTTGCAATAGAATGGCAAGGAGTTAGCTCAAAGTTCAACTTCAGATATGTCTCTAGTGTCCCAAAGCCGCACGGCGTGCTTACACGTATACATCAAGGATATCAAATGTCGTGGGAAGATGCTAGACACAGGCCGAGTCAGGCTACTAGTCAGGCCTTCAAGGCTGGCGATGGCGCGATGAAGATGATATCATTTCCATCGGCTTCGGTCTCAGCAGTGCGGCCCCACTTCGCGCCGCCAAACTTCGGAGACTGCGATCTGACCTGAAGAACTCCAGCACTTTCAGTCGCATGAGAGGAACGATCACACCTTCTGAAGCCAGCCTGACTCACCTGAGTGTGCAAGGTTTCTAAAGAAAACGAAACGCTTTTGTAATTTTTTTTGCTCGTCTCGAGGTTCCCGACTTCTTCTACACTCGACTACCCTCCTCGACTCAGTTCCATATAAGCTGTCGCAATGACTTACACCATCACCGACCGTTTGCCCCTCCCCAACTCCGCCGGCCGCATCCCGCGCCTCGGGTTCGGAGTCTACCGCTCACCAGCTTCACAATGCGTGCAATCTGTGCTCAAGGCCCTCCAGGCAGGATACCGACACATCGACACAGCGCAATTCTATGGCAACGAGAGTGAAGTCGGCGAGGCTCTCCGCACGTGCGGCATCCCGCGCGACGAGATCTTTGTGACTACTAAGATCCTGAGCCCCGCCGGCTCCCCCGAGCAGACATACGAGAAGCTCCTAGCGAGCGTGGGGAAGATAGGTGGTGCCGACGGCTACGTTGATTTGTTCCTCATCCATAGTCCCAAGTCGGGACCCGCGGGGAGGAAGGAGCTGTGGCAGGCGTTGGAGAAGCTACAGGCGGAGGGGAAGGCTAAGGCGATCGGCGTGAGCAATTACGGGGTCCAGCATATCGAGGAGATGAAACCGTATGCCAAGGTCTGGCCGCCTCATGTCAATCAGATTGAGGTAAGCATTTCAGTGTGACATTTCCTTGCCTGCACTTTCCGCGACCATTTAGGGCGCGCGATGAATCTGCCACTCAAAAGGACGTGGAAGCTAATGACCTGGCCGTTCTCCTCCATCCAAACAGCTCCACCCATGGTGTCAGCAGCGCACCATCGACGCATACTGCAAACAACACGGAATCGTCGTTGAAGCGTACTCGCCCATTGTACGAAACTACAAAGCGAATGACCCAACCTTGGTGGAAATCGCGTTGAAATACAATCACTCCACGCAACAGGTGCTCATCCGCTATGCACTGCAAAAGGGCTGGGTACCTCTCCCCAAGACCGATAACCCCGACCGCATTGTGGCTAATGCAGACGTGTTTGGGTTTGACCTCAGCGCGGAGGATATGGATACGTTGGACTCGCTCGATCAGGGCGAAGCGGGTGCGATTGTGGAGGCTGTGGCCAATGAGTAATGGAGACCGTGTGAGCTAAGGCCCGCGCTTCACAGGGCTGTTTGTACATATCTCAATGAATGACATGAGAGGCATCATTCTATTATCTCTGTAACAGCTGCTTCCGTTTTTACCATTCGTTGTGTTTCAGTAATCCGGAGGTTCCATCAGGAAAGCGTTGACCGACTGGAGCGTCGATCGTGAGGGATTCACATCGTGCTTGGATGACACGATCCACGCCAGGCGCTGTCGAATGAACTGCTTGCTCATGGAGCGCTTGCTCTGCGAGACGTCGAACGAGCCTAGTAATAGGTAGTTCCAAGTGTGATTAGCTAATTTGCTTTCACTGCCTGGGCAGATCTTGTCATCTAGCGTGATTCAACGATGGGACAAACACAGAAGGAAACGGCAGTAGAGGTCAATTAACTTACCATCCTCGGCGTAGAACAAGCAAATAATGGCCAATAAAGCTCCGGCTGAGAGATCTTTCCCAGTCT
Organism: Penicillium ucsense; assembly: GCA_014839625.1. Lineage (NCBI taxonomy): Eukaryota > Fungi > Ascomycota > Eurotiomycetes > Eurotiales > Aspergillaceae > Penicillium > Penicillium ucsense. Next base: position 185,092 of record WIWV01000044.1, read on the forward strand.
CACAAGTGACCAAGAGCGTTCGTGAGGAATCACTGCCCAATTGCGCCGCAATAAACTCACGAACCCGGCTCAATGATTTCCGTAGGTCACGACTTCCCAGCTTCGCCGACGCACAACCCAGATTGAGACGTCCTGGATTCCCTTCCGTCGTACTCGGGTCCCCATTACAGTCAATAACCAGATCATACTGTGTACCGACGTCGACACGGACATCGGTCTGACTGACGTACAGATTGCGTGTCGGCGCAATCAACGTTGCCTGGTGGACTGTATTCTGACGCTTGTACTCGGCCACCAAATCTGCAATCACACCGGGCAAGTCTTCTTCGGCCGCCTGTTTGAGAATCTCTCGATTGGCCCAAAAGACAGGCGGCGTAAGTCCGTGCGCCCAGGCCTCGCTGTCATCACCAGCGCCTTGGATATATCCACCTTCGGACATTTCTGCGCCCTGAACGCGTCTGGACGCCGAACATAATACGAGTAAATGAGAGTTGTTATTGGGGGGCAGATCGGGCGGATGGATGTAGGAGCGATTCGCCCAGGCTACTTGCATCGGTTTACCTAGCTGTTGTCGTAGATGAGTAAGGTCGAGTTTGAGGCTCTGTGATGAGAATAGAAAGGTTCAGTCTCAAGTTGCATTGCTGAACATGCCGTCCGTATATTCGAGGGGACATTGTTTCCCTTGCAAAAAGGGTTTCAGGAGGGGAAAAGGTAGGTTACATGTGAGGGGCAGGAGATCCCTGTCAGATATGGGAAGGGGGCGGACGCGGTCTCACAGTCCAGGGACATACCTGTAGTGAATGCACGAAGCCGTCGATTCGGCTTGCAATCTGTGATTCTTCCGATTCTCCGAGGTAGTTGGGAGGAAGATTTACACAGTGATACTCTTCTTGTTCTGGGAACAAGGCCCGGTTGAGAACGGCGCACCATATGGGAACGGTTTTGGAGAGCGCGTCGGGCATTACTGAGTCATGTGCCATCATTAGCATGTGGACACCATTTGCATTGTCGATGAAATCGCGGGCTTACGCCGTTGAGACGAGGTGCTGACGGGCATGGATGACAAGCGATATTAGCATGCAGTGTACTTACATTTCCCACGGCGAGTTGAATCAACGATTACACATCTGAAAGACGATTAGATCTCAGTTCTCATCTTGAATGTGAGGATCGACGCGATGGTAGATGATGCAACGAGAGTTGTCCTTTTAGCTCAGACTTCGCGCAGTTTGTGATGATCGGTGAGAGATAGGTTGACCCTCAGACACGATGTGATTGAAGTGATACAGCATCATAGCGCTCCAGGGGGTTTACTACAGTGTGCAACTTACCCTCCATATTGATTTGCCAAGGGCAGTAGCTGTAGGTTCAGTCTTCGAAAGCTAAAGTCCCACTGGCCGGTATGACCGTCGGTGCTCTTGAAATACGCACTGCCCGCTTTGACCGTGGGATCAATGTACCAACTGCCACAACGCTCGTTCGCAACGAGGGGCAAGCCGTAGTGGTCGGCTACTTCGCGGACAAACTCGGCGTCTATTTCGATCGATTGCAGCCGGTTGGAGACAGATAGGGCCGAGCGTCGTAGCGAAGCCAGCGTCTGTGATATTGAAGTCTGGGCAGAGGGGAAGTGTAGGGAGTCCAGGGTTGGAAATGCGCCCGAGGATCCCATTGCAGCAAGGACCGCAAATCGGTGGCCCAGAATGTGGCCGGCTTCCTTGTTCGCTTTGAGAATTCCAGAAGTCCTGTCCAGAGAGGGACAGATTTTGATCGGACGTGGCCGCCAACGAATTTGACACGGGCCGTTGGCTTGCTCGGGTCCTTGCTGTACTTGGATGGGATCGCAGTTGGTGATCGTCGAATAATCCAGATTGCAGTTGCGCATATCAAGCGGGACGGAACGAATTAAGGAAAAGCGAAGACCGGAGTGGAGCCCCAATCGAGTGTCGGCGCCTGAACGGTCAAGTGGAGACAATTGACCACCGGCATAGAATGATAACTACTAACTAGTTACTGTTAGTTGTTAACTTGTTAGTAGTTAGTAGTTAGTAACTTACTTAGTAGTTAGTAGTTAGTAGTTACTAACCTACTAGTCATAGAATAACCCCGAGCTGTTTAATCATATTGATACAGACAGACTCCGACGACCTTGCTGGCAGACCTAGCTCTCTCGATAGAGTCGATGGAGTAGCACACCAACATCAAAATTTCAAGACCGAACAATTTGTTGAGCTACTCGACGGTACAATGATGGTCAATCATTGAACCTCGCGAGCTTTCGCACGAGCTGCGCATCACACAAGACTGGCCCCTGGGTGGTCATGGCCGGAATCTCATCCTGCGCAAGACCATCAGAAAGCAGTTCATATCAAGTCTGGATCGTCCAGTTCGGAAGCACACTTCCTTCCCGGCACGGCCTAACTCTTCCACCACTAGTGAATCAGTGGCCGAATGCGATCGGCGATGGACGTGTCGCCGTTGACTCTTTCAGATACGCGTGCTGAAGGCCCATACATACTATTCCGGTTGGCGCGACGTTTGATCGGACCATCGTCCATAGTGATCCGTACATACCTGGGCAGTGGGCAGCGGGCACTGGAGTAGCAGACTCGGATGCCTTTTCCCTCCGGGGAGTTACCTGCCGACACTGGTCATTCGCTGATCGTTCGCATCGCTTGTCATGCCCGATGACGATAGACATCAGGACCATTGCTACTACCAGCGGTCTTCCGTACGCAATCTCAATATCTGGATCTCGCAGACGCAGTTCCCCGTCTCCCGGTGTCCGAACAGATCAAAACAGATCAACGGACCGCGAGCGATGGTAGCCCGCGCCGCATCTCCGAGGGACAGGGTTCAAAGGATCAGAAGAGAGCGGATCCACAGTTCCACACGTTGCACTGTGTGGCGCTAGTCCCAAAAGGGGCACCTCCAACTGTCGACAGCATCTCCACTTTGGGCGACTTCAAAGTTGGTTGGTCAGTGACATCTCCACTCATGCTCCCCCTCAACCCCGGTGCCTTTTCGATGATGCAGGGCAAGTCCTCAATACTTGGAATTCACCCGAGAGGATACACACTGTAGAAGTCTCTGGAACCACCTGCCGCAGACACTTGAAGCCCACGCCCCAAAAAAGAACCACAGCCCCTCCAGTCTAGCCCCGTCCCCGGCAGCTTCGCGCAGTATGGCAGCGTCATTTCTTGTTCCGGTGGGTGTAGAGACGGAGACAGAGCGCGGCGGCGCCTGCCGGTTTTCGTTTGATCGGATCGTGGTCCAGTCTTTCAAATAGCAACCGACTTCCCCCATCTTGTTTACATCTTGACTCCTGCCCCTCTCTTCATCTGACACGCCCGTCTTGTTCTCCGCGTCCTCGATTCTTAAATTTCAGCAGATCAACGCAAATCCCCTTGGTCCTATCTTACCTACAACGCTTCAAGCTCCACGATTCCGTGTGTGGTCCCAGCATCTTCCCCGCTGCTGCTACTTCTCGTGAGATTCTCGACTACCCCGCGGTCTGCACGGCGCTTTTGAACCAAACTACCACACGCACAACTCAACCATCATGCCTAAGGTATGTCCCTTCTACATTAGAACAGTCCTTTCAGTTATGCTGGCATGATTGCCTCTAACCGTATCCTTGACAGATTACTGAAATCTTCTTCGACTGCGACAACACCCTGGTGTTGTCGGAGGTGCTCGCTTTTGAAGCATGCGCCGACCTTGCCAATGAGATCTTGGAGAGCCGCGGTATCTCGGATCGCTACACGGGCGATCAGTTGATCAAGGATTTCGTCGGTCAAAACTTCCGCGGAATGATGATCTCCCTGCAGGCCAAGTACAAGTTCGAGATGGGACAGGATGAATTGGAGATGTACGTCAAAAAGGAGGAAGACAAGGTGATTGCCAAGCTTGAGGCCAAGGCCAAACCCTGTGTGGGCGCCAACGAGCAACTGGAGAAGCTCGCCGCCGAGAAGAAATACCATATGGCCGTGGTGTCTTCCTCCGCTCTCCGCCGTGTGGTGGCTTCGATCAAGAAGGTGGGCCAGGACAAGTTCTTTGACAAGGACATGGTCTTCAGCGCGGCCACCTCGTTGGAGAAGCCCACCTCGAAGCCCGACCCCGCCATCTATCTGCATGCCTTGAAGGTGTGTGGCAAGACCGCCTCCGAGACCGTCACCGTGGAGGACAGCAAGTCTGGCGCCCTGTCGGCCATCCGCGCTGGCATCCCGACCATTGGCTACGTCGGCAGCTATCCTCCCGAGGAGCAGGCCGAAATGACCACTCGTCTCAAGGATCTTGGCGTGAAGATCATCATGAAGGATTGGTCGGAATTCCCCCAGTGCTTGAAGTTTCTTGAGAACGGCCCCATCGAGACGCAGTCCAGTCTGTAACAGGCCCTGGGTCTCTCTCGTTCCTTTGGACCACACGCGGTTCCGCCGTTTCAACTTTTAATGAATATTCCCCGTTTACGACATTCTCATGCTAGCAAGCAATCGATGGTTTAACAGTCTTGCTCTTTGACCTTTTGCCTCACTCAACACATAGATAATAGCGAGAACGGCCTCTTCGTTGGTGTTTCTAATCACAAAACTTTACTTCTCAAGACGTCTGATGGGTAGAGCTGTATGCGAATACGATCTTCCCGCCGCTGTTGCTGAGCTTGGTCATATCATACTTGCTTCAGTCGGAAGAGTCTATTCTGGAAGCCTCCTGTCTTTGAGTTGTCAGATCTCAACTCGGCGGATGCAAATGGCGCAAAGAGAAAAACAAGTCACGTAGATCCAACAACTCCTGGGAATTCAACAGCCCAATTCAGCCCGGAGCAAGCTGAGTCTGCCGCTCTGCTCAATAAGACGAACCACCCCCAGCCACTCTCGACACCATTGGAAGTCAACAGGTAAGGGCGCTCCCGACTTCACGAAAACTGTTCTCATTCGGCGTCAAGCCCAATCTTGACTACACGCCATTCGAAATGGATGGGTTTAGAACGAGGGATCTAGCCAGAGGGAGTCTCTTCCTAGCTGTTTTGGACCCTAGGTCACTGGGCTCCATAGGGGGCAAAATGAGGGTTTTGTGTCGATCCCGATTGTTAAGCATTTTTCACTCCACAAGAGTAAGTTCATCATCATCACCATGACAAGCCATTGTAAATCTACATACGGGATACGACTTCCCGTATTGACAGGTGCAGAAGCTTGGATAGTGCAGCACTGCAGTTTCCAAGCACGCTCCATCTGGTAGAAGAATCCATTTCATTTATCAGTAGAACTAGTAGGTACCTCTATCTGCCGGGCAGGTCGGGCGTGATCAGGTGAGCGCCTCGCCCCACAGTACCTCCAGCAGGTGGTAGGCTGGCAGCCACTTCCAAGGAGCAGCGATCGAAAGCTAGCTGCCTGCAACCTACTAACGACCCCTCCCTCCTTCATTGTAGGTGTGCTTCTCGAGAGAGTCCTATCATTCCGAGGCACATGTCCGACTTGACTATCCGTTGAACGAGAAGAAGACATCATCATCGTGAAGGACTTAGTTCGCTCCGGCAATCCTGACTGACATCGTACGTTATTCGGGTAGAGTGCGCAACTATGTCAGGCTCCTCTCACATCAAGTCTAAGCACGTATCTCAAGAGCCATTGGTACGTCGAGAAATAGGGAGACAGTATTGTTCGGTTGGCTTGTTGAGCAAATACAAGAGAGCTGGACCGTGGCACTTGCTCATTGAATCTGCTTTCATCATCTTTGCTTGATGAACAATTCTGACATGAGATCCTACCTTAACCGCAGGCCAATGCTGATGCGCGATGGACTCGTCTGTTAAAAACGACATACACTGATCCTCTGGGGAAGGAGCGTACTTGGGAGTCAGCGGAACGTCAGGCAAGTGTTTTGCTTTTTTTTTTTTTTTTTTTTAATTGGTCAAATTGAATTGATCGGCCGCATTTCCTCGGCGCTTTGCTTGCTGCCCGACATTGTATCTATCCCTGCGATTCCACAAGCCGATATTGTATCATGGCCATGTGGTGGATGATCCTCGTCGGCTCTACCTAGCCCCTGGGATACGAGATCGCTGCCATTATTCTTATTCACTCGCAGTATGAACTGGAGTCGAAGTATGGACTAACATCTCGAATCTAGACACGGCCCGCCAACTGTGAGATCGATGGAGTCGGCATTGTCACGATTCTGAACAAGCCCTCAGGACCGGAATTGCTTCTTCAAAAGCAGTACCGTCCCCCTATCGACAAGATAGTGATTGAGGTTCCTGCTGGTCTCATTGACGCCGGTGAGACCCCCGAGCAATGTGCCGTTCGCGAACTCAAGGAGGAAACCGGCTACGTAGGCGAGGCGGAGCTCACGAGCCCCGTCATGTTCAATGGTAAGTCGCCATCTCCTTCAAGATCAAAAATTCTCCGGATCGGCGCTTCTCTTTGTTTCTCTCAAGTATTGGCTGACCACACACCAACATACTCAGATCCGGGATTCTGCAACACGAATCTCAAAATGGTTCACGTTCGCGTGGATATGACTCTGGCAGAGAATCAGAATCCCAAGCCTGAGCTCGAAGAGAATGAGTTCATCGAGTGTTTCTCCCTGCCTCTGGTTACCCTTTACGATGAGCTCAAGAAGCTGGAAAGACAAGGCTTTGCGATCGATGCCCGGGTTGGAACTCTTGCCGAGGGTATGGAACTGCAAAAGAAATGGAAGCTCTGAGCTTGACAAGCACCTACGTCAAGGAAAGGAGGGGAACATGGTGCTCTAACACACCCACCCCTGGGTTGATATGTGATTTAAACTCTGTACCTGGGCCCAGTTTCTTGTTGAACTCCCGAGTGAATAAGGGCGAGAATGCAATTAGTTAGTAGCATCGTCCAACTTAAATCCTCCCCGCTTCCTTCAACCCTCTGTAAAGCGCCCATGCAGCCAACGTCTTGCTATCGCGAAGTCCTTCTTTCCACAAATCTTCCAGCGGAACCACCTTCAAAGTAATCTTCTCCCCGTGCTCTCTCAACCCCGTAAGCTTGCCCTGCAATTTCTCAATCTCCCCGCGAGACATTCGCTTCTCGCACAAGAAAATCGGAATAAACTCATCACTGCCCCCAGCCGAGGGATACATTGCCTTTGGCAGCGGCTCATCTCCGGATGAAGACGCAGAGATCTCCGCGGCTAGGGCTGTCATGTCCACCAACTCGTCTTGCTTGACTTTTAATCCCGTCTCTTCTTCAATCTCTTTGGCTGCACCTCCCGCAAATGTGCCACTGTCATCTAGCATTCCCGCTGGAATCTCGGTAAATGTCAGAGAACCAGCCGGGATCCGGGCCTGGACAGTCAACAAGGCCATTTTGCCTTTTTCCTCTGACGGGGAAAGATCATCAGGTTGGATGATAAGCTACCGTGTCTCCTAATTAGCCACAGGTCCAGGGAGGAGGAGGGGAAGAAAAAAAAAGATCACGAAAGGAGTCAAAGAAAACGTACCAACATGCCAACACTACCTCCTCGTAAAAACACACTACCGGGTAACTTCTCGCCACTCCCGTTCGACACCTCGGCCTTCATCTTGACAAAGCCCAATCGACCTCCACCGAACCGATCGACCGCCTGGATTTCGATCTGGCGCAGATGGTACGGATCCTGGTGGAACGGATGCGACGCGTCGGACTGTCGCGATAGCGAGGTCTGCAGCATCGATAGCCATGTTTTGAATGCAGGGAAGGAAGTGAGTTCTTTTTGTGAGAGATCCACGTCGCATGTCACCTGGACCTGTGATTCCGGTAGCGTGAATTTTGGGGTGGACATGCTGGTGGGAGTGCGGATGTTGGTTCGATGAACACTCCCTGAGAGAGAGTCTAGATTTCGGACCCTTGGGTAAGAGGAAGACGTGAGATGCTGAGCTATAGAGGTTCGACCCAACCGCATGGACATGAGTGAGAAGACTGTAACTCTGGGAAGATCGAATATGCGGAGTAGTGATCAATTCGATATGAGGTCTTGAAGATGAAACAGGCGGGAATGACGTCTTGGGCCGGGGACTGTGGGGCACCGATCTTCAGGCGCTCACTACAGTCGAGCTGATAAGTAACCAGGACAGAGTCGGATCGATCCAATGGAATTGATAAACAATGTGAATCTCTTGTTGCATACAATAGGGAGGGAACATCTCTCCCGTCTGGCAAATTGATTTGCGACGGGGATGATTTATTTCAGAAAGCCTGCCCTCGCAACCTCCCGCTGGAGTTCGCGAACCCCCACTGGGAGCTCCTAAAGTACTTTGTGTACACTGTACAGCCCTTACAGTCGTAACCTCCTTCACGTAGGCTTCTAGCAGCTCCATCACTGCCTCCAGCGACGTGACCGACAGTCCGTGACCTCGAGGCTGCCCGTCCTCGTGGCTCTGGCAAAGGGATCCGACCGACGGCGACAAGCGATCCCACAAACGATCGTCACTCCGATCCTGGACAAATCAATCTGACTCTTAACACGCTACCCTTTTTCGTAATTTCGACGCAAGACTAGATGCACCGGACTACCGTCGAGATATGAAACACGTCGAATTTCAGGGCAAGCGATCTGACAGGTGGACCAAGAACGTTGTATTCGATGAGAGATCACAAAGCCTGAAATCGATTTCCGGGAACAAAGGTACAGTGGGGACTGTGGAGGTGTGACAGGTGATTTCGAGCAACTAGTATATAGTATATACTATATAGTACATAACTACATACTACAAATCAGGTAGTATAACTTGGTTATGGGTTCTTGTCTTCTAGACCACATAGTACGTATACTACGTACTGATCGACGAGGGACTGTGGAGTGTGGACTATTGGCAAGAATCCACCACGCGATCGGTTCGAGTGAATGGCCAACCCCCTGGCATCTTGAGAATGGATCGGTATCCTGGTCCTCGGGGCTCTCTCATCGGGAGACACCTCAGGGACGGCCTGGTCTCCCCTGGATACTCTGGATGGGCTGAAGCACAGAGAATCCAGATGATTCCGCCAGACGGTCAGCGACTGTACTCCCGAACCCTTCAACCGTGGGCGCACGCCTTGAAAGGCCCTGTTCCGTCGGAAAGGGTCGCAAGTTGCAAGTTGCGTGGCAGGGGCCACAAGAAGGCAACCGGGGGGCCGGGGGGGTCGGCCATTGCCGCGCTCATCCCAGCACCGACAGGAAGGACGAGGCAACAGTCAATAATAATAATGATAAATACCCGGCCCACCGCCGCTTGGCTGTCTGCAAGCACACGAGACTCGTCTGCTGGACTTCACTCGATCTTTCACTTTTTTTTTTTTTTTCCGGCGTCTGTGTCGCTTTCGCTTTGCGCGACCCCTGCCCCCCCACTCTCTTCCCGGCCGCGAAAGACTAGCGGGCATGGGTGTCTAGATGTGGGCCTGAGAGACAGCCGTCAATGCCGTGAGTTCCTGACCGGAAACCCTCTCCTTCCTCTCACCCTTTTGCCTGCATAATGTGATACTGCACCCTCATGGATGCTGCATATACCCATCGATGAGTTGCCTCGAGAGTCGCTGCGGAGGGTGGATTGATCCGATCGTGCGTCGTTATAAAGCCCCGTCGATCGCTCGACACTGTCCGGGTGCGACTTGCGATCCACCCGCCAGAGGAGAGCGCATCGGCACACTCAGCGCAGTAGTGAGTGTGACGAGTCAGTCCACACTCCACACTCCCACAACCCACCGTCTGGGGCGGGTTCGGGTTCGTCTCGGCCCGAGTGGGTTTCACCCGCCACGCAATTGTCTCTCGGGCGTCAATCGGGAGTCCAGAAAACATCCTGGACGTTGAACGCAAGAAGATTGTATCCGGGTGATGCGCTTCTGTGCCTTTGCAGTCATCAATTATCGGGAAACGCCATCCTGCCTCGAAAGATCACAGAAGCTGACCGAAGATACTCCATAGTTCCTGAATGGCCATAACCATTCGGAGCAAACTATTCAAATTTGTATACCATTGAGCATGAATCCCTCACCAATGGGTAGCGGATCTCGCAGCCGTGGGGTGAATCCTCATCAACGGAACACGAACAGATTCTCGCCATACGGTTCATCCCCCAGGTCGGTGCTCGTGCCAAGAGTGGGAAAAAACGATTTCTTGTCCCCTCCACTAACGACTCGATCAGGCCTCACCCACGCCGGCGCCATGCAGATGAGGGTCCTCACAGTTCATCGACGCGCTCGAGGAATCATTTGTCCTCCCGTGGTCCACTGTATCAACCTGGTTCAGCGGGTGATAACGCGGAGGAGGTGACGAGTCAAGCAAGGGACCACTCATCACCAGCCGTGTCCAACAACAAACCAAGTCGGATGGATACTACGTTCAAACGCGATGCTACCCCTCGGAAATCAAGGGGACGAAAAAGCAAGCAATTGAATCCCAACTTGAACCTCATCGCACCACCGACAAGTGCCGGCACCGGTGTCGCCTCCGGGTCTTTACAAAGAAAGCCGTCGGACTCGACGCCCGAATCCAACTGTCAGCCCTCGTGCGAGAAGCAATCGGCCCAAAAGCAGACAAATCAATCCCCCTTTGTGACAATGGTCGCAGTTGCCATTCCAGCTTGCGAACTGAAAGGCGCTACCACTACAGTAGACGACCCGAGTGACCACAACACCGACAAGATGGAACTTGACCCGTCACACCCCGAAGAGCCAGTGGTGGCGGAAAATCAGGATTGTCGCAGTGAGACAACCCAATCAGCAGTCACAGGGATGATCCCGTCGAGCCCGGTGCCGGAGCCATCCAGTTGGAACGAGGTTGACATCTTCAAACAACCCGAGACGAACACCATCACAGGGAGCCAACTGGTCGCCGAGGTACGCACAATCTATGCCGGCCTCGTGATGGTGGAAAAGAAATGTTGCCAAGTCGATAAGCAGCAAAGCGAGTTGAATAGCGAATTGACCGCCACCCAGTGGCAGGCAATCATATCCTTGCATCGCACGCTGCTGAATGAGCATCACGATTTCTTCCTCGCATCTCAACACCCTTCTGCGAGCGCCTCACTGAAAGATGTCCCTGAGAAACACAACATGCTCGTCCGCATGTGGGAACACGGCATAATGGGCCTCTTGGAAGTGTTTCGGCTGCGACTGCCGGATTCCAATGAGCTCATGATGGACTTCTTCTACTTGGCCTTTTCCACGTTAACGTTATTCCTGGAGAGTGTGCCGAGGTTTCGTCAATTTTGGATTGAATGCCTTGGTAAGCTGGCCGAATATCAGATCACGGTGAACACCTCGGACATAAGGGGGCAGAGACACTGGGCCAATGTCGGACGAGACTGGTATTTTCGAGGCGCAGCCAATTGTCCTGGGAATGGACGACATCACCGTGGCCTGGCCGCTTTGTTCCATCCCAGACTATCGCCCTCTTCGGGATCAAAGTCTCCTCTAGGACTTCTGCAACAGTTTTATCATTACACGAAAGCACTGAGCACTCTGGACTCCTGTCCAAGTGTGCATGAAGAGCTCAGTGTGGTTCTCAAGCACTTCAAACATTGTACCACAGCGCATAGGTCTGATGTGGCCACTGCACTGATGACCGTTCATTACACCCTTTATCGCAAAGGGCCAAGACATGATTTCAATAACAGGATGAATGATTTCTTCGAAGCTTTGAAATCGTTCTTGGGAAGAACAGCCTGGCCGAATGAGATGGGACCACTTCTCATGTCCTGTAACTTTGCGTCTGTTCTCGGGTATGGGGATACCAAAAGTCTGTTTGCCAGAGAGTTTGAGCGACTGGGGAAACATTGCTCTCTCTCATGTGCGATTGAACACGCTGTAGTGCTGTGGCAACAATTTGACAATCGGATATCACTGGACGACACACATGCTGCCGAGACAACCGCAGCCGGAATGGCTGACACATGCCCGCCGACGCTTTTGAATGCCGCCAAACTTTCTTTTCAGACTCTATCGTTCCTGTTGCGACGGGACAGATATGATGTTTCCGCGTGGTCCGAAGTACATGTATCCTTGGTATTCATTTGGGCCCTCGCTCTTTGTCCGTTTGGCATGCATTGGGTCGAAAAGATGATCCCATGGCGCGAGCTTGTGCACTTTCTCAATCATCTCGCCGATCATCCGCCGGATTACTCCGAGATCGATCCATCCGAGGCTCCCTGGATAGTGGGAGAACCGTATGAGCATCTTCCGGAAGACTTCATCATCGGTGGGCAGACATGGGCAGAGCTTTATTATCCTACGGGCTTCTTCGACGCCGCTCCGTTGATAAACGAGGAATACCCCTTGCTGAGCTGGCGCACGATGTGCCTTCGGTGGCACCGATGTCTGTGGCTTGGTCACCGAATCGCACAGGTAAGCTACCAGGTGTCTTTTCCTTGCTAATCGTCTTCTTCGACGACTTGCACCCTAGTCCCCAGTCCCCACTACCCCAATTACCCGGTCATATATGAGAGATTACCTGCATTCTTATTCTGACTCAAACGCAGCTTGACCGCTGGATTACATACGACAGTGACGAAAACGAATTTGTCCCGACACCCCTTGCGAATGGTCTGGAGTTTGAGAGGAGGGGTGGCAGCCTGGTGGAACTTCGAAACAAGGTTGCTTTTTTGAAATGCGTGAAGGAGCACCGGATGACAAGTTCCTCCACGACGAGAACACACCAAGGAGGGCAACTGACTTGACGGAAGTGATTCCACGACAGAAGAGAGCCATGGTCAAGCGAAGTGGTCTGCCACTTGATCTTTGAGGTCCTTGGCGCGTGGCTCTTCCCGGCGTACGAGTGCAAGAGGATCTTTTGGTGAGCGAGATCATCAATTCTGTCATGCATATCAATCGGGCTCGATCGCCTGGCTCTTCGCAGAGGCCGCACCGAGTCTTTCTTTATGCGCGGGGCATTGTCATGATTGACGTGGTGAAGACGTGCTAAGTACGCAACGGGACTCCTCAACTCTTCGTGTTGTGTCATGCTCAAGTTAAACTTTTAGTCCACATGAAAATCAAAGTCTCGGCGAGATTTTGCCAGGCACGTCCTTGGTGTCCTTGTCTAATTCGCACCATTGGGGACTCAATATCTAGTGATCTGGTCGGTCTTGTAAGAGTTGAGAAAGGGTGAGCTAATCATCTTGGGGCTGTCGGATCATGTCTGGAAGAGTTCCCATTACTGTATGTTAGATCATCGCACGTGGCCTAGCAATGCGTCGAGGTGGGTGTATGACGAGACTACGCGCGAGTGCTTCGTTCAGTCAAAGTAGCACCTAGCCACCTACACATTTACAAATACATCACTTCCATACTTAGGAATGATCAATGGCACGAATGAACAGCAGAGTCAATGCCTGGATTCTTCCTCTGTATTCATTTTGTTGACGAACTTCGGCAACCAAAAGAAATTAACTATCTCGCTCCTCGCAATTCCAGCAAATAAGAAGGTTCCCAGCGAGCATGAGCGTCCAGTCTGGAAAGCATACCGAACCCGGCGGTCGGTAGTTCTCCACTCAAGTCCACTTAACCAAAAGCTTCCGCGCCTTTCACGTCCGATAGGTAAAAAGGCCAAGCTGGCGATATTGCGAACGCATCTCCGGCATTATTGACGTCCGCATACTAATCATTCCGAGCTGCCAGGTGCTCCTCCACTTTGGTTTCCCCTCTCCTCCGACCAACAGTATTTCCCCCCCCCTTCTTCGTGTCTCCCTTTCTCTCGTCTTTCTTTCTCTCTCCCATATACACTCCCTCTTCACCCCCTCCGAATGGAGCGCTTCGAAGACTACCCATGATCAATCGCATGTGTTTACATTGAACACAAGACTTATATGGCTGGCCGAGACACCGTCAGTCGTACTACTTGGGCTTGATTCGGGGTCCTCTCCCCTTGGCGCATTTCTTTCAATTAGCCGGCACCTCCGACTCCCAAAGGGTCATGTTGGACACGATGGTCCAGGCATGGACCGGCGTTTGCCGTGAGTGCCTCACAGCCGTGTCCAGTGTCCCGGCCTCTATCCTGTTCGGCTCAATTGCAGCGACAATTGTAGGATTTTTTATACTGGTAAGTTGCACCATCGGGAGCGCGCTGCGTCCAGACGCTTGCGCGAGATCAGCGCCAGAATCACTCAAACCACTGAACGTATGCAATCTAACATTGCTCTTCAACCACCCCCAGACCTTCTCCTTCCTCTGTCTGGTCGCCCCTACACCCCGAAGTCCTTTACCGGAAGAAAAGAAGTACAGAACCCTATCCACAAACGGCGACGTCACCAAGCCTGAAACACTCCCATGCTGGCTCGAAAAGTCGGACTCGCCAAAGAATGCCGCGGGGCGCACGGCGATCGAGCCCGCGGAACTGTTCATGTCCGTCGTCGTGCCGGCCTATAATGAAGAGAAGCGACTCGCGGGCATGCTGGAAGAAGCAGTCAACTACCTCGAGCGCACGTACGGCACTCTTCAAAGCAGCTCGAGTCATGAGATGGAGAAGAATGGCGTTTCCACTCGCTCGATGCGCAAACGCAACCCAGCTCCGGCTGATCAGAGTGTGAACGGCAACGGCAATCACGAGTCTACTGGATCCGACCGTGGATGGGAAATCATTATTGTATCCGACGGATCCACTGATCGGACTGAAGAGGTGGCATTCTCATTCACCCGGGACCACCAGCTTTCCGAGCATCCCAAGGGCTACGCAGGCCCGTGGACACCAAAGGTCCAAGAGGGTGTGCACATTCCGCCTGGGACGATCCGGGTGGTCAACTTGACGCACAACCGGGGCAAGGGAGGCGCTGTGACCCACGGAATGCGCCATGTCCGTGGTGAATACGTGGTCTTTGCCGATGCCGATGGAGCGAGTAAATTTGAGGATCTGGGGAAACTGGTCGCCGCTTGCCGGGAGGTCGAAGACGATCGTGGGCGGGGCGTCGCGGTTGGATCGCGAGCGCATATGGTCGGCAGTGAGGCCGTAGTGAAGGTGAGTTGAACTGCAGCGAAGGCGGTCACATAACATTGTTCGCAATTGGCTCGTGGGGTTAGCGTGATACTAATGGGCTTCGACTCGACAGAGATCCAAGCTACGAAATTTTTTGATGCATTCATTCCACCTGATCCTTTGGTTGATGACCCCGCCCAAGACGGCAACCGTCAAGGACACACAGTGCGGATTCAAGCTTTTCTCGCGTCGCTCACTACCCTTCATTGTTCCTTACATGCACTCCGAGGGCTGGATCTTTGACGTGGAGATGCTCATGCTGGCCGAGTTTGCGCGGATTCCTGTGGCCGAGGTCCCGATAGGATGGCGCGAGGTTGGCGGGAGTAAGTTGAATGTCATCCGGGACAGTATTGGCATGGCTTGGGGATTGGCCATTCTGCGGGCAGCGTGGTCGCTGGGGGTTTACCGGCAGCGATGAACGTGATATTGAGACCGGATGAGAATGTGGGCCACGAATGAAATTGCCACTGTGAACATTCTCTCTCTCTCTCTCTCTCTCTCTCTCTCTTCGTAAAGTTGAGCCACATAGTCACAGGCTGCTTTGTTGCTGCAGAGGGGCAGTTGCATACCACGGTAGTTATTCCACAACGATGCTATGCGTACTGAACGTGAGCACTCGGCCTCGACGTGAATCCCCTTGCCGAGTGTCAGCATCGTATGAAATAACATCTTCATGGACGACTCGGCATTCTCGTCAATGCAGTCGATCTCGCTTGCTCTCTCAGATCGCTGATCAGGGGATGAGTATGGAGCGTGGTGGAAGTGTATACTTCTTCCGTTCTTCCTTCGTGACCCAACCGACCAATCCGGCGCGATGACCGACACACCTGCGCAAAAGAGAGGCCGGGAAATGACATCACGCGGCTTATCTTATCGAGCAGCTCCATCGCTGGACCAAAAGAGCCGTCGAGGACAGGAGGTTGGCTCTCATCTCAACAGTGCGCACTGCCAACTGACTGCGTGAGACGAACCCTCGATTCCAGCACAATCCCAAGCTTGGGAAACTTCATACTTGTTCAATACCCACCCCCATCTTCCCCCCCCCCCTGCCCCC